>QNUK01001120.1:0-30000 GCA_013621035.1 Clarias magur
CACACACACAACTGGCACAGTACGCACACACACAACTGGCACAGTACGCACACACACAACTGGCACAGTACACACACACACACAACTGGCACAGTACACACACACGCACAACTGGCACAGTACACACACACACACACACACACAACTGGCACAGTACACACACACGCACAACTGGCACAGTACACACACACGCACAACTGGCACAGTACACACACACAACTGGCACAGTACACACACACAACTGGCACAGTACACACACACACACAACTGGCACAGTACACACACACACACAACTGGCACAGTACACACACACACACAACTGGCACAGTACACACACACACACACCTGGCACAGTACACACACACACACACCTGGCACAGTACACACACACACACAACTGGCACAGTACACACACACACACACCTGGCACAGTACACACACACACACAACTGGCACACACACACACACAACTGGCACAGTACACACACACACACACAACTGGCACAGTACACACACACACACAACTGGCACAGTACACACACACAACTGGCACAGTACACACACACAACTGGCACAGTACACACACACACAACTGGCACAGTACACACACACGCACAACTGGCACAGTACACACACACGCACAACTGGCACAGTACACACACACACACACACAACTGGCACAGTACACACACACACACAACTGGCACAGTACACACACACACACAACTGGCACAGTACACACACACACACACACACAACTTGGCCAAGTAACCACACACACACACAACTGCACAGTACACACACCACACACAACACAACTCGGCACAGTACACACACACACAACACCACACACACCAACCTGGCACAGTACACAAACACACACACAACTGGCCAGTACACACACACACAACTGGCACAGTACCACACACACACTCAACTGGCACATACACACACACACACAGACTGGCTACAGGTACACACACACACACACACACAACTGGCACAGTACACACACACACACAACTGGCACAGTACACACACACACACAACTGGCACAGTACACACACACACACAACTGGCACAGTACACACACACACACAACTGGCACAGTACACACACACACACAACTGGCACAGTACACACACACAACTGGCACAGTACACACACACACCTGGCACAGTACACACACACACCTGGCACAGTACACACACACACACACACCTGGCACAGTACACACACACACCTGGCACAGTACACACACACAACTGGCACAGTACACACACACAACTGGCACAGTACACACACACCTGGCACAGTACACACACACACACACACACCTGGCACAGTACACACACACACCTGGCACAGTACACACACACAACTGGCACAGTACACACACACAACTGGCACAGTACACACACACAACTGGCACAGTACACACACACAACTGGCACAGTACACACACACAACTGGCACAGTACACACACACACCTGGCACAGTACACACACACAACTGGCACAGTACACACACACAACTGGCACAGTACACACACACAACTGGCACAGTACACACACACAACTGTGTACAGTACACACACACACCTGTTACAGTACACACACACACCTGTTACAGTACACACACACACACGGTACAGTACACACACACGGTACAGTACACACACACGGTACAGTACACACACACGGTACAGTACACACACACACGGTACAGTACACACACACACGGTACAGTACACACACACACGGTACAGTACACACACACACACACACACACACACACACACACACACACACACACACACACACACACACACACACACACACACACACACACACACACACATACAACTACAGAGTGTGTGTGTTAAACAGCACTATGTTCTAGTGCCCTACATGTGTGTGAGGTTAAACAGCACTATGTTCTAGTGCCGCACAGAAATAAATGCAAGTTTAATGCAATGACTCACAAACAGTCTCACAAACAATAAATACATACTGACTTTTAAAACATTCAATATGAATAGCAAATCAGTCCAGATTGTACATCTAGTGCCCTACAGAGTGTGTGTGAGTTAAACAGCACTATGTTCTAGTGCCCTACAGAGTGTGTGTGTTAAACATTACTATGTTCTAGTGCCCTACAGAGTGTGTGTTAAACAGCACTATGTTCTAGTGCCCTACAGAGTGAGTGAGTTAAACAGCACTATGTTCTAGTCCCCTACAGAGTGAGTGAGTTAAACAGCACTATGTTCTAGTGCCCTACAGAGTGAGTGAGTTAAACAGCACTATGTTCTAGTGCCCTACAGAGTGAGTGTGTTAAACAGCACTATGTTCTAGTCCCCTACAGAGTGAGTGAGTTAAACAGCACTATGTTCTAGTGCCCTACAGAGTGTGTGTGTTAAACAGCACTATGTTCTAGTGCCCTACAGAGTGTGTTAACCATTACTATGTTCTAGTGCCCTACAGAGTGGGTGAGTTAAACAGCACTATGTTCTAGTGCCCTACAGAGTGTGTTAACCATTACTATGTTCTAGTGCCCTACAAAGTGTGTGAGTGTTAAACAGCACTATGTTCTAGTGCCCTACAGAGTGTGTGAGTTAAACAGCACTATGTTCTAGTCCCCTACAGAGTGTGTGTGTTAAACAGCACTATGTTCTAGTGCCCTACAGAGTGAGTGAGTTAAACAGCACTATGTTCTAGTGCCCTACAGAGTGTGTGAGTTAAACAGCACTATGTTCTAGTCCCCTACAGAGTGAGTGAGTTAAACAGCACTATGTTCTAGTGCCCTACAGAGTGTGTGTGTTAAACAGCACTATGTTCTAGTGCCCTACAGAGTGTGTTAACCATTACTATGTTCTAGTGTCCTACAGAGTGGGTGAGTTAAACAGCACTATGTTCTAGTGCCCTACAGAGTGTGTTAACCATTACTATGTTCTAGTGCCCTACAAAGTGTGTGAGTGTTAAACAGCACTATGTTCTAGTGCCCTACAGAGTGTGTGTGTTAAACAGCACTATGTTCTAGTGCCCTACAAAGTGTGTGAGTGTTAAACAGCACTATGTTCTAGTGCCCTACAGAGTGTGTGTGTTAAACAGCACTATGTTCTAGTGCCCTACACAGCACTATGTTCTAGTCCCCTACAGAGTGTGTGTGTTAAACAGCACTATGTTCTAGTGCCCTACAGAGTGAGTGAGTTAAACAGCACTATGTTCTAGTGCCCTACAGAGTGAGTGAGTTAAACAGCACTATGTTCTAGTGCCCTACAGAGTGAGTGAGTTAAACAGCACTATGTTCTAGTGCCCTACAGAGTGAGTGAAACAGCACTATGTTCTAAACCAGCACTATGTGTGAGTGTTAAACAGCACTATGTTCTAGTGCCCTACAGAGTGTGTGAGTGTTAAACAGCACTATGTTCTAGTGCCCTACAGAGTGTGTGAGTGTTAAACAGCACTATGTTCTAGTGCCCTACAGAGTGAGTGAGTTAAACAGCACTATGTTCTAGTCCCCTACAGAGTGAGTGAGTTAAACAGCACTATGTTCTAGTGCCCTACAGAGTGTGTGAGTGTTAAACAGCACTATGTTCTAGTGCCCTACAGAGTGTGAGTGTTAAACAGCACTATGTTCTAGTGCCCTACAGAGTGTGTGAGTGTTAAACAGCACTATGTTCTAGTGCCCTACAGAGTCTGTGAGTGTTAAACAGCACTATATTCTAGTGCCCTACAGAGTGTGTGTGAGGGAAACAGCACTATGGTGCCCTACAGAGTGTGTGTGTTAAACAGCACTATGTTCTAGTGCCCTACAGAGTGTGTGAGGTAAACAGCAGCACTCTGTTCCAGCCTGTGTAGCGCACTAGCATAGGAAGTAGAAGCCCATTTAGGACGGAGCCACTGTTAGCCGAGTGTAACTTACCTTGAGCTTTACAGCAGAACGCAGTTAACCACCTCAAATACACCCACAGCGGATCAGACGGAACTGTGGGGGTAAAACCCTGTCAGAAATATTGCAATGGAAAGATGATTAGTAGAGTCGGAGAGCTCAGCTCATCAATCAGCAGCACTGCAGCACGGCTTCTTCTGCTTCTGGGAATGTGTGGAGGACCGCGACCGAGACGCTCACAGCGACACCTACTGGAGGATTAGTGCACTCACATGGGAATCTTTGAGGAATTTTTTCCCCCCCAGTCTGCCTTAGGCTAAATTCACATTACACTCCTGAAATAACTCAAAATTTTACTCTAATATAAAGATTACAGATTTTGTCTGTGAAATATTATATATATATATTAATATATTATATATATATATATATATATATTTTTTTTTTTTTTTTTTCACATCGGATCCGAGTCACTTTTATATGTGGCCCTGGATTGGATAGGTACTGTACACACCTCACCTTCTGGTGCTTTTTATTGGAGCCCCCTTTCACCCTCTGTTGTACTGGATGAGAACAAGGAAAACCCTTTCACGTCATCTAGACAAGTGAAGAACACTATTGAGGAGGTAGACTTGTCATGTCAAGTGATGGCTTTATGAAGTAAATACAGATGCTTTCCAACAAGGTGCAAACCACTGGTAACACTCAAGAACAGAAAGATCAGATTAGACTCTTTGTCAGATTCTTTTTTCAGCGTTCCATTAACCTTTAATCCAAAGCATGTTGGATGATGTCAGATGACTAAACATAAATACTTCCATACAGATAAACTACTGAGCATTTAGGAATAAAACCTTGAAAGAATTTATTACACAAAACAAAATAATGATCCATGATGTACATGAAGTACAAACAAAGAAAACGTACAATTTTCAGAATTTTTAAATTGACTAATGTTAATTATAACATTATATCATTAATTATAAAGTATTTTATAGATTTGCATGAGTAGCAAATATCTGAAACATTGTTTAATACATAAGCATGATTGTATAAAGCATCCACGCATCCAGACATTTTTAAAATACCCAATACATTTGTAACTTTTACATTTAAAACACATACTTACACACAAGTAATGGATCGTTGAATGTTTCTCCAAATAAAATCTGATCATGATCTGATCTAAGTAAGGTCACTATAAATCAATGTAATGTAAATCTAAATTAAACATCCCCATGATATATAGCATCACCATTCAAAGAAATAGTACTCACTACACAATTAACTGTAATTAAGTGAAAATCACATCATTATTTTTAACCCTTTTAAAGTTTTCCTAAAGGCACCAGAATATTTTTACAAAGTGCACAGTGACAGCATGATGTTACTCCCCGATATGTGCAAAATGCAGGTGTAGGAGAAACACCGGAATTCAGCCTGGAAAATTTGGATTAATTGAAAAAAAAATGGATTTCATGAATATACCAAAAAAGAATGCATTTTGCGAAATGAATTTCAGCAGCAGTGGTTCAAACGGTCAAGGCTGTGGGTTACTGATCGGAAGGGTTCACCGCCAAGTTACCACTGCGAAGCCCATGATTAATGCCATTAACCCCATCTGCTCCAGGGGGCGCTGTGTCCTGGCTGACCCTGTGCTCTGACCCCAGCTTCCTAACTGGGATATGTGAAAAAAATAATTTCACTGTTCTATAAGATACATGTGACAAATAATTTATTATTATTTTTATTATTATTATTAATTGCATGACCATAAATGATTTTTTTAAGTGGTCAAAATAAGCATTTGCGATTAAACCCTGCTAGCATTAGAACAGAGGGAATATATGGGTAGTGCTTCTTTATTTTTAATTGTGTGAATGATGCCTAAAAAGATCTTTATGCCCTAAAACCCTTGCCACACTCAGCACAGTGCTACACTCCTGCCAGTGTGAATGCACTGATGACTCTGGAATCTATCCTTTCGGGTAAAACCCTTCCCACAGTCTAAGCACTGATATGGCTTTTCTCCAGTGTGAAGAAGCTGGTGCTGCTTTAGGCTGCTTAATTTACTAAAACACTTCACACACACTGAGCAGTAATACGGTTTTTCTCCAGTGTGAACACGTTGGTGTGTCTGGAGTGTGGTCTTTCGATTAAACGTCATTCCACATTCTGCACACTGGTACGGTCTCTCTCCTGTGTGAATTCGCTGGTGATTTGTCAGATCACTTTTCATAGTAAAACTCAAACTACACTGCGAGCACTGGTACGGCTTCTCTCCTGTGTGAATGCGCTGGTGTCTTATGAGAACACTACTCGTGGTAAAACTCTTCCCGCACCGCAAGCACTGGTACGGCTTCTCTCCCGTGTGAATGCGCTGGTGGATTGAGAGACTATGTTTCATAGCAAAACCTCTCCCACACTGCGAGCACTTATACGGCTTCTCTCCTGTATGAGAGCGCTGATGTGTTTTGAGAATACTGCTTGTAACAAAACTCTTCCCACAGTGCAAGCACTGATACGGCTTGTGTCCTGTGTGAACGTGCTGGTGGTCCTTAAGTTGAGTATTTGTTAGGAAACGCTTGCCACAATCTGAGCACTGATACGGCTTCTCTCCTGTGTGAACTCGCTGGTGTTCTTTGAGTTTAGCATTCTCCCTAAATCTCTTCCCACAGAATGTGCACTGATACGGCTTCTCTCCTGTGTGAAGAAGCTGGTGTCGTTTGAGTTTAGCATTCTCCGTAAAACTCTTCCCACATTGTGAGCACTGATACGGCTTCTCTCCTGTGTGAAGAAGCTGGTGTCGTTTCAGTTTAGCATTTTTCATAAAACCCCTCCCACAGTCTGTGCACTGATACGGCTTCTCTCCTGTGTGAAGAAGCTGGTGTCGTTTCAGTTTAGCATTTTTCATAAAACCCCTCCCACAGTCTGTGCACTGATACGGCTTCTCTCCTGTGTGAAGAAGCTGGTGTCGTTTGAGCTTGGTTAGAGTACTAAAACTCTTCCCACACTCTGAGCAGTTATAGGGTTCCTCTCCAGTGTAAACACATTGGTGCAGTTGGAGTCGACTTAAAGTTTTCTCACATTCCGAACACTGATACGATTTTTCTCCTGTGTGGCTGCACTGCTGGTCGTGGAGGTAGCTCTGGTTATTAAAATTCTTGCCACACTCCGAGCACTGGTACGGTATTTGGAGAGTACACCTTTGTGTAAAACTCCTGCCACAATCTGAGCAATGATCTGTGTGAACAAGCTGGTGTTTGTTAAGATTACGCTTTAAGATAAAATGTTTCCCACACTGTGAGCACTGATGTGCCTTTTCATCACTCATCCTACATTCTGGGCATTGATATGGATTTTGTCCTGTGTGAATCTGCTGTTGGGTTTTAAGATTTCTTGGTTCACTAAAACTCTCCCCACTGAGTCTGTGAGAGGAGTTCTTGTGAAAGGTACCAAATTGACTCTGGGGACTGGAGCATTCTATAGGCATCAGAGTTTCTAATATAATCTCTTCTGACTTCATCACTTCTCTTCCTGTGGAGAGAAATATAACATATCAATGAAAACAGACTACAGAAGACAAGACACTGGTAACAGGAAAACAATAAAAAATAAATAAACACTGAAATTCAGAGCTTTGTCTGGAAACTGACCGGTGCATTCTGGAGGAATTTTTTTTCACTAACACACTAACCCTAAGTGTCATGACATCAAATCACATTGGTTTCATTTAAAATTACTGATTTGGATCAGTCACTGTACCATGTCGTATTCCACTGTTTAGTGGAAAAGTGCAACACATGTACACCAGACAGTATTAACAGTCTGGTCTAGCTTTCTTCCAAAATGTCATGCTCCTGCTTTGGAAACCTGGGCTAGACTTATTGGAATACCAAATATTTTACCAAGTTGTTCAGAAGATTGAAGAAAAAAAAAACATAAAAAATGGGGATGGAACCTTTATTTAATCCCCTGAAATGGATTTGATGATTAAAAAAAAAAAAAAAACTCTATAACCATGACTGCCAGCAGATCCTCTATCCATTGACAGAACATCTATTTATTGATGGAGAATACACTAAGCCATACGCCTACCACCTGCATGGAAGAAAGCCATCATTGTGCCAATCTTGAAGAAAGACAATAGTCAAGCTCACTCACTCACTCATCATCTATACCGCTTAATCCTGTATTCAGGGTCACAGGGAGCCTGGAGTCTATCCCAGGAGACTTAGGGCACATGGCAGGGTACACCCTGGACAGGGTGCCAATCCATCGCAGGGCACACAGACACACATACACTCACTCATTCACACACCTAACCTACATTTGGAGGAAACCGGAGGAAACCCACCAAGCACGGGGAGAACATGCAAACTCCATGCACACAGAGACGGGAATCGAGCCTGGCCGGGGATCGAACCCGGACCCTGGCGGTGCAAGGCCACAGTGCTGACCACTACACCACCGTGCCGCCCGGGTGCAAGAGCTATCATGGAATTAATATCTTCTCGGTTTTTGACATGGCTTTGATAAAAATAATTCAGTGGAGACGCCAGAAATACAACAAATTTATTCAGTTTATGAAAAACATCATTAAAAAACTGGTACTTTTTAAAATCTCTCTTAGGCAAAGATTCTTCACAGACTGTTTCTTTCCTGTGTAAAGGTGCTGGAGTTGGTGAGATGAAGACTTTATAAACTTGGTTAAAATTCTTCCCATATTCTAGGCAATGATGTGGTGTTTGCGTGAATCTGCTGGTGTGTTTTGTTTTGTTTTTTGAGATTCTTGATTCAATAAAATTCATTCCTAGATTGTGAACACTGATGAGGAATTTTTGCCCTTCTCTGTGAGCGATGTTAGTGTATAAAGTACCGGATGAACTTTGGGGACTGCTCAAGCTCTCTTTGGGTTCAGGAATTTCTAATTCAATCTCCTCTGACTTCACCACAGCTGGAGTTCCTGTGAAACAAAATATAACAGAGTGCAGAAGAACACTCACTGGCAAGTCATGAATGAAAATCAATGACTCAATTATTTTAACAAATAACCACTGATGCATTTATAAACTGAAATTAAGAGGTAGACAAAGATCATCTTTCCAGGCTGAACACTGACCTGTGCATTCCGGGGGGAATTTTCAGAAGTCACATGACATCAACTTATATTTGTTTGTTTTATCACAGGTGCGACTGGACAGATGGGAGCCCAATAGCAGACAAGCCAGTCTTTTAAGGAGTTTTATTAAGACAATAGTGAATCAGAAGGCTACATGTAAGGGAAGAAAGACAGAGGATATCCCGTTCAGTCAGTGTGTGTGAGGGAAACTCCAGAATGAATGGGGAGATCCCTTATTGAACAGGTGAAGGCTGGCTAATGACTTGGGCAGAATCCTGTAAATCAGGAAGTGGAGTCAAAGGGGAATCCCTTTGGGTTGAGTGTGGACTAAATAGGCACAATAGCCAGCCTAGTGTTGAGCCACTTTGCGAACAGAGGATGAAAGTGCACAGATTAACCCTGTAGAGTTTAATCCAGAGTGAGCTCCTTCATCCAACGTCTGTGAACCCGCTTGCACAATAGGATATATATAGTACAATTGTGTTGATATTTGGGTCACAGAACAGAAAGGGTTTATATTTAGAGAGAGTAATGAATCCAAAAGTGAAGAAAGATCAGTATTGATTTACCAAGAGTCCAGGAGCGAGAACAATGGGTCGCTCTTCATGAAAACCAAAGTCGAAAGTCTGTGAAACAGGCGAGATCACACAATCAATCCGAGAGAAGACGAGATTTAAAGAGGCGAAATAAGAGACAAATGCATGGGCGAGCAGGGTCGCTTAGTCACTTAATCCTGGGCTGGGGAAAACTGATGAGAGAGCATCAAATGTTCTTCGATCCAGGACAATAGGAAAAGAGGAAATTGATGCAGGAAAAGAATAGAGATCATTGTGTTTGTCGGGAGTTCAGGTGTTTGGCTATCCCGAGGTACTACAGCTTCTTGTGATTCATCAACATTCAGACAATGTTCAGACAAGGAACAGGATCTCTGTCCCTTCAAGCTAGTGCCTCCACTCTTCCAATGCAAGTTTGGCTGCCAGTAGCTCCAGGTCACCCATGATGTAGTTCCTTCAGAAGCTGGCCAGTCATGTCACTGCTTTTATCTTGGCAGGGGACATTTAAATCTTTGACGAAGTAATAATGAAACCCAGAAATTAAAATGTGCTGAAGTGGAGCTCATATTTTTCAGCCTTCACAAAGACCTGGTTTGCTGGAGCTTCTGAAGTATTGCACTGGCCTATGTGAACTTGCTCACCCCATCATCTGGAGATCGCAAGTTCGATCCCTGGGTGATGCTGTAACTCTCGCAGCTGGAGGCCTAGAGAGTCATTCCTCTTTGCACAATGTCTCTAAATCATCCAGTGACCTGACTCCTCTCCTCCGCACTCTCCTCTTCAGCTCACTCCACAGGTTTTTAATGGGGTTGAGGTCTGGGGACTGAGATGGCCATGGGAGGAGCTTGATTCTGTGTGTGGTGAACCATTTCTGTGTACATTTGGTCACATGTTTTGGGTCATTATCTTGCTGAAAGACCCAGTGACAACCCATCTTCAGCTTCTGGGCAGAGGCCACCAGATTTTGCTTTAAAATGTCCTGGTATTTCAAAGCATTCATAATGCCATGCACCCTAACAAGGTTCCCAGGGCCTCTGGAAGAGAAATAGCCCCACAGCATCACAGATCCTCCCCCAGACTTCACAGTGGGCATGAGGTGCTTTTCTGCAGACTCATCTTTTGTGTTCCACTTAGAGTGTTTGTTGCCAAAAAAATCCATCTGGTCTCATCTGTCCAAAGAACACGGTCCCAGTTGAAGCCCCAGTACCGCTTAGCAAACTCCAAACTGTGATTGTGACTGAGAAAAGGTTTTTTCCTTGCATGCCTCCCAAAGAGCTTGTTGACATATAGATAGTGTCTGATGGTTGTTTTGGAGACTTTGTGACCCCAAGATGCTCTCATTTGTTGCAGTTCTTTAACAGTGAGCTTTCAGTTTTTTAAAAACTTCTTAATGATTCCTCTCACAGTAGATTTGGGCAGGTGCAGGCGGGTGGCTATTTTCTTGTACCCATTGCCTGACTTGTGAAGGTCGACACACATCTGCCTTACTTGAATGGTGTGTTCCTTTGTCTTTCCCATGTTGAAGAGTGGATAAGAGAAATGGCCTCTGTGTCACATCATATTTATACCCCAGGGAAGCAGGAAGTGATAAATTACTAATTAAATGTTCCTAGATACTCTGATCCACTTTGTAAGCTACTGTAGAAATGACAGAAATACTTCAATTACATTTATTTTCTAGGAATTGTTAGGGGTGCCAATAATTGTGGAACAGGTTATTTTATGAAAAATAATTATTTGTTAGTCAGGGATTTTTATTTCCCCTTAAAATTCACTTTAAGTTCACGTTATATTTTTCTACAATTTTCTGTGTGACAATATGCTTCTGCAATAAAAACTGAATTTATTTTAAGGCTTTTAACACATCTTAACCAGGGGTGCCAATAATTATGGAGGGCACTGTATTTATCCATGACTTCTCTCTCATGTTCTTGAATGAATACAAGTGTCCATGGGGTGGTCGTATGGTCGATGTGGTGAAAGCAGACAGCACGGAGCTTTACGGAACACCCCTTTGAGATCGGTGTAATGATGTGGAACGATGGAGAGGTCGGGCTCCTCGTCTCTTCTGTGAATGTGTTGAAGGTAGAACAGCAAATATCATTGGTTCCCAGACTGCTGTTCTCTATTCACTGGCTCTCCCCGTGAGGGGGGTGATGATATATGCCACTAACGAGCGTTCAGTGAGAAATTTTGAGGGCTTGAGCTCAAGTAACAGGGATGAGTGAGAGTGACAGGACGGAAAAACAGGTTCCAGGCTAGCCATCTTGGTGGTAAAGATTGGACAGAAGAGTTTTATTGCCACAGGGTTATTGGTCTGAGGGTTGGAGAGAGTGCAAAGCAGAACAGTTGGAATTGGGTTGAAAGATGAGATAATGTCTGAGAAATCTGGTGAAGGTTTTGCTCATACGTGTCTAAAAAGGCTCCTTGTTGGGCAACGGCCAGACGGAGTTTGACCTTGGCATGGGTACCAGACCTGAGCTGGAACTTTGTACAGACAATTGGCTTGTAGTGGAATTTGTCTGCTGGGTCTCTCATGGCCACAGTATACAGTCATGGGTGGGACGGAACAGGTTAGAACCCAATAGCAGACAAGCCAGTCTTTTAATGTAGTTTGATTAAAACAATGGTGAATCAGGAGTCTTATGTTCAAGGGTAGAAAGGCAGAGAATATCCCGCTGAGTCAGTGTGTGGGAGCTCCGGAATTAATGATGTGGAGGGAGACTGATTGATGACTTGGTTGGAAGTGGAGACTGGAAGTGGAGCAGAACCAGGTAGTGGAGTGCGAGGGGAATCCCTTTGGGTTGAGTGACAAAGTCTTGAGCACGGACGAAACAGATCTTCACGAACAGAGGAGGAAAATTGAACAGCACAGAAAAAAACTTGATTGGGGAGTAAAAATGCAGTACGCGGAATGAACTCTCTCCCAATGTCCGCAGAAGTACAGAACAGGCAGGGTTTAAAGCCAGAGAGAGTAATTAATCCAAAAGGGAACAAGGAAAAAAAAACAGCGTTTGTTTACCAGTCCTGAGTCGTTTACTAAGAGTCCAGCGCAGAGAGCAATCATTTCATGAAACACAAGCCAAAGTCGTGAAACAAGCAAGGTTACACACGACACAATCCATGAGAATATAATATTTCAAATTGAATAGACGAGGGACTAATCCAGGATTTAATAGTTTAGCGCGCCGAGAGAAACTCCGGAGTGGGAAAAAACAATGATTTGGAGCGGTCACTGTGCCACTGTTCCCTGCACTGTAGCGTGGAAAAGTGCTCCTAGTTTCACATTAAATATCATTTAAAGCACATGTAAAGGATTTATCCTCTCTCTTCTTTTTCCTTTTGGACATTTTGGATTTTGCATCAACACTTTTTGTATAGCATAATACAAAATATTATAGATGTGACTTGGCTTTGGAACTCACTCAGCCATAAACAAGAGGCTAATCAATTTCTGGAGCTGTTTTAATGCAGGCTGAGCGTACATGTTGTTTCATTTCCCTGTCATGTGAAACATACCACATTCTATACAGTAATTTAATTGAAAACTGAAGTCCATTTATCTTATTCTTGAAACAGTACAATATGACTGTTTAAAAATGTTTTTGTACAAGTATACACCTTGTAATGATTAAAATTTTAACAAAGGTTTGAACAAAAGTTCTGGTTGTTTGTGGTTTGTGGTTAAGATGGACCTTATCAAAGCCTTTGTCAGTTGTTGGTGTGGGAATTACCTGATGATATCTGGTAAGTACTGGACATCTCTATGGGTTCCAAATTCTCACATTTAATCTCTTCTGGGTTCATCATAGTTGGATCTCTTGATGTTCTTGCTGAGGTAAATTAAAGACATGGAGGAATGAAGACAGCAGAACTCTTACTTGGATGAAAAAGCAGCATACATTGTTCAATATTTTCCAACAAACTGTACAGTTTAATTTCATGATCTGAAATTTAGTGGTACACATCTGTGCTCCTCCCGCACTCCAGAGAGAAACGCATCCAACATGGCATCATCATGCAAAAGCGAAATGGTTTTTGCTCTTTAGATTAGGTTGAAAAGCCACAAAACAAAGCTCCAGAGCAATTTCTAACTCGTGCAGCACAATTAATCTCAAACAAACTTAAATTGTATTTGTGCAATTATTTAATCGCAAAAGGTTGAAATTGATTACAGGTAATATACATATTATATTAAATATTACAGGTAATCCATGTTGAATTTGTCAATAATTTCTTTGCATTTGTTTTTTTATACTTTTGGAAATCCTGGCAAACATCCTCGTAATAAGATCATTTGGCCCGTTATTTGCTGTTAGCTTAGAATAATATAAAATGGTACAATTCATAGTTTTCTTTTCTTTTTTTTTTACCTTTATTTAACCAGGCAAGACAGATTAAGGACAGGTTTCTTATTTACAACTGTGGCCTGGCAAAGGCTTTTGGGTGAAATGGGAGGACTAAAATAAAACATTTTAGTTAAATGTCGCAGATTAAATCTCCATTGCAATATGTGTTAAAAACAATCAGCCATAAAACTAACTATGCAAACTTTACCCAAGTAAAGCTCCCAGTGCCAGTTCATGCCCTGAAATTTAAATATTACTGATTATCCAATATTATACACTTCTGATTCGATCTGTGCCCGAGTGCGCTTTATTGTTCTCGACACCACCTTTTCCAGAGCGCAATTCCAGAGCATGGAACAACTAATCAAAATGAACCAGTCTTTGAGGTCAACGATTCTTTGAAATGATTTCGTGGCAGTAAAGTACAGAATATTTATAATAGTGTTGTATCCTCACATAAAGGCTGAATGACATTATGACTACCAGATGTTATGACTACCAGATGTTGTAGTTAGACCAGCAGGGTGCTGTACAGCCTTTAGCTAGTATGGGTCAGGAACTACTGAAATAAGACCACAAGTTCTGGTAACATTTAATAATGTATGAACTGAAAAGAATGTAGTAAAACACAATATGTTTGTAAACCTGACGTGTACATACAAGTGACTAACTCTTTTGGACTTTGAACTAGTAAAAATTGTAGGGGGGAAAGGGGGATGCAAATGGCATCTCTCCAGCTTGTATAATTCTGAAGCTCTTTCCTTCTGAAACATTCTGATGAACTCCTAAAAAGTGTCAATTAGGAGGGAATTTTTTTTTTTTTTGCAGTAAGAGCAGCAGGGGGCGCTCTATGTGGCGATGCGACTGGCATAATTCTAACACTTGCGGCGTATGAGCTCATGTTATTGTATTTTTAAATGTTAAGTGTTAGATGAAGGTGTTATCCAAAGTAATAAAAAATGATGACGGTTATAGTCTTGACATCAGGTATTGATTAAGATACAGGTGATGGAGTGTTTTAACACTTATGGTTTTAAATTATTCAAAATAGGTACAGGAAGCTAGCGATTTAACTTTATTCATTTATTGCACTTTATTTCGTTTTGAATAAAAATATTAAATGAATTATTAAAAAACTGAACTAGAACGCTCAATGAGGTTTCACCACGGCTGTGTCCCAAATCAGTGCCGATTGTATGTCTAGTGCCCTACAGAGTGTGTGTGAGTTAAACAGCAGCACTATGTTCCAGCCTGTGTAGCGCACTAGCATAGGAAGTAGAAGCCCATTTAGGACGGAGCCACTGTTAGCCGAGTGTAACTTACCTTGAGCTTTACAGCAGAACGCAGTTAACCACCTCAAATACACCCACAACGGATCAGATGGAACTGTGGGGGTAAAACCCTGTCAGAAATATTATTATATTATTTTTTGAGAGCTCAGCTCATCAACCCGGAAGAATGCATCACGATTTCTTCTGCTTCTAGAAATATGCGGCGGAACGCGACCGAAACGCTCAAAGCGACACCTACTGGACCTTCAGTGCACTCTAAATCATGTCCAATCAGTCAAGTACCCCTGTCTTTCAGGGTGTAGTGAAGTGGTTGTCTGTCCTGCAGAGTTTAGTGTTTCTCAGTGTAGTGGATCTTCTTCTGTGTTGTGTTTCTCTCTCTTTCTTGTTTAAATGTATTTATTTAGTTAGTTAGTTAAATTAGTTAGTTAGAATCCAATAATTTTCTCGTCACACAGCTGGTTTTCACCACAGGAGATTTATTATGATTTTATGTAATTGTCCTTTTTCACATCTTTCTCTTCTCTCTGAATAACAAAACAAAAAAAATGTACAGGCACTGGTATCAGGATCACTGACTCTGCATTGCCTCTCTTCACTACCAACATTTCCGGAAAGAGAGTGATCTCCGGTTTTACAGCGAGTTTCACCCCTTACACGTACATGACGTCAGCCAACATGCATGCTGGGACAGTTACTTTAACCTAAGCTTCTTTTCCAACTAATAGTCCCCTGCAATACTAATACCAAAAAAGGAGTAAAATAAAGTAAAATTAAATAAATAAAATGCATAATCTGGTGTAACAACATATTCCATGCTACATTCACCTCCGCTGTTTTTACACCAGATTATGAATACCAGAGTTTAACATGTTTATGATGTCACTTATTCCGAGATCACATTAGATCTGATCAGTACTCAACTATCTCGCTTGAGATTAAGGTAACTCAGAGGTAGCTAATCTCCAAGTTACCCATAGGAAACCATGCCCTTTTACACAGTTCCTCTTATGACATCAATAATTGTACAAACGATATACAAGCAGTCATTAAGCATGTAATTAACAAAAAGATAATACCAGAATATTAAAAAAAAAATCTTCAAACCAAGTAACATGTAAGTTCAAATCAACACTTTAAATCTGGTGAATTACATGCACTCTTTGTGTAGACATTGTCTGTATAAGTCTGTTAACCGGCTTAATAAGTCTCCCTAATCTCGTCCTTAAACCATCCTGCACAAATGAGTTTTTCTCACTCCTCTGATCTTGGGCAATTGATGCTTTCACAGTATCTATAACACCCGAATTGTCATGCTCATCAAACTTGGAAACCTTCCCCTCACTTGGATCTGCTGATACAGCAGTATCATCCGGCACCAATGAACATACTGATTGAGCTGCACTGGAATGGTGGTCAGAAGTTCTCTTGCACGCATCCCCTCCGCCCACTTCATCATCACTTCCCACAACCGTGTAGCCAGATGCATCACTTCGATCACCAGCAAGACAATCTTCTGATTTACTCATACTAGTATTCAGATCAGCAACCCAACGGGAAGTTCGATCATCACTTTGAGTTTGGTCACCTTCACCACAAGGACCACTGTTTGTGGAATTCCCAACACTCTCATTATCGCTCTCCTCACTGTTCCAGGCGGCCATCGGCAAGAAGTTGACAGGCATCAACAAATTACGGTGTACTGTCTTAATTTGACCAGTGCGAGGGTTTCTTATCTTATATGTGTTCAGTGCGATGCTCTTACCCACAACCACATACACTACCCTCTCCCATCTGTCTGCTAACTTCCTTTTTCCCCGTTCCCCCTTATTTGACAGGAGTACTCTGTCACCCACCTCAATAGGCTGGCCTTTTTCCTTCCTGTTGTAATATTTCGCTTGTTTAGTCTGTTGGTGCTTTGCATGCTCTTGCACAATCAACATCGCCTCCCTCAAGTCTTTCTTAAGCGACTGAACATACCTGTGAACATCAACAGTATCATTATCCAATATGACACTTTCGAACAGAACATCCACAGGTAGTCTTGGCGTTCGGCCAAACATCAAGAAGAATGGAGGAAACCCAGTGGTCTCATGTCTTGTGCAATTGTATGCTAAGGTAAGGGTGTTCAACATCTGCGGCCACTTAACTTTGGATCTCGGAGGTAGTGAACGGATCATGTCACCCAGGGTACGATTAAATCTCTCTGTTTGGCCATTCCCCATAGGATGATACGGGGTGGTGTGCGATTTTCCTACGCCAGACAATCTCAACAGTTCGGCCATTAGAGAGCTCTCAAAACTCGCACCCCTGTCGGAATGTACACGACCCGGGAACCCATAAATGCAAAAGAACTTGTTCCACAAAGTACGCGCGACTGCTTCTGCAGTTTGGTTTGGACACACATAGGCACAAGCAAACTTTGTGAAATGATCAGTGACCACCAACACGTCCACTGACTTGTTGTTAGCATCCTCTGCTGACCAAAAGTCCAAACACACCATTTCTAGTGGAGCACTTGTATGAATCGATACAAGAGGAGCCCTGGCTTCGGGCTCAGGTCTTTTACTCAAAATGCACCTCTCACACTCGTTAACATATTTTTTATGTCACCCTCCATAGACTCCCAGAAAAACCGCTGCCTAGCCAACCAGAGAGTTCGATGCTGACCCTGATGACCAGCGTTATCATGTACCCCCTTCAGAACAGTACGTTGAAGTATTGTTGGTACAACAAACTGATAAGTCTTTTTCTTGGACACCGGGTTCTTCGAGACCCAGTAAAGAACCCTCAACCTCAAGACAAGTTTGCCCCATTGCCGTAGAATTTTCACAGTCCGCTTGGACTCAAACACTTTTTCTCTGCGAGAGGGTCGTCGTCCTCTCTCCACAAAGAATTTTACTCTGTCAATTGTCGGGTCTTGACTCTGCTTTTCCAGCAATTCATCATGGGTAAGACTATGAAATTGATTTGGCTCAAGGTCGACCAAGCTCTCCAATTGCTGCACATATGCCATACTTCTTATTACTGCACCATGCTCCCACTCCTGGTGCGATCGAAAAACAGCTGACAATTCTTGATGAGAGACTGACCCAGTCAAGTGAGTAGACCCTACATACACATTTTCAACACAACTTGTTTGCTCTGAGGGTCCAGCCAATGATGTTCCCTCCCACGGTTTTCGTTCACACGAAAGATGAAACATGTCCTGCACTTGTTCGATAGCAACAGACTTAGCCTCATTCAGCAAAATGTCATAGGGTGTCCTAGTCAATCGGTGCAAAATCCTCGATGTTGCGAACGGCTGTCTGCTCAATGCATCCGCTACTACATTTCTCGGTCCAGGGATGTACTGAATATCAAAATCGTAAGGAAGCAACTGGCCACCCACCGCTGCTCACATGCATCCAGCTTAGGTTTTGTGAGGATGTATTTAAGTGGGTTATTATCGGTCCACACAGTGAACCTGTGTCCCCGGAGCCAGTGACTGAATTTGTCGCAAATGGCCCACTTCATTGCTAAAAATTCAAGTCTGTGCGCTGGATATTTTGACTGGGCATGATTCAAAGATATTGATGCAAATGCAATCGGCCTTGCAACAATAACCCCTTCCTGAACCTGCGACAGAACAGCCCCCAGTCCCCTAGTGGAGGCATCCACCAACAGCAGAAAAGGCTTCGAAAAATCTGGATGAGCAAGCAAAACCTGACTCACCAAGGCAGTCTTTAATTCTGTCAGAGCCATCCTGCAGTCATCAGTCCAATCTGTTGGCGAAAGAGTCTGACTTCCTTTTAAGCGCTTCACTCCTCTCCCCTTTCTAGGTCTTTTCTGTCCTGTCAAAAGCTGAAACAAGGGCTTAGCCACCAAAGAACAATTCTCTATAAAATGCTGGTAGTAAACCACCATACCTAGAAACGACCTGATCTTACTCGCTGATGGCGTAACGCCATCTGTCTCCATCAAATCCTTCTCACATACACTCACAATAGCTTCAATTTTAGCTGGATCACTGGCAACCCCTTCTTCAGACACAATATGACCCAAGAATTTTACAGACTTTCTCAAAAATTTGCACTTTGAAGGAGACAGTTTCAAATTATGCTCTTTCAGGCGCTGAAACACCATCTCAAGCCTTTCCAAGCTCTCCTCTTCGGTCTTCCCAAAAACCAACAAATCGTCCAGGTAACACAAAAGGCTCAGGAAGTTCTGGTCACCAAACACGGTCAACATCATTCTCATAAAGGTGGCTGGACTGTTACACAGTCCTTGAGGTAATCTGTTATATTCATGGAGCCCCACGGGCGAACAGAATGCAGTGAATTTCTTATCGTCTTCATGTAGTGGAATGTTGTAGTACCCTGAAGTCAGATCCATCGTACTAAAGTATGCATTTCCACCCAATGCTGCCAGCACATCTGCTTGATGAGGAAGTGGATGAGCATCTTTTATGGTCCGTGCATTCAGCCATCGGAAGTCTGTGCATACCCGTAAATCGCCATTTTTTTTCCACACCAATACTAATGGCGACGCAAACTCACTGCTTGACTTCCTTATAATTTCTTTCTCTTCCATTTCATCTAAAGTCTCCTTTAACTTCACGTAGTGTGCAGGGGACAGGCGGCGATATGGGAGACGAAAGGGCCTGTCATCTGTAACTCTGATGCGATGACAAAAACCTTTGGCCTCACCACAATCCAGGCTGTGTCGAGAAAATACACCCTCATACTTTTCCACCAGGTCAATGAGCTTGTTTTTCCAAAAGTAAGACACCTCACAATCCTTTACATTCAGATCACTTAACCCCAAATCATGCAACCTGCTATCACCCAACCTATTAGCTTGTACGGTGCCTGAATTTTGACAGATTTTCACAGTAGTGCTTTGCGTGAGGTCCTCCAGAGCCACACAAGGGTACACGTCGGCCACCTTAGCGTTCTTTCTCAGCACAATTTCGGTGTTAGTGGGATTGATGATTTTTACCGGAAGCCAGCCATCGCCCCACAAAGGTGACACCACTCTTCCAACCAACATAGTCCTATGTACACATCGTGAAGTACTTGGTTCGATGACTACAGTGCTCCCTACTGACACTGCTGACCCTTTTGGCAGACGACCCCAGACAAGGTGTTCACTCATAGGCTGGAGGGTCACAGATGACCTCAGTCTTAATGTACCCACCTTATCAGGAATTGAATCACCCCTCCATCTCTCTATACATGACAGCATGCAGAGAAATTGGCTATTTTCAGTGTGTATAGCTGAGTCAGGACGATTCACCACCCTCCAAAAGTGATCTGACTGCTTCATCTGGCTTATTAAAGGTTTCAAAACATTAGTTCCAAGTATGATTGGATCCTTCTGACCCCTCACGATTAGAACAGGAACGCTGAAACTAACCCCAAAAACCTCAAGCTTCAGGTTACATATACCGTCAGGGGTAGTTTGTTTTCCACCACAACCCACCAACACAATGTCTGAAGAACTCTGGATATCCTGGTCCAGCACCCCCTCTTGTCTGAGTTGAGGAACTACATCAACACTTAGGGTGGTGGCCATAGAGCCACTGTCCATCATCCCCTGAAGTTCAACTTTGTCCTGCAATAAGACACTCACATAAAACAGACTATTACTTCGACCAACTTGCACGCTGTTTTGTAAAATCACGGTCTTTGTTTCGCCAACACTCTTACAGAGTAAAGAAAAGACTGACTCAATATCAGTCTCACCAGAGGAATTACAACATAGCCCCACCTCGTCCCCTGCCCGAAGGGAGCCATCTAGTTTCCCTGCTGCGCTCCTCCATCTTGTCGACCAGAACTCCCCCTTGATTTAACTTTGTCACAGTTGTAGCTCATGTGCCCTGCGGCCAAACACTTGAAACACAAGTTATACATCCTACAATGAGCACTTGTGCTGTGCTCAGTACTTTGACAGACCTTGCATTCTCGATTTTTGTTTCCTGTTTGTTTAAGACAGGGACTCCGCAGAGACTGAGTGTTGCACACTAAAGCTTTTTCTAGCAAAGCCAGTACTTTATCCAAGGCCTTCTCATCATTCACATCAGCACCTTGTTCAACCTTCGGGTCTGAGGAAGTCACATCAACTTCCTGCTCCGAAACAACTGCTGCAAATTGTTTGACAGCTTGATTGGTGAATTTTCGTTCTCTCAACCACTCATCCAGTTGGGCTTGCACCTCTGAGGCCGTCCATGATTGTACCGGTTTACTCTTGAAAACAAAAGCTAACTCTCTGTCAGGACAGTGACAAATGAACATAACTGCTAACTCTTTGTTCCTGTTATCCAAAGTCCTACCTTCCCATTTTAAACTTTGTTCAGCTACATCCGCTGCCTTATTTAGTCTTATCCAATAATCCCACGCGCTCTCTCTGGGATATGGTCTCACAGAATAGAAGTCCGCCAAAGGGATACCTGAACTACTCTGCTCCCCGAAGTGCTGCTTCAAAACAGAGAATACAGAATCAACGGTAGGAGTTGTTGAACCATTACGAAGCCAGACTCTCATTACATCTCTAGCCCGCCCCATTACTCTATTCATGACTTCATCAACCATTTCTGAATCAGTCACATCAAGTTTGCTCAAGTAAACCCTCATCATGTCCTCCCATTCCATGATTGAGTTCCTGTCTGAACCATCTCCTCTAAAGTATGGTGGTGCAGCCGTCTCAGCTTTCAGGATTAATTTCATTTTTGATGCATCAATGACAGTGGAATTTAACTGCTCGGGAACATGACCACTGGCACCTTCTTGAAACTTTCTAGCTGATTGGGAATTTGAACATTCATCAAATTTCATCCTCATCATGCTGTCTCTGATTGACTGTCCAATCTCACTACCAATTTGTCTTATGAGATTCCCCATCTGACCGGACAATTCTGACTCCCCAGGGGAGTACCCACTGTAATTTTCCCTAGTGAATGGACTACCACACATTTCACGGTCAGTGGCAGAAGCAACCATTGATCTACCCCGGCCAGTACTACAATATTCGGGGTCCTCAAATAACATTGGTTTACTAGGTGTATTGGTTGACATGCCCCGCCCTCTACCGGCTGTAAATGTTGTGTCCCATCCAATATCACCTTGTTTAGCAGCCATTGTCTTTAAGTATCAGAAAGTACTCTCTAAACATAAAAAGGTAAACAAAACAATTCCAATCAATGACAATCAATCTACAGGTCTAACTGTCATTTACCCACCTATTAATTACCTTAGTCATTAATATTATATATTAATCACGGATTAATCACCTAAAACTGCAACTCACTAATTATCGGTATTACAGTGCTTTAGTTGAAAACAAAACCAATCAATGATGTGGAATACCTCATCCGTACAGTTTATCAAGCCGATTGGTGTCAGCCCACGAGGATCGAGTCTGTACTTGTCGGCTCCGATGTTGAATTCTCCCTAGATTGTCCAATTGTAGTCCGCTATGCGCGATTCAATCTGTCCAACTCCATGACAAGACCATATAACCAGTAAAAGGTTCCCTTCATACCTCCAGTTCTCGTCGATACCGATCAGACTCCACCGCAGCAATCCGGGTGATTGATAGCCATCAACCACAAATCCGGGTCACGGCACCAGTTTGTAGTGGATCTTCTTCTGCGTTGTGTTTCTCTCTCTTTCTTGTTTAAATGTATTTATTTAGTTAGTTAGTTAAATTAGTTAGTTAGAATCCAATAATTTTCTCGTCACACAGCTGGTTTTCACCACAGGAGATTTATTATGATTTTATGTAATTGTCCTTTTTCACATCTTTCTCTTCTCTCTGAATAACAAAACAAAAAAAATGTACAGGCACTGGTATCAGGATCACTGACTCTGCATTGCCTCTCTTCACTACCAACATTTCCGGAAAGAGAGTGATCTCCGGTTTTACAGCGAGTTTCACCCCTTACACGTACATGACGTCAGCCAACATGCATGCTGGGACAGTTACTTTAACCTAAGCTTCTTTTCCAACTAATAGTCCCCTGCAATACTAATACCAAAAAAGGAGTAAAATAAAGTAAAATTAAATAAATAAAATGCATAATCTGGTGTAACAACATATTCCATGCTACATCAGCTCCCACCACACCCCATTTAACTGTTTCCTACTTATTTTATTTATTTTCACATATTTTATTTGGCGATTTAATGCAATGAAGATGAAATCCCGGTTTATTTGTTATTTGGACGGTGGTGTAATGGTAGCACTGTCACCTTGCACTTCGATTCCTGGCTAGGTTCGATTTCCGTTTATGTAGTTTGCGGGTTTCCCCTGTGTACTCCGGTTTCCTCCCACAGTACAAAGACTTGCAGATTAATCTAATTGAAGTTCCTAAATTGCTCGTAGTGTGTGACTGAGAGTGTGTGTGTGTGTGTGTGTGTGTGTGTGGCATTTGTATGCAGAGGTACCACTGTACGTATATTACATTTTACATTTAGCATTTTCCCTAGTTTGTGTGCAGAGCGAATACCGAGTGACTTTCTATATATGATAATATGCTTGTTTATTAAATCTAATTCTGTTCAATTACTCTTTACCTTTAGCTTTCAAGTTATTATGTCAAAGTTGCTCTTGATAAGAGTGTATACCCACAGTAAACCTCTCCCCGCACTGGGAGCACTGGTGCAGCTTCTCTTCAGTATGAATTTGCTGGTGTTTTAGGAGATCGCAGTTCTTAGTAAATTTCCTCCCACACTGATACAGGTTCTGAACTCTGGTGTCTGATGAGATTACCACTGGTACGGTTTCTCTCTGGTGTGAACACGCTGAATTCTTTCACCGAAACTCTTCCCATGTGGACACTGATGGTGTTTTTGCACTTCTCTGTCAGAGGTGTTAGTGTGGAAAGCACTAGATGAACATCAGTGACTCCCGGAGCTCTCTTTGGGATCCAGAACTTCTAGTTTAATCTCTACTGATTTCACTATAGGTGAAAGTACTGTGGAGAGATGTATCGAATATGAGGATAAGCAGCAGTCTGCGATCTCGTGCAAGCAGAAGGAGCAGATAGCGCTGTCCTCCGAGTGTGTTACCCCGCCAACGATGTGTGAGCGGGCAGGTTAAAAAGATGCAGAAACACGTGATAGTCTTCGGCTCTCCCTGACTGGTAGTAGTGCCCTTGATAAGGGAGTGCCCTAATAACAGGTGGGAATTGGACATGACTAAATTCCCTGTGAATTCTTTTTTTATAAATAAATAAATAAATAAATAGATAATAAAGGAGGATATACTGTTAACTCTATTGATACTGATATAAATTGTTTCAGGACCCTAACCCTAAAGACTGCACATCACAAACATGGTCTGGCTTCAGTGTTGAATCTCACCTGGATACTGCTGACCCGTACATGTATAAACTGCTGCTGGAATCATAAATATTATCATTCAGCACAATTTGTACTGATTAAATTTATGGTACACACTTAGGAAAAAGTATTGCTTTATAATCCCACTATTTGGCATCACCCAGAAGACCCAATGGTTCTTCCTCATGATGTCTCAATAACGTTTGAGAGTTGTTAGGGCAGGAAGTACCTTGTGATATCTGGTGACTACTGGACATCTCTCTGGGCTACAAACTCTCACATTTAACTTTAACCTTCATCCTAGTTGGATTTCCCAAGGATAAGAGCAAGACAATCTTAAACTGACCTAAAATAACAACTACTGGTGGTATGTGACAAACCACTGAACTCAAAAACAAAGTTTCACCAAAATCCTTCTGACTAAAAGTCCATGTTACATTGCTAACACTGAGCAGTGTACGATAGCAAGAGATTTAGTTTAGCCATCATGGCCTGGTGCCCAACTCCTGCCGAACAGACTGGTACTTGAGCCCTGGTCTTTAGGAATTTTCACACACACACACACACACACTAAGGTGTGGTTTGTACAGCTGACACACACTTCCAGTAGAGAGTCTAGGAGCGAGTGCAGCTGAATTGTCAAGATTTAACGCAACTGCAGAAATGAACGTTTTTTTGTACTGCACATATTACCGACCTACATGTGCACAGCGACACCTACTGGAGGACTTGTGCACTCACCTGGGAAATTTAAACGCACCCGATTGACTTCACCCCTGGGGGAACTGTTACACAGTTTAGTCGTTTACCTCCTTGTCCTACAAGCATCAATAATACAAACACTGTTTATTATCTGCTTAGTGAAATGAGGTGTAGTGTGAGGTGAAAAAAAGAGAAAAATCATAATGAACCATTGTTCTAGATTAATCCTAATTAAGAGTGAATTACTTAAGTGAATTAAGTAAAAAAAAATTTTTTTAACTGTTTCTTAAAACACGTTTCAGTTTGTCATTCTGCATTACTACATAAAACTTTACTGGATCCTGAATCCATTTTGTTTTACTCACGAGAGCTATGAATACTAAACCTGTACAGTATGTCTGGCTGAAGCGTAAATGATTATTATAAGGCTGACATTTCACATAAACAAAAGTAAAAAAAAAAAAAAACCCTTTACTTAGTTCACCTTGCTGTATAAACAGTTGTTGATATGGTGAAGCCTTCAGTAAGATTCAAACCTGTCACTGTAAATGTAAAAATACACGGCAAGAGCACTGAGCAGGAGGTATCACGCAAGCAAGCAAAGACCTCTCACACTTTGAAGTACGCCTCTAATTCCACTCTTTATTAATCTATTTATTTTACACACAAATGGCTGACTACACGACAGAGGTTTCAGAATAAAAGCCTTCTCTTCCTTGGGAGCAGATTATAGCTTAATAAATTAAACCATGCTCCCTGAAAAATCAGTTAATGATGAAGATCCACCATCCACATTTACATTTAGGCATTTGGCAGATGCTCTTATCCAGAGCGACTTACAAAAAGTGCTTTAAAGTTTACATTACTGGATAGATACTTACACTGGGCTAAGTACTGTAGGTCAATAACTAAGCGCGATTAGTCTATCACAACTGGGAAGAGGTTTTTTGTTGGGGGCGTGGGGGGGGGGGGGTAGTCCTGTAAGTACTGGAGAAATAGATAAGTTTTGAGTCGCCGTTTAAAGATAGTCAAAGTCTCTGCTGTACGAACATCTAGAGGAAGTTCGTTTCACCACCTGGGTGCCAGAACAGAAAAGAGTCTGGATGAATGCCGCCCTCGATCCCTGAGAGATGGTGGGACGAGGCGAGCAGTGCTGGAGGACCGGAGGGAACGCGGCGCAGTGCGTGGTGTGATTAGAGCAGAGAGGTAAGTGGGTGCTGGGCCATTTTTAGCTTTGTAGGCAAGCAACAGGGTTTTGAATTTGATGCGGGCAGCTACAGGAAGCCAGTGCAGGGAGCGGAGGAGTGGGGTGGTGTGGGAGAACTTGGGAAGGTTGAAAACGAGACGTGCTGCTGCATTCTGGATCAGTTGCAGAGGACGAGTTGTGGACAGAGGCAGGCCAGCCAGGAGTGAGTTGCAGTACTCCAGTCTTGAAATAAGAAGGGACTGAACAAGCACCTGAGTCAGCTGTGAAGAAAGAAATGGGCGGATTCTTCTGATATTGTAAAGAAGAAATCTACAAGAGCGAGTAAGGTTAGCGATGTGTGGGGAAAATGACACGGTTACCCCAAGATTGCGGGCAGTGGCTGAAGGAGTGATTTGATTGTTGTCCAGGGATATCACAAGATCTTGACCTGAGGATGAGTCACCAGGAATGAACAACGTTCCTGTACATATGCAGCATTTGGCAGATGCACTTATCCAGATTAACTTTAATTTTTATCTCTTTATATCCCTGAGGAGGGAGAGTTCAGGACGTTGCTCAGAGGCCCAGCAGTGGTGCTGGGGTTTGAACCTGGGAACCTTGGACTAATGACCAGTGGAAAAACCATAACCCCTGGACGAACCCTGCCCAGAAAACACCCCAAAAATTCAACACGCTTTAATTTTGTCAACACAGATACCTCGGTGCACTTGTCTGTGAGAGGTGTTAGTGTGGAAAGTCATTTGAAATTGAAGTCGTGTTCATGTGCTTCTAGGAATGTGTGATGTACACGCTCACAGCATCATCTGCTGGTGCACTCAGGCATGCGTGTTTGCCGAATAGTTTATATGTTTAATATGATCTAAAAAAAATAAATAAATAAAAACTTGTCTGTACAGTGGAACCTTTGATTACAAGCATAATTCTTTCCGGAAGCATGATCGTATTTCAAAATACTCGTACAATCAAATAGAATTTTCCCATAAGAAATATGGGAAATCATTCATTCCACAGCCCCAAAATATAAACACATAAAAATAATTAATTAATAAAGGAAAAATAAAATAAATTAACTTGCACTTTACCTTTAAAAAATCCCGACAAATAAGTGTTTCCGTTTGTGCGCGCAGGTGCTGTGTATGTGTGTGTGTGAAGCTAAAGTAAGGAGCCCCTCCCCTCCCCCTCTTCTCGTCTTACACAGTTACCCTTCCTCCACTCTTTTCACACACGTGCACACACAATAGAAACACTGTTTTATCGGAAAAAATAAACAAGAAATCTCTCTAATGGCACTTGAATGAGCGACACACTAACGGAATCACTGCTGTAAAAATAAAACAAATTAACCGGCACTTTACCTTTGAAAAAAATCGCGACTGAGCAGTGTTTCTGTGTGAAGGAGAGTGTTGTGTGTGAAGGGGCACAGTGTCCAATAACACACAGAGTAGGCCGATACAGAGAGAGAAAATGGATCTTTAACCTCTCTAATGAGACTTGCTTTTGCTTTACATGCACGCACACACGTGTGTTATAATAAACAGTACACACACACACATACAAACACAAAATAAAGGATGTTTTACGCACACATGCGTAGTCACAGTGTTATAGTAAACACTATAATCCGCGTGCACGGATGTTGATTATATCAGTAAGAGACAAGCACTAAGACCCAGTAGGGGAGACGATTACCCACAATTCCGCAGAGCAAGAGAGAGAAAAACCATTGGCTCAGTTGTGATCATGTGACATCAAAACAAGAAGCGCATGCATGCTACATAATACTTGGTTCTCGTAAACCAAGACTTGCTCGTTTTTCAAGTCAAAATGTATTAAAAATCTTTGCTCGTCTTGCGGCACGCTCGCAAACCGTGTTACTCGCCATCCAAGTTTCCACTGTTTAAAAAAAAAAATTCAACCTGAGATTAATTCACTGTGATTTAGCATTAGAGTTTATTTGTTATTTATATGATTATTTATTATTGAATGTAATACTTGTATTATTGATATCAAGTAACAAATTATACATTATGTGTTTAGTTGCTACTGACGGGTACTCAAGGTGGTACAATTAATAACAACATTATATAAGTAATGCTAGAAACACATTAAGAAAAACACATGAGACTTATGGCTGACAAAAGAGGAATGTTAATCCAGGCTTGCTACAATATAACAGAAACAATGTACTGTATGTAAATATAAAGAATTAATTTTTTGCTACCAAAGCAAAGTCTCTCTAGTCTAATGGCAAAGCATAAGACCAACTTCCTCCTAGAATAGCTGGACAGCACACAATTACAGCAAAAGTTTCTGTGTTGAGATGTCCAAACTTACTCCTTGTGCAGTTGTCATCCATGTCAGATGGTATAAGTAGAATTTTCAGTTTTATACCCACACATGAATCATGACATTAATATGATTCAAGAGAGGAAAAAAATAATAAATTAATAATGAATAAAAAAAGCAAATAGGAGGGGCAACATCAACCCATATAAACCCACGCTGGAAAAGGAAACAGACTTTTTTTTTTTTAGCTCATTGGCATGTTTTTAGCTACTTTGGGAGTTCAGAATTTTTTTCGAACTTTTTGGGAGTTTTGCACTTTTTATTTTGTCTTTGTAGTTTAGAATGTTGTTGTTGCTATAATAAACTTTGGTTTTGGAATTTCTGAGTCAATTGTGGCCTCAAAACTTTATATAGGATTTAAATTTTGCTACAACATCTCCTTATAAAGTTTTGACTTTGTAATTATGTGTTAGTGTCTGACATAGCTGAATCATTTGAAAATTAAACCTGTAAAAAGGGCAACATTTGAAGGGTCTATTATGCTTCCCAAACCCACTGTATTTTACTTTATACGAGGGTGAGTCAAAAATAATCTGCACTCCGGTTATATTAAAACTTTTGTCTTATCAGCTTCCTCTGTCCAAGGTTCCTGTATCCTCCAGTCACAAGATTCACTTCTTCACAAAGTGAAGACAGCAATGGATTCGTGTCTTGCAGCTCAGCCTAAAACATTTTTTAAAGAGGGAATATGAAAGATTGTTGACTGATGGGGAAAAAACAAGGAGAAACAAGAAATTTGTCTTTTCTAAAAGTTACCTAATATAACTTTTACAGCCAGAGTGTGGATAATTTTTACTCACCCTCGTACAGCCACAGATGGCAGATGGTATCGCTCACCTTCATACAGTTCAAGAAGGGCAGCTAAGAACCCACTTCTCTCCAGGAAAAACATCAGGGACAGGCTGAACTCAACTCAACATTTATTTATATAGCACCTTACAGGAACCTAAGCGCTTCACAGCATCAACATAAATGACAATAAAAATGACCATTAAAAAAGTGGGGGATAATTTTTTTTAAATACCAGAAGCCATTCTAAATAAATAAGTTTTAAGTTTTGCTTTAAACAGTGGCAGGTCAGTAATATAACGTAACTCAGGAGGAATGGTGTTCCAGAGTTTAGGACCGGCCTCGACCACTAGTGGTTTTGATCAGCAGATCGTACAGCTCTACTTTGTTGGTAGAAACTTACTCTCACACAAATAAGAAGGTGCCA
>QNUK01001120.1:35000-116632 GCA_013621035.1 Clarias magur
TGAATAAACTCACTTATGCCGACTTGTCTCTTTCTAAAATAAATAAATAAATAAGAGCATTTGAGTACACAAAATACAGTATTTTAACAATAATTGCAGATATTGGCAGCTGATAGAGAAGGAACAGCCAATCAGAAGTAGTGTGTGGAAGTCTGTGATTGGCTGGTTTTGTGGCAGTTTTGTAAGAGTCGAGCACGCACAGAAAATAAATGTTGCTTGCGCGTGAAGGCACGCACAGAATCGAGAAGTCGCGCATGCGCGGAGAACATGTTCAGAGACACTGCATGCGCAGAATCGAGCTGTTGAGCGCGCAGTGGAGACACCGCACGTGCATAGAGTGCTTTGTCTGCTCTCAAAATGTCAAACTGCGCTCTCAGAATTGTGGCAGGAATATAACGCCATAGGCGCGCGCGTTTTCCTGCAGATGCTTCTGTAACCTCCATGTGTATCTGTGTGTATCTTTGTGTATTTGTGCATCTTGTGGTCGAGCTCCTCAGTAACGTGAGCAGTCCAACGAATCGATAACGGCATTTGTTGACAACGAATTTCATTATCGATAATTATCGATTAGTTGTTGCAGCCCTACATGTAATTGTCGATAAAAGCCTTTGAAACGTATGAAGGTGCTTGTAATTATATTTTAGTACATCACAGAAACAACTGAAACAAAGATCTAATAGCAGTTTAGCAGTAAACTTTTACTATACACACACACACACCAGTAGTTTGTTGTATGTATACACTGAGGGCTACCTCCACAGGTATATTAAATGGAGTGTTCAGACTTGACATGCTTGGTTTGATTAAATGATTAAAACAAACTCTGGTGCAGTTGCTCTGTAAGTGCGGTTCACTTGACCAAGTGTGAACGGTGCCATCAACCTCAGCGTGCACCAGCATGCAAACCAAGACTGTTTGAAAAGTTGCGTCTCTCTATGTCCGCTTTTAAACTAAAACTGGTAGAGTTTGATTGAAATGTGAACGCACAATGGACAAAAATGTGTGTAAATGAGCCGAGTCTGCTTTGCTAGCGTTATCTGATAATGATGATCGTACCTGAGAACTTTCACTGCAAGAATCTGTATCTGTGATATCTGATGTAGTTAATAATAATAATAATAATAATAATGCCTTTATTTGTCACATATACATTACAGCACAGTGAAAATCCTTCTTCGCATATCCCAGTGTAACTGGGGTCAGAGCGCAGGGTCAGCCATGGTACAGCGCCCCTGGAGCAGTTAGGGTTAAGGGCCTTGCTCAAGGGCCCAACAATGGCAACCTGACTGAGCTGGGAATCGAACCGCCGATCTTCCGATCAGTAACTCAGTGCCTTAGCCCTCTGAGCCACCACTGTAGTTTGATGTGCCAGCGTTTGAACGGGCAGCGAATGCGGAAAGGTCCTAACTACTGTATGTCACGTGTGTTAGTTAGTACGGTACTGAACAAGTTTCGAAAAAAGGGAAAACAAATTAAATGCCTAACAACATTAATAAATGAAACACTGCCTAGTTAAATATTAAATTTAACAAGTGTCTGAGGACATTCACTATGGACAGAGTTAGAGCTGGGAGATATATCCTATAAATTGAATCTGTGAGTTTTTAAGACAACATTTTATTTTTCTATTTTAAAACAATATTTTCTCTCAAAGTAAATAAAAATGAATAAAACACATTTTTTAAGCAAAAACAATAATAATCAAACATGAGCTGCTTAATTAGACTAAAACTGCCAACGTACTTTCACGAAGTTGTTTTCTTTTTTATTTTAGAAAACAATTCATTTCAGTGATCAATATAGCAACATACATACTTCTTTCGGGGATTAATAAAGTGCAAACTTTCACCAGTCTTTACAAGTGCTGGTTATTCTACTAAAATATGAGGGATTGGTAAAGTGCAAGCTGCAAAAAAAACAAAAAACAAAAAACAAATAAAATATTTTTTTAATCACTGAAGAAAAACAATTGTATAAACCACATGCAGCTTACATGGTAAATAAAATCAAACAGCATCGTACATGTTTTTAGCAAGAAACACAAGCCTGTCCACTGCATCAGGCTTGAGACACGACCTGTGGCATCCATAAAATCCGTTTTTCAACACCAACCATAAACTCTAATCAATAACGAGTACAGGAGTGCATGTGATGGTACAGAAGGACTGCGTTCATTAAGGAGGGCGAGTGCGACATGGTCACAAACGAACAGTAGTGAGATGGACTAATGAGATGCCGTGTGTTTTGAGCGCAGCCCTGCTGGACTATCACACACTCTTGTGCTCTCAGGCAGGCAGGCGTAGGACAGAGCGGGGAATCGATCACACAAACAAAGAGCACGGCTTCTATAACTTATTTATTTATATAATTGTATTTATTTATTTTATTTTGAAAGCTTTTATTATATATACATGGTCAAATTATACACATTTCAGAAAAAGAATATGATGTATATTACTATAATATAAAAAAAAAGTATTCTTTATTTTGTCACATATACATTACAGCACAGTGAAATTCCTTCTTCGCATATCCCAGTGTAACTGGGGACAGAGCGCAGGGTCAGCCATGGTACAGCGCCCCTGGAGCAGTTAGGGTTAAGGGCCTTGCTCAAGGGCCCAACAATGGCAACCTGGCTGAGCTGGGAATCGAACCGCCGATCTTCCGATCAGTAACTCAGTGCCTCAGCCCTCTGAGCCACCACTGCCCTATTAATATTAATATATACACACATTTACTATTCAAATAATCATTATTTTAGCCTGTATATAAAGACACCACATTATGTGTATAATTTGTACTTTGGTCCGAAACAAGAGAACCGGACTACAGGTGTGAACACACACTCGGACCCGTGCGGACACCAGCCTGTGTAGCGCACTAGCATAGGAAGTAGAAGCCCATTTAGGACGGAGCCACTGTTAGCCGAGTGTAACTTACCTTGAGCTTTACAGCAGAACGCAGTTAACCACCTCAAATACACCCACAGCGGATCAGACGGAACTGTGGGGGTAAAACCCTGTCAGAAATATTGCAATGGAAAGATGATTAGTAGAGTCGGAGAGCTCAGCTCATCAATCAGCAACACTGCAGCACGGCTTCTTCTGCTTCTGGGAATGTGTGGAGGACCGCGACCGAGACGCTCACAGCGACACCTGCTGGAGGATTAGTGCACTCACATGAAACTTCATGTACAAATTGTGTAAATCAGTTGAATCCAGTGAAGCTCAAGAGTCATTGCAATATAATCAAAACAAACAGAACACACTTGAGAGCCTGGAGTTTTATCTAAATAATACTTTTGAGATTTTTGAGGTAAACACATTTGCTCTTTTTAAGGCTATTAAAACAGTTTAGCACTTTATCATTATGGATTACTGAGTACAAATTACATGCAAAAACAAGGACATTAAATGTTTTTTTTTTAACTCACTGTATTTTACTTTTTATTTATAAATCATATATACACCAATTAACCATAACTGTAAAACCATTAATATGAAAAAAAAAAAATAACACCTACAGTAGGATTTCCTTTCCCTCTGGCCTCTCAGAGCTTCACAAGACCTCTGGAACATGTGCTGTGGTGTCTGTCACCAGGACGTAAGCGGCGGTTCTTTAGTTGATGTAGGTTGGGGACATGTTTGTCTGGTGCATTCCAGGGTTAGGGTTAGGCTCAATCAGATTGGGATCTGGGGAGGTTAGAAGCTTGGTCGAGGGTCCTGTACACAGCTAAATTATCCTACTGACATTTCATACCAAAAGTAATTATTAAGAGTCAAACCACCACAAAATGGATCATATTACAGTATATTCATGAATTCTAAAGTTCACAGTGACTGTATGACATGATCGCCTCTTCACTAACATGCTATAGGCAAACAAAGGAAACAAACCCATATTTTTGTCATAGGTCATCCAATTGCTCCAATTGAGCCACAATTAAGTCAGCTAACTCCCACTGTTCCTAAAGAGAAATTACCGCTTTGGGTAATAGTCTTTCCACGATCCATGCACTGATACTGTTACGGCTTCTCTCCTGTGAGAATACGCTGATGTCTTCTGAGAATAACATTTCTAACCTCTCCTGACTTGTAGAGTTGAAACAACTGTGATATAAAATATAAAGGAAAACACAGAACACAACTCAAACTTATATAAACACTAATAACACTATGCAAATAAAAGTACAGTAGAACCTTGGATTGGGAATAACCTGGTTTGCGAGCAGTGAAGTACAAGCAGTATATATATGCTGAGCGTCATGTAATCACAACTGAGCCAATGGTTCCTCTCTCTCTTGCACTGTGGGATTATGGGTAATAGTCTCCCATGCTCAGAGTGCGTCTGCGTCACTCATATACTCAACCTCAACTCATACTGTGCCCTCGTGTTTGAAAGCATTTTTTATTACTTTATTTTGTGTCCATCTGTAGTGACTGTTCTTTAGTAACTGTACTGAAACAACGCTCTCCGTGTAGAAAAAGAAAGTTAAAAATTCTGTAGCAGTGGAGAAGATGAATCTGTTTAACAACAATGAAACATCACATTTCTGTGAAATCCTCAAAATGATGCAAAAGCGAGTGTCATTAGAGAGGTTCACTGTTTAAGATTCTAGCTTCCAGTTTTCTGTTGTCAGAGAGCAGTGATTCCATTAGTGTGTGTGTGTGTGTGTGTATGTGAGAGAGAGCGAGAGAAAGAGAGTCATCCAGTCCAGACCCCATTTCTTATTTTTATTTTATATTTTGTATTAATAAGGCTCAATTCCCGTCTCTGTGTGCATGGAGTTTGCATGTTCTCCCCGTGCTTGGTGGGTTTCCTCCGGGTACTACAGTTTCCTCCCACAGTCCAAAGACATGTAGATTAGGCTAACTGGCATTCCTAAATTGCCCGTAGTGTGTGAATGAGTGTGTGAATCTGTGCCCTACGATGGATTGGCACCCTGTCCAGGGTGTACCCTGTCATGTGCCCCAAGTCTCCTGGGGGCTCCAGGCCCCCAGTGACCCTGAATACAGGATTAAACGGTATAGATGATGAGTGAGTGAGTGAGATTTTGTATGAATAATTTTTATATGAATATTTTTCGGTTGTGCAACGAATAATTGGAGTTCCCATTATTTCTTAAAGGGATATACAAGTATATATGAGTGTTCTGGATTACAGGCACACTTCCGTAACTAATTATGCTCGCAATCCAAGGTTTAACTGTACAAAAGAAAAGAAAAAAAAACAGCCCGAGCAGCCCCTATTTCTTTATTAAAATGGAAGGATGATAATGGTTGTCAGGAAGGAGAAACAGAAGATGGAGGTGGAGAAGCAAGCTGATAAAGCCCAATGATAAAGCCCTGAGAATACAATTTTATCCCACATGAACAGAGGCTAATTTCTATATACTCCATCATATTTTTTGGAAAGCTGACTTAAACACCCAGGTCTAATTACTATGAGACATGTTGAATCCAGAAATCAGAAAGTTAAATAGAACCTGTCTAACAGTGGTAAATATTGGTAAAAACCTGCATCACAAGCAGAACAACAAACTGGTAAATGAGAATCGTACAAATGTAGGACTGAACATTTGTTGGTGATTTTTTTTTCTTCTGGATGACAACATGGTTTGTTGCAGGTTATTCGGATAGACACTCCCTGAAGGCCAACACAGAGGGCCTGAGGAGGAACGTCTTCTCGCAAGCTATTCAAGCTCTCAACCAGAACACGACATGTGTTCAGACTAAACTGATCAGAGTTGCTTTATTCCCTTCCCACCTGAAGCACATTACATTACTCACCACATTACGCATGACTCACAGGTTGCTGGTTCTTGTTTACACGTAAAATGAGGACTGATTTTGCACACTAAAACATGGACAATAACACTGCTGCTGTCTCACACACATCACCTCATTTCAAACTTCATGTTTCACTTATACTGCTGCTTCCCCCACACCATATCTTTACCCTTTTATACCCTCTTAAATATTGTATATTTATATTTCATAATCCACAATCATTTATACATTGTATATATTTCTATTTAAATTTTTATTTCATTGTAACTGTAAATCTGTAAAGTTGCAGATTCTAAATTTCACATTCTTTTCTTAGTACAATTTTTCCCTTCTCTTATTGCTGAAAAATCTTTCTATATTCTTATTTCATCCTATCTTTCCTTTTTTGGGTCATGAACAAGCATTTCACTATATATCATATTGTGTATGTTTGTGCACATGACATAAAATTTGAATTCTGAATTTAAACCGAATTCTGATTTTAAAAACCTGGTACACAGTTAAATGTTTCTCTGAGCAAATACAAATCACGCATAATAATTACATATAATAGTCAGCGGGTGGCGATATTACCACTTTAAACTGTACATATTGCTCTGGTTATGTAACATGATGCCATGCAGAAATGTAGTGAAGTAAAAAGTACAGATGTGTTGTAGGATGTAGTGGAGTACAAGTAAAAAATAAAAAAAAAAGTATCCAATAATAAAACTACTGATACATGAAAACTGGACTTAAGTAAAGTAAAGATGTAAATATACCTAATTACCTTTTACCTCAGTAAATAACAAATCATAAAATTGATTATTTCATTATTGAATTTTAACTCTTCAACATGTGCAACTTGGAGGTGCATTAGCACGGTGTTCCTTCCTGCGACGTCTAAAAGTCCACAGGGAAGAAACCACCGCTGCACTTTGAGATTCTACCGTAAACAGTACTACGACCTCTCTACAGTGTGAACGCACCGGTGTCTTTTGAGTTCACCGCGGTCAGTAAAACTCTTCCCACACTCCATACAGTGACAGGATTTCTCTCTAGTGTGAACGCGTTGGTGTATCTTGAGTGTGTCCTTCCGAGTAAAAGTCTTCCCGCACTCAGTGCACTGGTACGGTCTCTCTCCTGTGTGAATTAGCTGATGTTTTCGGAAGTGACTTTGCTGACTAAAACTCTTGCCACACTTTGAGCACTGATACGGCTTCTCTCCCGTGTGAACTCTCTGGTGTCTTATGAGACCACTACTCCCAGTAAAACTCTTCCAACACTGTGAGCAGTGATACGGCTTCTCGCCTGTGTGAATCCGCTGGTGTTTTCTGAAATCACGACGGTCTATAAAACCCTTCCCGCAGTGCGAGCACAGAAACGGCTTCTCTTCTGTGTGAACCCACTGGTGTTGCTGGAGACTTTCCCTCTGGGAAAAACTCTTCTCACACTGTGAGCACTGAAACGGCTTCTCTCCGGTGTGAACGCGCTGGTGTTTAATGAGGTGACCTCTCTGAGGAAAACTCTTCCCACACTCTGAGCACCGATGCGGCCTCTCTCCTGTGTGAATTCGCTGGTGTCTTTTAAGTTCACTACTCCAAGTAAAGCTCCTCCCACAGTCCGGGCAGTAATACGGTTTCTCTCCAGTGTGAATGCGCTGGTGCACTTGGAGTGTGTCATTACGGTTAAAAGTCTTCCCACATTCTGAACATTGATACGGTTTTTCACCTGTGTGTCTGTACTGGTGCTTTTGGAAATGACACCTCTGGCTAAAACTCCTGCCGCACTCTGAGCACTGATACGGCTTCTCCCCTGTGTGAACGCGCTGATGTCTCTGCAGAGCGTACCTCTGTGCAAAACCCACGCCACACTCTGAGCACTGATGCGACTTCTCACCTGTGTGAACAAGCTGGTGATTTTTAAGAATAAACTTTTGGGTAAAACTCTTCCCGCACTCTGAGCAACGATGAGGCCTCTCTTTGGAGTGAACGTGCTGGTGTTTTTTAAGGTGTGGTAATTTCCTGGAACTCTTCCCACAAAGTGGACACTGATGCACTTGTTTTTGCACGTGCTTGTCACAGGTGTTCGTTTGCAAAGGACCAGATACACCGTTGCTGGAGCGCTCTGTGGGATCCAGAATTTCTATTTCTGATTTTATCCTAGCAGGAACTCCTGTGGAGGGAAATATGAAAGTAAATATGAAGGAAAACAGAGCACAACTGTTAATAAAGAAAAGATGCCCAATCCAGATAAGTAAATAAATAAATAATATCTGGAATAAGATTCAGTTGAGTCGCGTCAACTGACCTTCTTTTTTCTCCAGTAGATACGTTTCACTAAGTTAGCTAAGTTAGCCTTTATTGGTCACACATACATTACTGCACAGTGAAATTCTTTATTCTTCGCATATCCCAGCTTCTCGTATAGGCTGGGGTCAGAGCGCAGGGTCAGCCATTTTTACAGCGCCCCTGGAGCAGACAGGGTTAAGGGCCTTGCTCAAGGGCCCAACAGCAGCAACCTGGCGGAGCTGGGGCTCGAACCACCGATCTTCCGATTCGTAACTCAGAGCCTTAACACGCTGAGCCACCACTGCCACCACTACGCATCCACAAAGCTTCAGTCAAAGTTAAGTTGTATTTAAGTACAAGGACCTTTCCAACTTACATTAGAAGAATAAAGTAAGCTGCCTGAGAATCTTCACGGACAATAATAATAATAATAATAATAATAAAAACAAACACTCAATGTCATGCTGTTGTGATAAATATAAACTTTGACTTTTATCAAAAAGAATAAAAAAATCATTGAAAATGTAAAATAATGTGTTAAAATTTAAATGAGTGTGCACACTAGAAAATAACATTTGAATTTAAAACAACTGTAAACAAGTTAATTGTTCCTTGTCTAGTTTAATCTCATCCACATACTACTGACTTGTACATGTATGAACTACTGCTTTAATCTTTATTATTATTATTATTATTATTATTATTATCTGGTTTCTCCTAAACTTTAGTGCTTATGCTGTCTCGAGGAACCACCTTCACCAGCGGCTTCCTCTAAATCCACATCCAGATTTTTGGAAAGCTGCATTGTGACCAGCTCTGTTATTAAAATCATTACACACTTATATTTATTTTAGAGAACTGATGCAAACCTACCAGACTGTGCGCAGTGGTGAGACTCGTCAGTGGTGGAAGCACCAGGTGATGGCGTACTGGAGGTCGGACCACGTGACTCCATCCCGCGGGATCTCCTGAGGATCCTGCAGACGTTCATGTAAAGAGGAGCGTGAGAGTCGGAGAGCGTGACTCAGCGAGACTGCTGCTCATCTTCTTCTAGTTCAAAGTGTGACAGAAAGTCATCTGTATGCTCACAGCGCCATCTACTGGAGCACTGCGCATTAACGGGAATTTATCAATTATTTTGAAGCGTCTCAAGATAATCGAAGCAAACAGCTCCTGAGGAAGGTTCAGAGTGATCTGCTGTGGGGTCTAAATAAATATCTTATCAAGCAGTTTTAGTTTTTAACAAATTTGGAGATTTATTAAAAATTTAACAAATTAATTACACACTATTCACATTCATCACACACCTGGACCCACTGTTCTTATTCCAGGTTTAACATTTAACATTTATACATCTTTACTCAACCTCTTTGACAGTAGCTCCAGGAGGAACATTTTACTGCATAGACAATAGACAGAACTGTTCATAAACCTAACGTATACACACACACACACACACACACACACACACTGTGTTTCTCTGTGAAGACAGCTGAGAAATTAGGTGCAATTTTGTCTCATTAAATTGAACAGAAGTGGCAACTACAATGCCAACTTACTCAATGCAGGATATTGATCACACAGGCTATACATGTGAAGCTCACAAGCCAGCATAAACACCTCCCAATATAAGAGTCTGTGCTTGAAGAAACAATGCAAGCGATTCAGTATTGTTCTAGAAAACAAATCACTAGATAAGAACACATCCAATTAGAAAGTACCTGTGTTTCGTTGGTTATTTACATTCTAGAACAATACTAGTTCTTTTTTCTCCAAAACCTGAAATGACACATATGGCATTAGGTAACTAAACAGCAACAGCAGTCAGTTGTTATTTTAAGACACGAAGGTCAGCTGTTCTGGAACAGTTCTTATTGTCGAGTGTGTTTGTAAACCCCATCAAGCTCCATGATGAAACTCATGAAGACCTTCCCAGGAAAGCGAGACCAGAACTTACTGCTGCAGAGGAGACGTTCATTTAGAGTCACCAGCCTCAGAAATCACCAATGAACCTCAAGCAGCACCTCAGATTAGAGCCGTTATGAAGCTTTACAGAGCAGAAGGAGCAGATATACATCTCAATATCAACTGTTCAGAGGAGATTAGTGTGTGTTCTGGATGTATTTTAAATACCCATGATGTACGACAAGCTGTTTTGTGAGAATAATCCACTTCAGGAGGGTTTCATGGCTGAACATCTGGTGGTGGATTATTTATGGATAATTCCACAGTCTGTTGTAGCCACAAAGAAATGAAGGAATAAAGGGATGGAAAGACCTAAAGATCGCTTTGTATATCATTTTATTTCTTATTTGTTTAGGCCAAAAAAACTGCTGTTGGTGAAGGTGGTAAGGAACAGTTCCCTGAGACAACACAAGCACTAAAGCTTATGAGAAACCAAATTTAATAAAAATTTTCTTCTTCCCCTCACTCCACAGTGACTGCAAATCCAAAAGAAAATTCCAACCGGATCTCAGCGTGCCTGGCAGGCATCGCATCCTGGATGGCAGCTCACCAGCTGAAGCTCAATCTGAGTAAAACCGAACTGCTATTCATCCCTGGCGACTCCTCCCCTGGTCAAGACCTTGTGATATCCCTGGACAACAATCAGATGACACGCAATCTTGGCATAGCTCTGGACAATCATATGTCATTTTCCCCACACATCACTACCCTTACTCGCTCCTGTCGATTTCTTCTTTAAAACATCAGATGAATCCCCCAATTTCTTTCTTCAGGCTACTCAGGTGCTTGGTTCAGTCCCTTGTAATATATTCTTTTTAAACAACGACTCAAGCTGTATGTTTTTCTTCAGTACAGTAAAAAAAAAAAAAAAAATTTTAAAGAAAAATCCCCTTCCCAACTGTGTTTGACTGATGGCACTCTGTTAGTACCCTAGTAACCCAGTATAAGTATCTATCCAATGACGGAAACCTCACTTCTGTGCACTTTTTGTAAGTCGCTCTCGATAAGAGCATCTGCCAAATACCTAAATGTAAATGTATATGAAGAAAATAAATTAAACATTGATGTTCAAAGGTTCTTAATAATATTTTTTTGCACTATACAATTTAATTCACATGGTGAACCATTTTTCCTGAAGTTGATGTGTTGCAATCAGAAAAAATGTCAAATGTAAGTATTTCAATGACTTTGACTGGGTCAGAAGGTAAATGCTAGAGGATTGGATCAGAAGAACTTGAAAAACTGCAGCTCTTGTGAGATGTTCCTGGTCTGCAGTGGTCAGGACATACCAAAAGTGATCCAAGGAAGGAAAACTGGTGAACTGGCGACAGGGTCATGGGTGGCCAAGGCCCACATATGTACAAGCAAAGGCTGACCAATGTAGTCTGATCCAATAGAAGAACTTAGTGTAGCTCAAAAGAAAAAGAAAAGGTTAATACTGGTTTCAACAGAAAGGTGACGGAACACACAGTGAATCACTGTTATGGTGGCAAAAGGGGGAACTACTCAATATTAGGCAGATGATCATAATGTTATGGCTGATTAGTGTACATGCAAATGCAACAATCAAATCCAATGTTGCTAATGAAACAACAGGCATAAACAAAATCATCACATGTACACACGAATATATTCGGAAATTTTCATCCATCCAAACCCAAAGCAGGTGGTTGGAATATGTCATGTAAAAGTTGTGATCCGTCACTGGAAAAGTATAAGCAGATATTGGACGAGAAACGACACCCATCCCATCAGTGATACAAGAATGGCATAGACAGAACTGCACGAGAAGACATACTTAGACACATGGATGAATCTCAAATATCCTTTTTAATTTCTTTTAACATTGTACATATTATATGGTGTCATGACATAATTCGATTCATTTGATTTTACTGGCATGGTGGAGAAACATATTTCTTACAATTATGCCACAAATCTGTTCAATTAAATTATCAGCTTTTTGATCATACACTTCACATTTAAAGATATAAGCGGTATAATCTTACGACATTTTCTATTTTTCATATATTAGGATTACACATGCATTTATAATTTAAAAAAAGGGAGAGAGAGAAGGAAAATACAAAACTCCTTTCCAGCTGCAAAATGAAGTGCATTCACTGTGAAGTGGTCCAGAGTAAGCAGTTTCTGAAACTTTTATTTTTGTTAAGTTTGTGTTGCTGGACAATTCATGTCCTAACACTTCTGACACAAATATTGTTCCTCTCCAATCTTTTTAAAAGTGCTGCTAATGTTTGAAGAGTCAAAGCACCGATACAGAGGCTCTCGTATGAACGCGCTGGTGTTTCACAAGATTGCTGCTCACTGTAAAACTCTTCCCACACAGTGTGCACTGATGCGGCTTCTCTCCTGTGTGAATGCGATGGTGTTTTACGAGGTTACTGCTTACGGTGAAACTCTTCCCACACAGCGTGCACTGATACGGCTTCTCTCCTGTGTGAATGCGCTGGTGTTGTTGCAGCGTCCCCCTCTGGTTAAAACTCTTCCCACAGCGCGAGCACTGATACGGCTTCTCTCCTGTATGAATGCGCTGGTGTTTCACAAGATTCCCGCTGTCTGTAAAACTCTTCCCGCATTGCGAGCACTGATACGGCTTCTCTCCCGTGTGGACGCGGTGGTGTTTAACAAGGCTACTGTGTTCAGTAAAACGCTTGCCGCACTGCGAGCACTGAAACGGCTTCTCTCCAGTGTGAATGCGCTGGTGTTGCTGGAGGTGACACAAGTAAGCGAAGCTGCAGCCACATAACGCGCAGCAATACGGCTTCGTGTGAACGAGCTGGTGTTTTTTGAGTGTAATCTTTTGACTGAAATTTTTCCCACACTCTGAGCAGTGATGGAGCTTTTCTTCTTTGTGAGTCCACTGGTGCTGCTGGAGATTGCTCCTTTGAGTAAAACTCTTCCCGCACTGTAAGCACTGATACGGCTTCTGTCCCGTGTGAATCCGATGGTGTTGTTTGAGGCTACTGTTTTTAATAAAGCTTTTGCCACACTCTGGACATTGATACGGCTTCTCTCCGGTGTGAATGCGTTGGTGGTCTTGAAGACTACCCCTTTGGTAAAAACTCTTCCCACACTCTGTGCACTGATAGGGCTTTTGTCTTGTGTGGACCTGCTGGTGTTTTCTAAGATTATTTAAGTCCACTTGTCCTTCAAAAGTGTTAATTTCACATGAAATGGGGTGACTAATGGAGCTCTCTTTGGAATCTAGAACTTCAAATTTAATCTCATCTGATGTCATCATAGATGCAACTCCTGTAGAAAAAAAAAAAAAAATTTATATATGAAGAAAAACAGACTATAGGAAATTGGACATCAATCATTAGCAATGAAAAATTTAAATCTGTGGTTCTCATCCTTATTCCTGGAGGAGCACTGCGCTGCACAGTTTAGTGTTTTCCCTGCTCTATCACACACATCAATTAATAAAAGGCTGTTAATTGGTTGATTAGTTCAATCGGGTATGCCAGGAACCACTGCATTTAATCCTTTAAAAACATAAAAATTTGATAACTTGGATACATGATTAAACAAAATTCAGAGCTAGACAAAACGCTTTGCTATAAGGACAAAATTATAATATCAATGATAAAATTTTCCATGATATTGATTGCATTGGAGTTTTTTGGAGAAACCATTCTGAAAACATCAAGAATAAATTAACTTCTAATTATACAATAGTTCTAACCAAGCAATCTGATTGGACGAGCAGACGTTCCATAAGTGGTGATAATGAACAGAAACAACATGACCTATAGTGTGACATTACTTAAATATAATTACTGTGTGTACCAAACAGTATTCATATAGTTTTGCTAACCTGTACTTTCCCTGGTTTGATTTTTATTTTTTAACTACATGAACCTACAAATTAACTCTGTAGTGAATTTAAAGCTTTGCAGGTTGTAAGCAGTGTCAATTGATGTTGCATTTGTCTGTGAGAGTTGCTGGTGTGGGAAGTACCTGATGATATTGGGTGAGTACAGGAGATCTCTGTGGGATCCACATGCTCACATTTAATCTCGTGTGAATTCATCCTTGTTGGATTTCTTGATGTCCTCGCCGTAGTAAATTTAAAATGTGTAAGAAACAGGACAGCACAAGGAAAGCGCTCATATCTGGAACCAAAAGAAGTAAAAATGGTCAACAATGGTCCACCAAATAAACTGTACAGTTTAACCGTATAACCTGAAGTACAGCTTATGGAACATATGCATCAAAATACAACTTGGAACCTTGAAACAATTGAAACATATTGGATGTTAAACAAAATTAGTACTTAGTAGAGTCATTAGTACTACTACTATTATTATTATTATTATTACTGACTGACAAGTTAGCAAATTCCCCTAGTTTGTCTCTCCTAGGACAAACTGCCCCATCTTGGAACTGGATTCATGCTTGTGTTAATTTCAGTGAAAATAATGACGAAAAATATTTGTTGACAACATTTTTTCCTGTGACTAAGACGAGATGATGACGAGACGTTACGGATGTCAGTGAACAGTAACAGTGACTTGTAGGGCATACAGTAACACCTGTTCACGGCACGCAGTGTATCAGGAGTAGTTTTCGCGCGTAGTCATGTTACAAGCTCATCATCACAGCAGTGTTACTCAGGCCAAAGAGAAGAGATGATATTTGGACCCATTTTTATGTGGCGCCGTATACAGCTTGAATCTTAAAACTTCACTCAAATACAAACACAGTGTGCACAGAGAGTTTGTGTGTGTGTGTCTCAGGTGTGTGTGTGCGCATTTCATATGTAGTTGTTTGAGCAGTTAGTAATATATATGCAGAGGTGGAAAGAGTAATAAACTTTTGTACTCAAGTACAAGTACTGTTACTTCAGTGAAATTTTACTGAAGTACAAGTAAAGTTACCATTATAATACAAGTAAAAGTCAAAAGTAACTCAATACAAATTTACTCAGGGTAAAAGCTCTGGAGCTTTTTTTTTTTTTTTAACAGCAGGGGGTGTAAGGGGGATTCTAATGTAGTTCAAAAAGGACAAGCGGATATAAATCTTAAACTAGTTGTTTTTAACTGAAGGAACATCTTAAGCAGTTGCCTTTCTTGTGCTTGAAATCAAAGTTGTCGCTTAAATATGGTGTGACGCTCTGTGCCCGGATAGCCGAGAGAAAAAAGAGGTCAGAGCCGAGAATAACGTTCAGACAAACCCTCACACAATTATAATACACAACATAAAGTAAAGTAAAGAGTAAAAGAATAGAGCGATTCGGGGTTGAGCAGCACACCTGAGCTCCACTCTCTCCTTCTCACACACACACACACCTCCGCAGCACACACACTGGGGGAGGGGCGGCAACTCTTAAAAGAGCAACATACACACATAATGTGGTATACAGCATAGTAGTGGCATTACAATCGCCAGGGGTTTGATCATAAGAATTTTTTTTGTCTCCATCGTTCTTGTGAGTTTAGCGTGTTTGTTCTCGCCGCCCATCAATCAATCTATGCAGTGGTTTCCGGGATGCAATTTCTTTGTGCTAATTTCATAATTTTCATTCTTTTATTTTTTTTACTCAGTAGAGAATATGGTTTCAAATATAACAAAGCATACATTCAAACAAAACATACTTAAGTAAAAGTATGATTCCAGATTTTAAAAACTACTTTAAAAAGTAGAAGTACACAAAAAAACTTTTATAGTTATAGTAACGCATTACTTTCCACCTCTGTATATATACATGTATGACTGTTTCATATGTGTATGTGTGTTTCGTGTGTGACCAGTTTGATTTAAGCCGTACTGTATATTGTTCCTTCCCTGATGATACACCAAGTCCCCTCCTACCTGTCTCCTGATCACCTTAGCTGTAGTTGTCCAGTCAACTGGAAGCACTTTCTGACAACCCAGTCTCAACTCCCCGAGTTTCTTTTTCTTCCTTTGTCAACTTCCACCACTTTGTCCTCTTCACCTTCCTCACCATCAAGGTCATTTTGCCCACCACCATCCTGTGTTGTCTGGCTACACTCTCCTCTACCAATACTTTGTCTTTACTGATCTCCTTCAGATTACAACATCGACGCAAGATGTTTGTGCTTCTGCCTCCACTCCTGCATGTTCCTGCCTCTTTTGGAAGAAAGTATTTACTACTGCCATTTCCATCCTCTTTGCAAAGTTCATCACCATCTGTCCTTCTACGTTCCTGTCCTGAAGACCAAATCTGCCCATCACATTCTCATCACCTCCATTCCCTTCCCTAACATGTCCATTAAAATCTGCACCAATCACCACCCTCTCATCTCTTAGGATGCTCTGCATCACTTCATCTAATTCACTCCAGAATTTCTCCTTCCCTTCTAACAAACATCCTACCTGTGGGGCAGAACAACCTGACCACTAACAATACTGCACATCACAACAATAGCCTTGCTACCTTTCCACCTCATTAATGTCATTAGAATTAAAGTAAATTTGCAGTGAACTAATATATGTATTAATATAATATTTTTCCTAATGTTAATCTAGCTTGACAATGTCCCTGTTTACAAATTAGTCTGAACACATTTCTACCACTCAGTTAGATATTTTAAAAGAACAGTGAATAAACATGACGTTGAAGTGTTTCCCTTGGGGGGAAATCTGAGGTAAAAATGAATGTAGTGATCAGTGTGGTCAAGGTTTCATATTTAACAGGTAGTGTGTGTACAGATGAAGCTGTGTTGCTATAAAGATCAGAGAACTGGGACACTGAGCTCCGAGAGAGACAGCGGCCATGTTGAAGTGACGTCACTCCCTAAATTGGGAAAGAGCTTGTAGTGGAAACTTGAGAAGCGTTTTCGACTTGTGGACAGAACGACAAGCTGCACATTCTCCCCAGTCGCATCATATTATACAACATTTAAAAGTAAACATAATGATGTAAATCGTAATGATTAAAAAAGCAATAATTATTTACACAGCTGGTAGCGGTACACTCGGGCTGTTTCCCAAATCAGTCCCGACTGTACATCTAGTGCCCTACAGAGTGTTAAACAGCAGCACTCTGTTCCAGCCTGTGTAGCGCACTAGCATAGGAAGTAGAAGCCCATTTAGGACGGAGCCACTGTTAGCCGAGTGTAACTTACCTTGAGCTTTACAGCAGAACGCAGTTAACCACCTCAAATACACCCACAGCGGATCAGACGGAACTGTGGGGGTAAAACCCTGTCAGAAATATTGCAATGGAAAGATGATTAGTAGAGTCGGAGAGCTCAGCTCATCAATCAGCAACACTGCAGCACGGCTTCTTCTGCTTCTGGGAATGTGTGATGTACATGTATGGACATACGCCATCTGCTGGAGGATTAGTGCACTTACACGTGACTTTACATCCCGAAGATCTATCTCGAATCTGAATGTTGTTGATGGTCTTGCTCTGGGCAGGGGGTCGCTCGCTCGCTACAGCAGACCATCCGGTGCGCACATACAAGCGTGGCACAGGTTTTACGCCGGATGTCCTTCCTGATGCAACGCTACCAGGCTTCGGACCGGCCCTGCATCCAGTGGCTGGAAATCGAACCCGGGCCTCCTGCATGGCAGGCAAAACGCCTACCACTGAACCACAAGTGCCCTCATGACTTCCTACACGTCTGTATTGAATGCTGCACTCTACATCTCTCTCTCATGGGAGTTAATTATACTACCATATAAATGCACACCTACACACACTCTCAGCTATCTGTTTAACATTAATCTCCTGGTTTCAGACCGTGAAGAGCAGAGCGGACAGCAGTTTAGGGATAGAGTAACCAATCGGAGGCCAAATGTGATGATACGCCTTGTCGGTCACAGTAGCCGCAGGTCCGATCTAAAATAAGTGGTATTATTATTATTATTATTCCATCCATCCATCCATCTTCAACTGCCTATCCTAAATCTGGTTGCAGGCGTAGCATCTCCAGCAGAGAACCCCAAACTTCTGTTTCCTCAGCCACATCAGCTAACTCTGACTGGGGATTCCCGAGGCGTTCCCAGGCCAGTGTGGAGTCATAATCTCTCCATCTAACCCTTGGTCTGCCCCGTGGTCTCCACAATATAATAATAATTATTATCATTATTATATATTTGCATTTTCTTTTACATTTTCTTGAACAGGTTCTCATTCTATAATGTATTATTGTGCAAAAGCCTTTGAAAAACTACTTCAAATCTATATTAAAATATAATTCAAAAGAAATGTACAGAATGTTGAGTTCTTTTGAGAATTTATATTTATACATTTCTATACATCCATTATGAAACGAATGCTGACTGTAAAATAAATAATTGTCCCACATAAACTGTTAAAAATAATATAAGCACAAAGTTGTTTTCTAAGATAAGATATGAGAAGACTATTAATCCCAGAGGAATGTCTTGCGCCAGAGATTGCGCTAAAACCAAAGAGGGTAAAAAAAAAAAAAAATTAACACATGCAATGAAGTAGTCAAATCTTCTATATTTGTACAGCTAAGTTTTTTTAATATATATATTTTATAATTTGTACTTATCTTCTATAGCTATATTTTCTAGACCTAAAGTTTCTATTTTTTATTCTTATTTTATTTCATAATTTATTTCTTATTGATAATCTTTCTTTTAATGTCACTGCATATCATTGGCCAGCCAACTCACCAGATCAGAACTTCATTGGGAATCTCTGGGCTGTTGTCATGAGGAAGACAAGAAACACCTGAACCACCAAAAAACAGACGAGCTGAAGGCTGCTAGCAAAGCAAGTCTTCAAAAACACCTCAGCAGTGCCACAGGCTCGGGGATAAATGACCCCTGACTAAGTATTGAATGCATGAATTTACATGGTTTCAGAATTTCTGTAAAGACTTTATTGTTCTTATAATGCAATGAAATTATTTTATTTTATCAATAATATTACCTGAAGGCTGCTGTTTTACTTTTTGAAAAAACAAACAAACAAACAAACACTGTATGAAAACCATTTTGAGATGCACTGTATGATCTTGATTTCTAGAAGGTCCAGCATGACTATGGGTATGAAATACACAAAATAAGATTAAACATGATCTAATCTTATTCTGCTGCTCTCCAGAGACAGAGGATGGAAATACATCAAGCTGAAGGTTAAATGCATATCTTAGCTTTATGACTTAATAATCTTACTCCAAATTATAATCTCCTTTTTTGCCTATGTAAAAGCTTCCATTTAAACTCTAACCTAAAGCAGTGTCAAGCTATGACGTTCAATATACAGTGACACTTCTACCTCAGAGATTTTGTAAGGTTTATTTATTAAATTATTATTCTTGGTATTCACCGTTTTTTGGAACAAATGTATAAAGTATTTAATATACAAAAGGCAAATTCACAATATACAGTATGTAGAAACAAATAACATACCACATTATTGCCACCATTTTCAAGTACTAGAAAAGTTATATATTTCAAAAATTGTGATTATCTTGTACAGGGGAACCTTGGATTGCAAGTAACTCAGTCTGTGAATGTTTTGCAAGACAAGCTAAATTTATAAATACATTTTAACTTGATAAACGAGCGAGGTCTTGATACACGAGTACGGTAGTATGTATTCACTTTGCCTGTCGAGCGTCATGTGATCACAACTGAGCCAATGGTTCTTCTCTCTCTTGCGCTGTGGGATTGTGGGTAATCGTTTTCCATGCTCAGTCTCAGTGTGGGCGTGTACTGTTTATTATTACATTACGTTTATATACATTATTACATTGTGACCACATGTGCGCACGTAAAGCATTTTTTTTTTTCATTTTGTGCCCAAGTGCATTGACTGTTAATTAGTAACTGTTCTGCAACAATGGTGTGCGTGAAGAAAAAAAAAATTTAAAAAGCTGTAAAAGTAGCGCCCCTGCTCCTGCTTCTTCCCACGTCTAAAACCAGTTCTTTTCTATGGAGTCCCCCAGGGGTTATGTGGTAATAGGAAATAACAAACCAAACACACTGAATATAAACCAAGCCCATGGATTACTAAACCATGCGCGTGGATAAATAAATCAAGATGCGTTTTTCTTTGCTCCATCCCTGTGAAGCCGGCATATTCAGCGAAAGTCTTGCATGCGAGAGGATGTGTGTGGACCACTGAGCTTCTACGGACACCAATTTCTTATGGGGAAATTTCCTTTTAATATACGAGTGTTTTGATATACAAGCACAATACCGTAATGAATTATGCTCGCAATCCAAGGTTTAACAGTAGCTGTGTACATCTCCTGAACATTGCTGTATCCATTAACATGTTTTCATTAATCCAATTATGTGTTTCAAATGGTCATTATACCACGTACCATAAGATTTTTTTTTAATGGTAAACGAAAATACCATGAGAGTAAATGAGAGTAAAATAATATAAGTAATTTTACTCTCATTACCTGTGCAATGTGATACATTTATACTATTTGAACTCAAACAAAAATATCTGTATAACATACATATATGTATAACATACATATGTATTACTGTATATTTAGTATATATAATAACTCTTTTATGGTCATCAAATTAATGCCCAAAATCATTCTTTGTCTTGTATGTCAAGACAAGAGATGGCATCTTAGAAAATATAGTCAGCAGCACAGGAGCCCCTCGGGGGACTGTCCTCACCCCCCTTTTCCTGTTCACAATTTACACCGAATTACTGTAATACACAGAATTTACATACAACTCTGAGTCATACCATTTGTAGAAATTCTTTGATGACATCACTATGACTGGAGACAATGACTGACTTGAATGATGGTCTCCATTGATAAAGTGAATGTTAAAATACAAATACCTGGGGCTTCAGCAGGATGACAAACTGGACTGGTCTGTGAATACTGACTATCTACAGCAAAGATCAGAGCCAACTATTCATCCTGAGGAGACTAGGATCTTTTAACATCTGTAAAAAGCTCCTGCTGATGTTTTTTCAATCGGTCATCACCAATGTACTTTTCTATGTGGTAGTGTGCTGGGGAGGTAGTCTCAGAAGCAGGAATACCACATGCTTGGACAAGGTGATCAGGAGAGCTGGTTCAATGGTTGGTTTGGAGCTGGACTCTCTTGGGAAAGTAGTGGAGAGGAGAACATTAAACAAAATGCTGTCCATCATGGCCAACCCCGACAACCTACTAGACAGTGTTTTTGGAAACAGAAAAGAGTGGAAGACATCTGTCGTTCAGTGGAAGACATCTGTCGCAAAGCTGCTCAACTGACAGACTTGGGTAATCCTTTGTCCCTAGAACCATTTGGCTTTTTATCTCCTCTCTGGGCTTAAGGTTCTTCTGCTAAATACATCAAGGTGCTAGTGAATAACTGTCTCATGCGTTAGCTTCTTGGTCTGCTCACTACTCTCAGTATTACATATAATGTCAATGTGCATAGACTGTGTAGTCAGTGTAGGATTATTTAAAAAAAAAAAAAAAAAAAAGCATAGATAAATTATTACTTGCGTCATATTCTTTTATATACATTTATATATTCTCATTTTGTAATTTTTTGTTTTCAGCATTGCACTAGTAATTTTGGTCATCTCTCACGGTTACCCAGTGCTAACTATTGGTAAAATATACTGTGTGCAATCACATCTACAAATCTGTCTTTATGTTACATTCTCCATTGCTGCTGGATGTCTAAAATGTCTTTCGGGACCAATACAATATACCGTCTTTAAGTTCATGAAGTGGAATGAGCATTTTTGAATACATTTAGCTAACTCCTGTACTTTCAGGAGGACTGCAGCATGTCTTTATTTGTAACTGCATGAATGCGTTTGTGTCTCTGGAAAGTTTTTTGGTTCCTAAAACTCTTGCCACATTCTGCACAGCACAGTTTCCATACACCAGTGTGAACAGGCTGGTGTTGCTGCAGAGTACTCCTCTGAGAAAAACTCCTCCCACAGTCTAAGCACTGATACGGCTTCTCTCCTGTGTGAACACGCTGGTGATTTATCAAAGTACCGCTCTCACTAAAACTCTTGCAACAGTGTGAGCAGACATATGGTTTCTCTCCTGTGTGAATTCTCTGGTGTTGTACAAGACGACTGCTCTTAGTAAAGCTCTTTCCACACTGCAAACACTGATACGGCTTCTCTCCTGTGTGAATCCACTGGTGTTGGTAGAATAAACACCTCCGTGTAAAACTCTTTCCACAGTCTGAGCACTGATACGGCTTCTCTCCTGTGTGAGTACGCTGGTGATTTACGAGAGTACCACTTTCAGTAAAACTCATCCCACACTCAACACACTGATACGGTTTCTCTCCTGTGTGAATGCGCTGGTGTTTTAGTAGATTTCCCTTTTGTGTGAAACTCTTGCCACACTCCGAGCACTGATACGGTCTCTCTCCTGTGTGAATGCGTTTATGGTGGTGAAAGGTGCTTAGGGCTCTAAAACTCCTCCCACAGTCGGGACAGTGATAGGGTTTCTCCCCAGTGTGAATGCGTTGGTGAACTCGGAGGGTTTGCTCTTTATTAAAACTCTTCCCACAGTCAGAGCACTGATACAGCTTTTGTCCCACATCAGTGCACTGGTGTTTTTTGAGATTACCCAATCTACTGAAACTCTTCCCACAACGTGGACACCGATGATGCTTTTGCACTTCTCTGTGAGAGGTGTTAGTGTGGAAAGGACCAGATGACTTGTGGTCACTACTGTAGCTCTCTGTGGGTTCCAGAATTTCTAATTTAATCTCATCTGACCTCTTTATAGCTGGAGCTCCTGTGGAGTAACATGTAAAATATGACTACAGAAAACAGACTACATTTTATCACATAAAAAATATACATTTATAAATTGCTTTAAAAAAGCTGGAGGGAAATTTTCCAAGTAATGTCATCAACGCTAGTTTGTCCAAAAACAGAGATTTCATTCATTCACTGTGCCATATGGTCCTGCACTGTACATAAGAAAAGTGCTACAAGATACCTCAGAAGGTTGCACATCCCAACCTGTTTAAATAACTGGGCTTAAATACTATACTTCCCTAACATCAAGTACAATCAAGATTTGAAGGGAGACCCTGGTTGCAAAGGACTGCAATTCCCGAAACAGTTTTTGCGCAAAACACACTGGCTTCAGTGTATAATTTCATAGGAAGCTGCAAATTGTGAGAGTGGGCCTATAGCCAGTGTTTCTTGTAGACAAGTTTCTCACTCGATCGGGAAAAAAACACAGTGGAAGAGACCATTTAGCACCATGGTCAGCTCCACCAAACATTTAAAATGGGCGGGACAACCTAACTCTCTCTGGCTGGCTGACAGCATGCATAGATTGCATAGATGCACAGATTGTGATGCATTATGCCATCCCTCCCGACAGGCAGGGAGAAATGCCAGGGAGATTCTGCAAGACTCCACTACATGAGCTGCTGTTCAGAAGAAGACCCAAGAAAATGCTGTATTTGGCAAAAGAGGACTGTGAAGAACAATTTTGGTCTACAGTGAACAGTGTTGGATGTAACGCGTTACAAAGTAGCGCGTTAGAGTACTCGGATTACTTTTCTGATGTAACGAGTAATCCAACACGTTAGGTCCGTGATTCAAGTACTCAGTTACTTAGTTACTTCTTCAAAAATGTAATCAGTTATTCAGACAATATTATGTGATCCGTGAGCCAAACAGCAATCATTCCCAATCCATTTGTGTGTGTGTGTGTGTGTGTGTGTGTGTATGTGAGAAAGGAAATCATCCTACAAGCCCCACCCCCGATAACACGTCCCCCTCTGTTATTCCTGCTCTTATACCCCTATCTCACCTATGTGGTTTGACTATGAGAGGAAGGACGCGCAGAAAGATGGAAACATAATCACAGAGCCGAAACTCGCGGTAAATCATGAAGAACCGTACTTATGGCCACCGAGTGAAACCGTGTAGGTGAGAAAGGGGTATTAGCAGTTAACAGATTATGGGCCAAACTTCGCTGAGTGATGATGGTAGAATAATTATAAAGGTCTTGACTAAAACAACATGCATGAGAAAGCACAAAGGATTTTTCATTTTCTGCAATGGAAAAGTACTCCAACTAGTTACTTTTATCAAAAAGTAATTCTGTAATGTAACTGATTACTTTTTGAAGACAGTAATTTTGTAATGTAATTAGATCATTTAAAAAGTAATATTTGCAATATATGCAAACCAAGATCAGCCACATATTCCCTATAGTACAAAAATCACTGATCAATGATAAGTATACAACCGGCTAGCACAATCATGATTTCCAGCCAGATGACGGAGTGCTCCTTCAAGTATCCAGTACCAACTGCATGTTTCTGGCCAGGTGGTAGGCCCTGTACACTATCAGTGAACGAGTGGGGCCTGTAAACTGCAACAGCTGAGTAAGAGGAAAAAGGCCTGAGCAATGCCATGTCAATTTATTAAAAACTTACTCCTTCCAGTCATTTCAGCTCTTGCTTCTGTTTATTCTGAGCCACAGGGATGAGATTAGTTCCAGCAGGGAGAATACCTCAGGTAGTCCGAACACCACCTTCTCCAGTAAACCGATGCTAACTCACCTTTTGTGTCATGACACCTGACATCAGGTATGATTGTTGGTCAATGTCCCTACAGAGCACCGTAGGACCATCATCATCATACAAGAGGCTATTAACCAAATCCATCGATGGAGTCCCCAAGCTCAATGGATCAATCTGGCTGTGTAAAGACTAGGTGTCTGAACCAAATCTCAGAATTCTACACACATCTACAAGCTCATCGAATGGCTAGGAAAGACTCGTTTCATTTCCACGTTCGGTTTAACGAAGAGCAATTGGCAGTGACTCTCACCGCCTAAGGCAAAAGATAAGACGGTCTTCAGTACGGAGCAAAGCCATTGGCCATACAGGGTCTTCCCCTTTGGCCTGCATGGATCCCCAGCCACGTTTCAACATCTTATGGACGTAGTGCTCTGGCATCATTAACTGTATTCCATGGCCTATTTAGACGATGTAGTCGTTCACTCCTGCGACTGACTGGCACCACCTATATCACCTCCCTTCGTTGCTCAAAGAGCTCAGAAAAGTGTGACTGACAGAAAACCCAAGTAAGTGTCACCTGAGGCTGACCAAGACACAGTACCTGGGGTACCAAATTGCTGTGGACTGTTAAAACCCCAAGAGAAGAAGGTTGAAGCAGTCTGCACCTACCAACAACCCATGACAAACAGGCAAGTGCTTTTTCAGAGCTAGCAAGTTATTACAAAATATTTGTACCCAACTCCTCCTCAGCACCCCCCTCAGATCTCCTTAGGAAGGAACAAACGGAGTTTGCACAGCACAAACGGAAAAAGCATTCCAACAGCTAAAACCCCTCCTCACCAGCTCCCCCATCCTCTGTATCCCCAATTTCAACCCTCCCTTTTTGGTAAACGGAGACCAGGCTCGGCATAGTCCTATACTAGGAGTTTCCTGCACAAGACTGTGGCACAACATGGTGTCACCCACAAGAAAACTGGTTCCCAGTGAGTCTAGTTACTCTGAAGTTTTCTTTCTGTTGTCTTAGGGAACTGTTTCTCAACAGTGACTTACACTAAATCTAGATTGTGATTTTTGTAAAGCTGAAGAATGTGTACAGCTTATGAAAATGTGTAATAATATCATTATAGATTTTTCTATTTTATATTAATGTATTTCAGAGTATCCCAGACTGTTACCAATGAATATATTATTTTTGCATTTAACTCTGAAAGTTGTTGGTGTGGGAAGTACCTGATGATATTTGGTGAGTACTAGAGATCTCTATGGGTCCCAAATTCTCACATTTGATCTCATCTGAATTCATCGTTGTTAAATCTCCCAATGTTCTTGCAGAGGTAAATTTAAGAATTGTAGGAAAGAGGACAGCAGGTGGAGACTGGTCAATTCATACCTGCATCAGAAAGAAGCAAATGGTCAATGATTCTATATTTTTTCAACAAACAGTTTAAATTTATAATATGAAAATCCGAGCTACCCAATAGCTTTCCTGTCTCATAAGTGCTAGATTCTAGAGAGGAGAGAATGCAACTTAAAACATCCCTTTCTTCTTCACCTGGCTTCTCCTGTTAAAGGTCACCAGAGTGGACCATTTCTCTCCATTTAACTCTACCATATCTTGCCTTGTCACTCCAACTTCCTGAACAGAATGTGCTTTACCGCCGCAACACCACGACAGCAGGAGATTTAAATCAGTCGCCTTTTAAAGTCATCCCTGAAATGACTGCCAGATGGCGCAAAGGGACATTCTGCAAAAAGACTGAAATCTCAGCTGTAGAGAATGCGCCTACAGTATATTCACGTTTCATGCGAATTACATCATCTGAAATTTGTTTTCCATTAGTTTATGTAAAAGCAGACATTCAGTGTTCTACAAGTACAGTGGAACCTTGGATTATGAGCATAATCCGTTCTGGAAGTGGGCTCGTGTTCCAAAACAAACTCGTAAACCAAATAATCATTTCCCATTAGAAATAATGAAACTCAAATTATTCGTTCCACAGCCCCCAAAAATAAATACATAAAAATAATTAATACAATCTATAAAATGAAAATAAAACAAATTAATCTGCACTTTACCTTTAAAAAAAAAAAAGTACAAATAAATCCCGACAGATAAGTGTTTAAGTTGTTGCGCGCAGGCGCCATGTGTGTGTATAATTAGCCCCTTCCCTCGCCTTGTTTTACACAGTAACACTCCTCCTCCCTCTCCCCAAAAAAAAGACATCTATCTGAGACTGGCATGAGCGCATACTAACCGAATCACTTTTTAAAGTTTCACAACAAACGGACACACACAAACACAGCGGAAACACCGTTTTAACAGGGAAAAAAGAAATCTCTCCGAGACTGGCATGAGAGAGGTTAGAGAGTGACGCTCGGTGTCAAAATAAGAGTCGCATGCGTGATACATGATCCTCGGAGCTCGTAAACTAATAATTGCTCGGTTTCCGATTAAAAATTTATTAAAAATCTTTGCTCAGTTTGAAGAACACTCGTAAACCACGCTACTCGCAGTCCGAGGTTCCACTGTACATACTTTTTATGTGTATATATGTGTGAGGGAAGTATACACAGAGTTTCGGTTAATTTTTTCATGCGCTCAAGTTCACATCATAACTTTTTGCCGTCACACATGTAATGCATTGAGCACCCACTATAATTCAGCATGAACACGTAAACCTAAGCAATGTTCTAGGTTAATAGTAGAGCAAGTGGACATGTAAAGTTGCATGTTTCAGATTACTATCCATATCTGAGGTGAGTCAAAAGATTAACATTGATTATCAATTATCCCCTGGTAAACTAAGGTAAATTAAGGATGTCTCAAAACATAATGCAATACCTAGTTTTTTTTATTTATTTATTTTTTAAAATCGCATAAAAAAAAATAATAGGTTGCGTTTAGAGTATAGACATTGAAAAAGCTATTTACACATGAGTGTACACGTCTAAAACAAATGCAATTATTAATTTATTGTGTAAATTTAACTTCATTCAGCTGTTTAAGTTATATAAAAAAAACAACGTGCCTACCAGCTCACTATTATTTTCTGTTCAAATTTAAAGATGCCCACGCGTGTGCAAAAAGACAGAAGTACAACAAAGAATACAAAAGTGTATAATGTTAGCCTAAAACAATATTGTTTCCAATGCTGAAGCAAACATGAATTTTTATTTTGTTTCACAATATATCTTTCATCTATTGTAATAGATGAATGTGAGTGTATGTGCTTTTAATATACAGTAAACAATAAATACTGCCTTTTGCAAAGTGAAAGTAAGTGGCGTTGATCAAAAGGCTGATAAACGTGCGGGCAGATATGAACAGATTTATCGATAAAACTGCAGACACACTCCCCCAGATATGCAACACACAAATATTTAGTCTACTAGCTGAATACAACACGACAGCGCGCTCCGAGGTGAACACCCGCAGATCCCCAGTTACTGTAATCCCTCTTCTCATCTTTCATTCACGATAGAAAGTTATCAAACCGGTTTTGCTGATGGGGGAATTGGCAGAATTGTGGGGTTTAAAACAAATTTACAAGACCGAGCAGATGCCTCTGCCTAAAATGTATTTCGCCAGCAAAAAATATATTTAAAAAAAAATGTTTAACAGTAGCAATTATAGTTGGTATATAGTTGGATTTGAGTAATTCATAAATTTACTGAATATATTCAGATTTTGTTAAATAACAAAAACTGATGTCTTCCTTCCTAGACCTTTTGTTCCCATCACAATGAACTGAAGCTCAGCACGTCTTCTTCCCTTGTTTTAATCTGTGATATTTAAGTGAAATATATTTCGTGTAAAGGTCTAAATATTCCTTTTTATTTATGAACAGGTGCATTATATTTGATCTGCATTATTGCATTATATTACAAGACAAAAAACAGTGTTGAAAAATAATCTTTCATGTACAGTCATGGCCAAAAGTTTGGAGAATGACAAATATTAGTTTTCAAAAAGTTTGCTGCTAAACTGCTTTTAGATCTTTGTTGCAGTTGTTTCTGTGATGTACTGAAATATAATTACAAGCACTTCATACGTTTCAAAGGTTTTTATCGACAATTACATGACATTTATGTAAAGAGTCAGTATTTGCAGTGTTGGCGCTTCTTTTTCAGGACCTCTGCAATTCGACTGGGCTGCTCTCAATCAACTTCTGGGCCAAATCTTGACTGATAGCAACCCATTCTTTCATAATCACTTCTTGGAGTTTGTCAGAATTAGTGGGTTTTTGTTTGTCCACCCGCCTCTTGAGGATTGACCACAAGTTCTCAATGGGATTAAGATCTGGGGAGTTTCCAGGCCATGGACCCAAAATTTCAACGTTTTGGTCCCCGAGCCACTTAGTTCTCACTTTTGCCTTACGGCACGGTGCTCCATCGTGCTGGAAAATGCATTGTTCTTCACCAAACTGTTGTTGGATTGTTGGAAGAAGTTGCTGTTGGAGAGGGTTTTGGTACCATTCTTTATTCATGGCTGTGTTTTTGGGCAAAATTGTGAGTGAGCCCACTCCCTTGGATGAGAAGCAACCCCACACATGAATGGTCTCAGGATGCTTTACTGTTGGCATGACACAGGACTGATGGTAGCGTCACCTTTTCTTCTCCAGACAAGACTTTTTCCAGAAGCCCTAAACAATCGGAAAGAGGCTTCATCCGAGAATTAAACTTTGCCCCAGTCCTCAGCAGGCCATTCGCCATACTTTTTGCAGAAGATCAATCTGTCCGTGATGTTTTTTTTGGAGAGAAGTGCCTTCTTTGCTGCCCTTCTTGACACCAGGCCATCTTCCAAAAGTCACGCCTCACTGTGCGTGCAGATGCGCTCACACCTGCCTGCTGCCATTCCTACAAAATATACACTTTAGGAAGATATAAGAAAAATATGAGAAAATAAGAAAAACCTAGCTGTACAATAGAAAATATAGAATTGTGGGAATGAACATAAAAGAACAGAATGTCCAGGGGTGTGCAAATATGCAGTAAAGTGACATATTAAAGTGGCTTGTGTGCATAATGTCCATGAGTGTGCAGGTGTGCAGTGACCACTAGTGTCAGTGACTATCCAGAATGTCCAGATTGAGTGCAGAAACATGTGTAGATGTGCAAAATGGATCAGTACTGTGTGGTGTACTGATCAAGAGACCGTATCGCCTGCGAGAAGAAGCTCCTCCTCAGTCTCTCTGTGTTGGCCTTCAGGGAGCGGAATCGATTTCCTGACCTCAACAGAGAAAACAGTCCATTGCTGGGGTGACTGAGGTCCTTCATGATCTTCCTGGCCTTGGTCCAGCACCGCTTGCTGTAGATCGAGTGCAGGTCAGGGAGCTCAGTGTGGATGATGCGCTCAGCTGATCGCACCACCCTCTGAAGAGTTTGTCTGTCCTACATGGTGCTGTTCCCTAACCAGGTTGTTATGTTTCCAGTCAGGATGCTCTCAATGGTGCAAAAGTAGAAGTTCCTAAGCACATTAGAGGGCAGTCTAAAGTCTCTCTGGCGTCTGAGGTGGTAGAGACGTTTCCGGGCCTTTTTCACCACTGTGTTGATGTGACACCGTGGTGAAAAAGGCCTGGCATCGTCTCTACCACCTCAGACATTCTCACCTGAGTTAACAAGACGATTACTGAAATGATCTCAGCAGCTCCTTTAATGACAGCAATGAAATGCAGTGGAAAGTTTTTTTTCATGTCAAAGAAGGACTATGCAATTCATCTGATCACTCTTCATAACATTCTGGAGTATATGCAAATTGCTATCATAAAAACTTAAGCAGCAACTTTTCCAATTTCCAATATTTATGAAATTCTCAAAACTTTTGGCCACAACTGTACATATTTTTTCTGTTGTTATATTCCCGCCACATTACTAAACGCACAGTTTTGACATTTTGAGGGCAGACAAAGCACTCTGCGCGTGCCGTATCTCACGTCTGATCAATGTGTTTTCCGCGTGCTCACCTTTGTCCAGTGTTACAAAACTCATACTAAACTAGCCACTCACAGACTTCCACACACTACTTCTGATTATCTGTTTCGTGTCTAATCAGCTGGCACTATCAACCACATAACGGAAGCGTTAAAGTTTTATAAGTAAAGCGACCGAGTTGTCTGATTTGCATTTTAATCAACATATAGTAGTCTAACAATGAGCTATATGAAAAAATAGATTTTTAAAACTGGTATATACTAATAATTCAATAAATATTTATTTATACTTTTTAATTGTGTACAGGTGCTTTGATACAATGGCCATCTTAAAAGCACTATACAAATCAAATTTTTATTAAATTCCGTTATGTGGTCGATAGTGCCAGATGATTAGAAAAGAAACAGCCAATCAGAAGTAATGTGTGGAAGTCTGTGTCTGTCTAGTTTAGTGGCAGTTTTGTAACGCTGGACAAAGGTAAGTGCCGCGTACAGGAGCCAGTCGAGAGTGCAGAGAAAAGAAATGTTATACGCACATACAGGCAGAGTCGAGCACACACAGCAGAAGGGATCCAAGATAGCAGTAGTACGCAGCAGCCGCTCCGAAGCCAAAATGGTGCTACTTTGTTTACTTTGTGTTGTAGCGTGTTTATTTTACCCAGTATATGGATATCGCGCAACCGGTGTTCATATTTATCACACAATAATAACTGGCAAAAATCATTCAAGATGAGCTGCGTTAGAAGCTACGCGACTTCAGCTTGCTTCGAGAACCAGGCCTCCAGTCCTCGGCTTTGCCTGATGCCGGTGGCAGGAGAAGGGGACATCGTAAGCAGTGCGCGAGGAAGCAAAAGCGCGCCAAGCGGTCGGGAGTCTGTGCTAGGCTAAAAACAAACCCTAGCCAGTCGGCTTTTCCGTCCATCATCTTATCAAACATCTGCTCTCTGGACAATAGACTGGACTACATCCGACTTCAACAGACTACACAGCGTGAGTTTAGGGACTGCTGCGTCTTTATTTTCATGGAGACATGGCTCAGTGACAGAGTTCCAGACGCCACCATTCAACTAGACGGGCTAGCTTCGTTTCGCGCAGACAGAAATGCCGCTCTGTGCGGTAAAACTCATGACGGCAGTTGCAGAACACACACTCCGATGGACTACTTATTGTCGCTGGAGATTTCAACCATGCAAATCCAACTCAGTGCTTCCTAAATTCCATCAGTATGTGCAACAAAAGGGGATAACACGCTGGATCTTGTTTACACAAACATCCCCGACATATATTGGTCAGAGCCCCGCCCCGACCTCGGCTACTCAGACCACATCTCTGTTATTATGCTAATTCCAGTTCAAACCGGTTCTGAAGCAGGTGAAAACCTGGCCTGCAGGAGCCATCTCTGCTCTTCAGGACTGTTTCGAGAACACTGAATGGAACATGTTTAGTGAGGCTGAGACTTATAGCAACTGCACCGACATGGAGGAGTACATGTCATCAGTGACCAGCTACATCATCAAGTGGGCAAATGACGTCACTGTCTCCAAGAGCATCATCTCACGACCCAACCAGAAACCATGAATTACTGCGTAGGTGCATGGACTTCTGAGGACCCGAGAGTCTGCCTTCAGAGTTGGGGACAAGGTGGCCCTTAGAACAGCAAGAGCCAAACTGTCCCGGGCCATCAGAGAGGCAAAGCGTGCACATGCCCAGCGAATCTACAACCACTTCAGAGACAGCGGTGACACAACGTGCATGTAGCAGGGCATACAAGCCGTCACCAACTACAAGACACAGCTCCCTTCTGAATGCACTGAAAAGCTTCTACACACGGTTCGGCATGCAGAACGACGTGACGGCAAGGAAGACCACCCCTCCTCTGAACGACTAGGTGCTGTGCCTCACCATGGCTGATGTGAGGAAAATTCTACGCAGAGTCAACCCACATAAAGATGCTGGACCAGACAACATCCCAGGCAGTGTGCTCAGAGAATGTGCAGAACAGCTGACTCACCGACATCTTCAACATCTATCTGAGCAGCGCTGCCTTTCCAACATGCTTACATCAGAATGCTGTACATAGATTTTAGTTCAGCATTCAATACAATCATTCCCCAGCACCTGATCGGGAAGCTGAGCCTGTTGGGCCTGAACACCTCCCTCTGGATCCTGGACTTTCTTTCATTCAGAAAGGCAGGCAGCGCAGATCGGGAACTATACATTTAGCACCACCACACTGAGCACTGGGGGCCCCCAGGGCTATGTGCTCAGTCCCCTGCTGTTGACTCATGATTGTGTAGTGACACACAGCTCCAATCATATCATCAAGTATCACCGTGGTGGTTCTCATCAGGAAGAACGTCAAGTCAGCGTACTTCAGAAGGACACGGAACGACCACTCTCTGCTCAGCATCTAAGGGTCTTCTGTGGAGATCGTCAAGAGCACAAAATTCCTGGGTGTCCACCTGGAGGAGAACCTCACCTGGTCCCTCAACACCAGCTCTCTGCACGAGAAAGCCCAACAACGTCTTTTCTTCCTGAGAAGGTTGAAGAACGGCCAGCTTCCACCACCAATTCTCACCACAGAGGAACTATTGAGAGCATCCTGAGCAGAGCAGCTCTCTAGTTTGGGAATTGTACCACATCAGACTGCAAGACGCTACAGAGGATAGTGTGGCAGCTGAGAAGATCATCGCGGTCATGTACACCACACGCTGCATCCGCAAAGCCACCAGCATTGTGGCTGACCGTACACACACGTCACACTCACTCTTTACCCTCCTGCCATCTGGAAAAGGGTACCGAAGCATTCGGGCCTCACATCCAGACTATGTAACAGTTTTTACCCACAAGCCATCCATCTCCTCAACACAAAGGGACTGGACTGATAAACACAAACACACATGCGCACGCACGCACACGGACACAAATCATTCAGACGAACTAAATAACATCAGGACTGACCTGATAAAAACACACATGCACAATCACCCTGATCTACAACCATCTCAAATTGTTCAGACCTGAATTGGTCTTTGCAATATTTGCACAATATTTATTTCACCTATTTTCAAGGTTCTGTAATGTGTTACGTTGTTGTGTTTGTCATTCGATATCAAACCTTCCCTTTATCTCCGAGATTCTGAAAAAGGTAGTATCATAGCAGCTATGTACACATCTACATAGAAATGGCATATATTAACTACATCAGTCAGGATTTAGGCCTCATCACAGCACAGAGACAGCACTTGTTAAAGTAGTAAACAACCTCCTATGGGACTCTGATCAGGGTTGCGTCACTATACTTGTGTTACTGGACCTCAGTGCAGCTTTTGACACCATTGATCATAGTATTCTCCTTCACAGATTAGAAAAGGTAGTTGGAATTAAGGGAACTGCCCTCTTGTGGCTCAGATCCTACTTGACTGATCGTTATCAGTTTGTAGATTTAGATGGTGACCATTCCTCATGTTCTCAAGTGGAGTTTGGTGTTCCACAGGGCTCAGTTTTAGGCCCACTGCTTTTTTTCCCCCTTTACATGCTTCCTCTGGGCAACATAATTCGTAAACATGGTATTAGTTTTCATTGTTATGCTGATGACACACAATTATACTAGAAAAACCAGTTTGCTAAAATTGAGCAATGTGTGCAGGACATAAGAGATTGGATTTTAATTAATTTTCTTCTGCTTAATCCTGATAAGACAGAAGTTCTAGTCATTGGACCACAAGCAGCTAGAAGTAAGCTTTCTGATCACACTGTAACTTTAGATGGCCTGTTCTGTTCCATCAAACGCCACAGTAAAAGACCTTGGAGTGATTATAGATTCTAGTCTTTCATTTGCAGCACATGTAGATAATATTACCAGGATAGCTTTCTATCACCTTAGAAATATTGCCAAGATAAGAAACATATTGTCACTAAATGATGCAGAAAAACTAGTTGATGCTTTTATCACCTCTAGGTTGGACTATTGTAACGCCTTACTGTCTGGTTGTTCAACTTGGTGTATAAACAAGCTTCAGTTAGTACAGAATGCAGCAGTGAGAGTCCTCACTAGAACCAGAAGATACGAGCACATCACCCCTATCTTATCTACACTGCATTGGCTCCCTGTGAAATTTCGCATCGATTTCAAGATACTACTTTTGACAGTTAAAGCACTAAATGGTCTCGCGTCGCAGTATCTGAGTGAACTGTTATGTGTCTTACGATCCGCCACTCCTGCTTCGATCAAAGGATGCAGGCTGCCTGTCAGTACCACGTATTATTAAAACTACAGCAGGGGGCGGAGCTTTTTCTTACAAAGCCCCAAAGTTATGGAATAGTCTTCCTGTTAATGTTCGGGACTCAGACACAGTCACAGTGTTTAAGTCTAGGCTAAAAACCTATTTATTTAGCGCAGCATTTTTGTAAATAGATTAACCTTAGGTAAAGGAGCAGATCTGGGGGACTCGTGGATGTAGAGTATTCTGGTGAACTGCTATGTTTAGATGCTGTCCTCCCCACTCTCATTGTTCACTCTGGTTTGTTGACGGTGAGGTGATTGATTGCTTTACATCTCAGTTCCCCCTCATGTCCGTGTTTACTTCTGGCTCTCCCTTTTAGTTATGCTGTTATAATTAGTCCTGCCGGAGTCCCTGCTTGCACTTTGCACTAAATATACATTCACCTTATACATGTTGACTGTGACCAGACCTAACTGCCATCTCTCCTTCTCTTCTGTTCTCTCCTCTTCTGCTCTCTTCTCTCTCTCTCTCTGCCTCTCTCCTTTTCCCTCTCCCTGTCTCCCTGTCGAGCTATACATGTCACGCCTGAGCTGCCAGTGATCCAGACCCCTTTGCCCTCTAGACCTATCTAACTCGTCCTGGAGTCCTACTTCTGGTTGGAGATCTCGTCGCATGGATGCCCCGTGTGGTCTCTCTGGGATGCGTGTGGTGGCTGGGGATGGTTTCCACAAAGACCTCAACTGATGCAGACAGCTGTTCTCTGGGGACCTGTCATTCGAAAGTTCAGGACTGGAATTTCCTACAGTCTACCTGAGCCTCCAGGAACAAACTGATCTCCATTTAATTTAAACACATCTCCTGTTATACTGAACTTCCAGTCTTACACATTATTATGCTGATCATTCTCTGCTATCTGTTATCACCCAGATGAGGATGGGTTCCCTGTTGAGTCTGGTTCCTCTCAAGGTTTCTTCCTATTACCATCTCGGGTAGTTTTTCCTTGCCACCGTCGCCCTCGGCTTGCTCATCAGGGACAATCTTATAATTTCAATTCATATACATTCATATTTCATACAAACTTACTTCTTGTAAAGCTGCTTTGCGACAATGTCAATTGTTAAAAGCGTTATACAAATAAAATTTAATTGAATTCTGTCGCTCTTTATTTGCACATTTGCACGTGCACTTTGTTGTCGGTTGTCTATTGTTTTCTCTTTTTTGTATAGAAATAGTTTTAGGTTAACTTAAAAAATGTAAATCTGTCAGATCTGAGCTAGTCAGCTAATTAGATCTCTTAGTTAGCTAGCTCGTTCCAGTAAAGTGTGTTTTTAATTTATGTTGTTGCATGTATGTAGCACCTTAGTCCTGGAGGAACATTGTTTCGTTTCACTGTGTACTGAACTGTATATTGTTGAAATGACAATAAAAGCCTACTTGACTTGAGAAGGATGTTGCGTGCATGCGCGGAGACTACACACGCAGAACCCAGCTGTTAAGCATGCAGGGGAGACACACCTGATCCAAGGCAGATGCATGATTCGCAAGAATCTACATTATCCACAACCCATTCTCACTGTCCACGTCACCATGCGCATGAGAAGCATAAGGATCATGTATCCGATATACGTCGGTTTATTATTTTTAACATTAATTTTATAACAAAACATTTATTTGGCAATAAACATTTTGGAAAAAAGACTTTTTTTCACCACAAGCAAGTTGATGGAAATTAATGGCTGATCCTGTCTGTTTATATTCAAGTTCAAATCAGCACGCATGCACTTTGACTAAATCTGTGCTACTAGAATGTATAAATGTACAGACATTTTCTTTCATTATTTATTAAAGAAAATTATAATTAGAAGAATCCAAAAACAGCAGCGCTGCTGACTGACATCAGTGTATGTTTGAATTTTATGGTCATTTAGTTTCATTTATTTCAGTAAATAAATCTCCTATAAAAAAAAAAAAAAAAAAAAGAGGATAAGATGACAAAACCCTTTTGTGGATTTTCTAATTACACGTGATAAAATCTAAGGTCTCACTGTGTTAACATTTACTTTAGTTAAATTCAAAGTAAATAAGAAATGACTGTATTTAATTAAAATTCTAAATGTGTGCTGTAATTTTAGTACTGTGATTATGCATTAGCTTAATTATAATGTTTGACTTGAATTTATATGCTACAGTATCATGTGCATCTGTGAATGAGGTGCAGCTCATTAATGCTTGAACTAAGAAAATGAACTAAGAACTGAGGCCTCAGTCTTTGGTTATAGCGCCACTTAGGGGCGTAAAGCCAGCAAACGCAAAACCCTAATCCACAAAATACTCCCTCAACCTTCTCAACCTTGCCGGGTGCCGCAACAGTAGAAGTCCAATTCTGGTTCTTCTCTCTCTCTCTCTTGAGCTGTGGGATTATAAGTAATCGTCTCCCATGCTCAGTCTCAGTTAATCTGCGTCACTTGTACAGTCAACATCTGTGCATGCATGAACGGTTTACTATAACATTGTGACCATGTGTGTGTGCGCGAGTAAATATATTTAACTGGTCTGAAACTTAAAGTATCAGATCATTAAAGCTGCCGTGTTGATTCGAGCCGTTACACAGAGACTCTGAAAACAGAGCTACAGAGGAGTTGACTGGAAATAAACCCTCTGACAACAATAAATTCTACACTGTAAACTCTATTTAATAAACTACCCAACACTGTTACATTTACCTTATGCTGATAAAATAATAATATAAACTAACACATGTGATGAAGTTATGTAGTTGTTTGAGTGTCCAAAATGCACAAGCGGTACTTATTAGTTATTTTAACACATTATTGTTTTTCTAATTGAACAATTGTCATACACAAACATATCAAATAAAAGAAAAATTTTAGATTCCCCACCCACCCCTCAAACATACACTAAAACATGCACAAAAGCCTACACACACACACACACACACACACACACACCTGCATTCTTCAGCTCCAACTAATCTGTGTGAATTAGATTGGTCATACATACACTCTGATGCATGACCCAGTTTAAATAATCATTTTGGCAGTTCCTTTAAATTTGCAAAATAAGCAATAAATGGTTGGCATTTGTAAAAGAAAATATTAGTAGAACCTCTCAGTGTATACATTATCTTTTCTAGCTTAAGAAAAAAAAAAAGCTTTAATCCACTGAGAGATGAGATGAGAAGGCGGCATCTTTATGTGCAGAACTCAATGGAACTGAATCATCTGTAATAACATATATAGCAGTTACTCGACATGGTATAGTTCGAAAAAGATTGAAAAAACCTGTTAAAGTTATGCAAGTTTGGGCACAAAAAGAACATATGACTTAAATTACAGGGAGAGCCGTGGCACCTGTCACATTTATCCTCAACATCGGGAAATATTTCAGCTAGCCTTGATTTGGAATAATGGACTCAAAACATTAAACTGAATAAGACTGAGGTGGGCTCAAGAAGAGCTGAAGCGTATTCCGTCTATGGCTTTCTCCCAACATTCTTCACTCAACTGCAATCCCAGTTCATTTTCCCAAGCAGAGCTGGGCTTTAGTGATTTTTACAATCACCAAATGATCAAATAAAATGATATATTCTTGAAATCACACCTCGCTGATACGGATTAAACGTGATCAGACTTTCCCAGGGCTGCTTGGGAGGCATTGAAGGACAATTGGGTTGTGACAATTGAGTTTTTAAATCCCCAGTGTTGTACAATGTAGAAAATAGATCACTGAAGAAAAACAAAGAAATTCAAAAGTGATCTCTTTTGAGCGGTATAGTGTGTGTGTGTGTCCAGCGATGGATTGGCACCATGTCCAGGGTGTACCCCACCTTGTGTCCCAAGGCTCCTGGGATAGCATCCCCCCTCCCCCCATCAATGATTTAAAATGATATTTGAGATTAAGTGGATTAATTAATAACTGTGTAAAAAAATTGTATTGAGAATATTCTTCCCATTCTGGTAATGGATTAGAGTAGATTAAATTGTGCTGTTAAAAAGATTCCAATAAAGTTTAACAGCTTTGTGTATAATCAACTTGCCACTGCATAAATATACCCTATGAAATAAGTATATAAATTTAATGTTGAACAATAAAACAACTTTCTGTAGAAATTGCTTTAGAAATATAATGTGCTTAGCTTTTGGTTCTATTACAAAATTACAAGTTGCAATTTCTTCAATAATACAGCATAAAGAAATAAATAATTCTGCCAGTGCCTGATTGTATCTAGTGCCCTACAGAGTGTGTGAGTTAAACAGCAGCACTATGTTCTAGTGCCCTACAGAGTGAGTGAGTTAAACAGCAGCACTCTGTTCCAGCCTGTGTAGCGCACTAGCATAGGAAGTAGAAGCCCATTTAGGACGGAGCCACTGTTAGCCGAGTGTAACTTACCTTGAGCTTTACAGCAGAACGCAGTTAACCACCTCAAATACACCCACAACGGATCAGACGGAACTGTGGGGGTAAAACCCTGTCAGAAATATTGCAATGGAAAGATGATTAGTAGAGTCGGAGAGCTCAGCTCATCAATCAGCAACACTGCAGCACGGCTTCTTCTGCTTCTGGGAATGTGTGGAGGACCGCGACCGAGACGCTCACAGCGACACCTACTGGAGGATTAGTGCACTCACATGGGAATTTGCTCACACTGGCACCTGCCTTTCATGCTCTAGAGCAGGGGTGTCCAAATCCAGTCCTGGAGGGCCAGTGACCAGCACAGTGTGATACAACTACATTACAAAAAAATTATTGCAACTGATTTTATTATTTAATTTTTAAAAATCAATAAAGCAACACACTTGAAACATTAACTAAAAAAACAGACCATGAAAGCACTTTTACACTTAGCAATATTACTGTCCAACAGTGCTGCTGCTAGGAGACACTACTGTCAATCAGTGTATGACTGTTCAAGTACGTGAATATATTACAAGGCTTGAGGTGTGCAGCTGGATGCCTGGAGCGGTTTGACACCTCCTCATTCTTCAACTTTGTTTGAATAAACACTTTCACCTTCCCTTGCTTCACTTTAAAGGCATTCTTGAAAAGCAAACAGCAAGACAAATATTAATTACGAGGTGTGTAAAAAACACATTTGAATAATTAAAATGAAATCATTCCATATATACTCAACATTACATATTTTACTGAGAAACGATCTATTTCTGTCATTATGTCCTAAACTATTGCTAAATAATGGCTCGAGTTTGCTGTTTTGATAGCGACCCTGTTAATTAATTAAGATTTCAGAATGTAATGTGAATGTGATGACTCTGGCATTGGGCATTGGTTTAGAGATTCAGACTTATAATCACTCTGGTTGATTATATGTGGAATGACCAAATATTATTAAAATATTAACTCAATTTACTCCCCTATCACAGCTGCTGTTTGTTGGGCTGGGAGGGTCCCCTTAGTGCCATGTGCGAAGTTTGAGGCTTTGTGGATTCTATTAACAAAAGACAACAAATAAAGCAAATGCTTATCAAGAAGAAAACTCAGAGAAGTGTTTTGTTGTCCGAATGAGCACCATTTGATTCATAAAAAGAAAGTGGACCATTGGTAGACTTTGTGAGATTTTAGATAATCCTGTATATTTTATCAGGTAAAATCCAACCACACCTTTGTTCCACAGAGTGATGTCCACCTCTTGACGTCTTTCTGAAACATCATGAAGACAAACAAGTTTAAGACTGACTAAGCAAAAATATAAATGTGTTCTGAGAACCCCACACCCCACAAAAAAATCGTATTACGCACCCAGCCAAATCTGAATGATAAAAAAAAGGTCACAAACTTAAAATTTGTTTTTAGTAAAGGAAAATAAAGAGATGAGAAAAACTATTCCTACCAGGAGTGAAGTCTGCCCAGGGTCTAATGCTGACCTCTTGGCCTTCTCCCTCTTCCCCTTTCCCAGAGTCTGCTCTGAGGTGATCAGAGGAACACTGGAGAGGAACACAGTCCTCCTCTCGATCTTCTCTCGTGTAAGGGCTGATGGACGACTACAGAAACAAACACAGGACGTTTACAGGATATATATAAATAATAAAAGTGACTTAAGGTCCCACTCAGCACTTAACTGAATGGTGTGACAGGGCCATCGCTCAGGTGCGGCTGTGTTCCTCCTCCACAAAACGACACGCCCCCTTTCTAGATTCTTCCAACTCGGCAAGTTTTCTTGGCTGAACTTTGAAATTGTCATCATGATTTAATTCTGATATGTCGCGAATGTGTACCGTTTTATCAATAATAAGATAGTTATAGTACTCCATCCTGTCTGAGTTTCTCAGTAACGACATACACAAACCGTTAGTGTCTCTTTCTCGGCGTTTATGAGCTGTCGTTTCGGTCAGCGCGCGCATCTCTAAGTGAACGAGAACCGTGCCGCGCATGCGCGCGCTTCGGGATTGCATCGCGCGCTCTATAGTTCAAACTCTGTGTGAGGATTAGATGTGACCTTGTAGTCTTATTGGCTGGTGAGGACAAATCGTACAGTGATGCATATTTAAGCACGTCTCAGTTTTACACTGGAAGAGTATAAGAGGAAAACGTTATTGTTTTCCCTGCACACACGCTATTTGCTTCTACCTGCTTCCAATTGGTTTCTGTTTCCTGAGCCTGAACATAAGATGACCCTGGCATTCAGAAGTCAGAATCACAAACTACAATTGAGACACACATCACTTCACTGAATGAATTTAGTAGGATCCTATATTTCTTGAACCAAACTATAATAATAATAATAATAATAATAATAATAATAATAATAGAATAACCTAGGTAAGGACTGCAGGATTCAGTGCAGGATTAACTGTTCAATAACTACAAAGTTTCAGAATAATATTTTAATACAACTACATTCCAACTGCATTTAACTGAAGTAGTACTGAATAAATAGTATTTCATTGTACTTTACAAAACTGCAGTATAACTGCAGGTTTTATCCCAGAAGCTGTAGGAGCTGAAGTTATTATAATTTTTTTTTTTTACAATGGACAACTTTACAGAATCATATTTCAATACTACTGCACCGTACTGCACTCCAACTGCACTGTACTTCACAGTAAAACTGCAGTTTTCCCCCAGAAACTGCAGTTATTTTTTGTAAGGGATCCATCACAGAACGTCATCACTGAAAGGGCTGTCATTTCACAGAGTGCTGTACAGAAGTATATTCATGGAAATTTGATTGGATGGAAAAAGTGCAGGTGGAAAAGATGCACAAGCAACTAGGATGGCTGCATTGTTAAGAAAATTGCCAAGAAAAGCTGTCTCACAATACCTTGTGAGAGGTTAACAACCAGTGCAAGAGTACAAGAAGTATAAGAGGTACAGAGGAGAAGTACAAGGAGTAGAGTACACGAAGTGGAGTGAGCTGAGTGAGGCTGGAGTCAGTTCATCCAGAGCCACAACGGTCCAAAGTCCTCTTGTCAGATGAAGTAATTTTTGCATTTTATTTGGCTCCCAGTATCCGGAGGAATAGTGGAGAAGTGCAGAATCCAAGCTGCTTGAAGTACAATGTAAAGTTTTCTACAAGGTGCCATGCCATCAGCTGGTGTTGGTCCACTGTGTTTCATCAAGTCAAAGTCAATGCAGCATCTATCAGAAGATTTTAGAGCCCTTCATGCTTCTGTTTGCTGACAAGCTTTATGGAGATGCTGATTTCCTTTCCTAGCAGGACTTTTTAGACAGGCCACAGAGTCAAAACTACCACTAACTGATTTGCTGACCATGATATTACTGTGCTTGATTGGCCAGCCAACTCACCTGACCTGGACCCTATAGAGAATCTCTGGGCTATTGTCAAGAGGAAGATGAGAAACACCCAACAATACAGAGAAGCTGAAGGCTGCAATCAAAGCAACCTGGGCCCGTATTCACAAAGCTTCTTAAGCCTAAAAGTTAGCCTAAGTGTAGAGAGGAGGACTTTCTATATAAGAGTATATGAGTTTCTATAGCAGATTACTTTCTATATAAGAGTTTCTATAGCAGTGGACAAAATGGCAGAAAGAAGAAATATTCTCCAAATACTAAACATAAAGTTAAAAGTAAACATTGCTCTTCTGTCCAATTTGGTTTTCTTGCTGTTTTACTTCCTTACATCTCTCTTGGATTGTTGGCTACATATCATCCAAAAGTGCAACTAAAATAGACTGTCCTGCAATCATGTAAATTGGTAAAAGGTCAGCCATTTTGCTCCCATCAGTCTGAAATGGATTACAAGTAATAAAATCAGTATGATTAATAAATGTAAAACCTTTAATATAGTAACTACTGTGTGGAAATTGGTTGCTTCAAAAGTTCAATTCAATTCAATTCAATTCAATTTTATTTATATAGCGCTTTTAACAATTGACATTGTCACAAAGCAGCTTTACACAATAAAAAGAAGTAAGTTTTTATGCAATGTGTATGAATCAAAATGATAAGATTGTCCCTGATGAGCAAGCTGAGGGCGACGGTGCTGAGGGAAAAACTCCCTGAGATGGTAATAGGAAGAAACCTTGAGAGGAACCAGACTCAACAGGGAACCCATCCTCATCTGGGTGATAACGGAGAGCAGAGAATGATCAGCATAATAATGTGTACTGGAAGTTCAGTGTAACCTTTAACCACGGCTAAAGGTAAGGTTCGCACTCGCTGTTTACCTGGTGCTCGTGTTCTTGATGTTGCTGCACAGGTGACTGCGGCCCTGAGGGAGAACTTTGGAGCTGTCGTCCTTCATGCTGGCACGAACGACACCAGGCTGAGGCAGACGGAGATCCTGAAGAAGGACTTCAGGAGCCTGGTTGAGAAGGTCCGCAGCACATCACCCACGACAAGGATCATCGTATCCGGACCGCTTCCCACATTCCAGCGAGGAATCGAGAGGTTCAGTAGATTGTTCGCTTTTAATGAATGGTTACAATCTTGGTGTCAGCAACAGAGATTACCCTTTGTTGATAATTGGAATGTTTTCTGGGAGCGTCCTAGGCTCTACCACACCGATGGACTGCACCCTAGCAGAGCTGGAGCAGCAGTCCTCTCAGACAACATCTCCAGGACACTACGAACCATCTGACTGGCGGTAAGTCGTGTCTTAGATTCCAAACATAATAGTCACAATGCAACTTACCATACAGATAGACGCGCACACATAGCTTGTCCTATAGAAACTGTGTCTGTTCCCCGAATAGTGAGAAAAAAGAATAAATTTGTTAAAATTGCTCGAAACAATCTAATAACTATAAAACCAGAAAAAGGCCAAGTAAGTAATCACAATATACCTCTAAAGTTTGGGCTTCTCAACATCAGATCCCTTGCGCCTAAAGCACTGATTGTTAATGAAATTATCTCAGATTGCTGCCTTGACGCACTCTGCCTTACTGAAACCTGGCTCAGACCAAATGAATATATTGGTTTAAATGAGTCTACTCCGTCAGGATATTTCTATAAGCACGAACCCCGTCAAACTGGTCGTGGTGGTGGTGTCGCAACTATCTACAGTAATGTTCTCACTGTTACCCAGAAAACAAGGCCCAAGTTCAACTCGTTTGAAGTGCTTATCATTAATGTTGCACTCAGCGAAATACATAATAAACCCTTGCAACACTTCGTTCTGGCCACCGTGTACAGACCCCCAGGGCCATATGTCGATTTTCTTAAAGAGTTTGGACATCTGCTATCAGACCTATTGGTTAACTCTGACAAAGTGCTGATAGTAGGAGACTTTAACATTCATGTAGACGATGCTAACAACACTTCAGCACTCGCATTTATAGATTTGCTAAATTCCTTTGGGGTTAAACAAAATATAAATAGACCAACTCATCGCTTTAATCATACGCTAGATTTAATTATATCCCATGGTATAGATGTCTCTAATATAGACATTCTACCTCAAAGTGATGATATCACAGATCATCATCTCTTAGTATATACTCTACCTGTAGAACAACGTAGCTGTGCCTCCCCACGTTATCAATTCAGTAGAAATATTAATCCGACTACTAAAGACAAATTCACAAGTAATCTGCCGGATCTGTCCCAATTTCTTATCAGACCCCTAAGTGCAGACGATCTAGATGAAGTGACTAGCAGCATGGGCACTATTTTTACCAGTACATTAGACACTGTTGCTCCCATCAGATTAAAAAAAGTCAGAGATAAAACACTTGCACCATGGTACAACAGTCATACTCGCGCCTTAAAGAGAGCAACCTGTAACCTCGAGCGAAAATGGAGAAAAACTAAATTAGAAGTTTTTAGAATCACATATAAAGGTAGTATGTGCAGCTATAGACGGGCTCTAAAAGCGGCTAGGGCCGAGCATCTGAGCCAACTCATAGCAAGAAACCAAAACAATCCCAGGTTCCTATTTAGTACAGTGGCTAGCCTAACAAATCCTAAGATGCCTGCAGGGAGTATCCCATCACAGCTTAGAAGTGAAGACTTCATGAACTTCTTCAATGAAAAGATTGATAGTATCAGGAAGAAAATAATGGAAATTCAACCTCTAACATCTCATGATCCAGTCCAGTCTAAAGCTTCACAATTTGATTTTCAGAGCTTTACAGGTGTAGGACAGGAAGAGCTGTACAAACTTATCACCTCGGCTAAATCAACAACATGCTTGTTGGATCCAATCCCAACTAGACTTTTAAAAGAAGTGATAAGTATAGCCGGAGCGCCACTTCTAAATATTATCAACTCTTCATTATGTCTAGGTCATGTCCCTAAACCTTTCAAGTTGGCAGTTATTAAGCCTCTTCTTAAAAAATCTAATTTAGATCCAAATGATATAATAAATTACAGACCGATTTCAAACCTTCCGTTTATATCAAAGATATTAGAAAAGATAGTATCAGCCCAAATATGCACATTCTTGCAGGAAAACGATATCCTCGAGGAATTTCAGTCAGGTTTCAGGCCCCATCATAGTACAGAAACTGCACTAGTTAAAATTGCAAATGACTTGTTTTTAGCTTCAGACCAAGGCTGCATCTCAATTCTTGTCTTACTTGATCTTAGTGCTGCATTCGACACTATAGATCATGATATTCTAATAGATCGCTTACAAAATCACATTGGTATTCAGGGACAGGCGTTAAAATGGTTTAGATCCTACCTGTCTGATCGATTCCATTCTGTAGATCTGAATGGAGAACAGTCTGGTGTAATGCCAGTGAAATATGGGGTGCCACAAGGGTCAGTTTTAGGACCTCTGTTGTTCTCAATATACATGCTTCCCCTGGGTAACATCATCAGAAGACATGGGATTAGTTTCCATTGTTATGCTGATGATACTCAGTTATACATTTCCACAAAACCAGATGAAATACCCAAATTGTCTAGACTAACTGAGTGTATTCAAGATATAAAAGACTGGATGACCGATAATTTTCTTCTACTAAATTCAGATAAGACAGAGATATTACTTATTGGCCCAAAAACCAGTACACACCAGCTCTCACAATTCAGCTTACGTTTAGAAGGATGTTCTGTTACCACCAGCTCGACAGTGAAAGACCTGGGTGTGATATTAGACAGTAACTTATCCTTTGAAAATCATATCTCCAACATCACAAAAACAGCCTTTTTCCACCTTAGAAATATTGCCAAGCTTAGGAACATTTTATCTGTATCTGATGCAGAAAAGCTGGTTCATGCATTCATGACCTCCAGACTGGACGACTGTAATGCATTACTGGGTGGCTGTCCTGCATCCTCAATTAACAAGCTACAGTTAGTCCAAAATGCAGCCGCCAGGGTTCTCACTAGATCCAGAAAATACCATCATATAACCCCAATATTATCATCCCTGCACTGGCTACCTGTTCAGTTTAGAATGAATTACAGAACAGCATTACTTACGTACAAGGCTCTAAACGGTCGAGCTCCCACATACCTAACCAGTCTTCTGATACGTTACAATCCAGGACGCTCCTTAAGATCAGAAAACTCCGGACTACTGGTAGTTCCCAGAATATCAAAATCTACAAAAGGAGGTAGGGCCTTTTCATATTTAGCTCCAAAACTTTGGAATAGCCTTCCTGACAGTGTTCGGGGCTCAGACACAGTTTCCCAATTTCAAAGTAGACTCAAGACGCATCTCTTTAATCTGGCATACACATAATTAATTTCTTTACCTGATACTCCAGTACATCTATCCTGAATGGCAACCACGCTAATTCTTTTCACCTGCTCTTTATTTTTCCACCCATCCTGAGGCATCTGGAGATCGTGCCAGCTTCAGTAGACAGAGGCCGACCCTGCTTTGACCCAGAGGCATCCAGAGAAGGACCAACTCCAGCTGGATTCTTCTTCATTTTGGTTTGGATCTACACATGCTGCTTCTGAGCTCCCAGTGATCCAGACCCCCATCTGCCCTCTGCACCTGCTGACTCGTCCCTGAGCTGAACTGGACTTTGTGTTAATTTAAATTAACTTCTGTTATATCGAACTTTCATCTGCATAACACACATGATGTTATACAATTTATGTTATCCGTTATCACCCAGATGAGGATGGGTTCCATGTTGAGTCTGGTTCCTCTCAAGGTTTCTTCCTATTGCCATCTCAGGGAGTTTTTCCTTGCCACCGTCGCCGTCACCCTCGGCTTGCTCATCAGGGACAATCTCATTATCTAGTCACATTTTTCTTACACATATATACATTTCCATAAGTCTTCTTCTCGTTTTCTTTTCATTTCTGTGAAGCTGCTTTGAGACAACGACCATTGTTACAGCGCTATAGAAATAAAATTGAATTGAAATGAATTGAATTAACAGGATGTAAGCTAAATTTAAATTAAAAGGAGTCCAGTTTGTTCTCGATACCAGGTAGACTAGAGATTCCAGTCCTGAGCTATCAACAACTGAAGTCATTGTCCCCAGAGCATCAATCGATGATAGGACAGTCTTCATGGAAACCATCCAGCCACCAAGCCAAAGATTCAGGCAGAATTCACACGGGCATCCATGTGACGGGGATTCAAACGAAGCTATAATCAGACGTATATGGACTGCTTCAGAGGCAGAGGTTCTGGACTACTATAACTCAGGAGCGAACATGTATAGCTCGACAGAGAGACAGAGAGAGGGAAAGGAGAGGGAGAGAGAGAGAGAGCAGAAAAGGAGAGAACAGAAAATAAGGAGAGATGGCAGTTAGGTCTGGTCACAGTCAACATGTATAAGGTGAATGTATATTAGTGCAAAGTGCAAGCAGGGACTCCGGCAGGACTAACTATAACAGCATAACTAAAAGGGAGGAGCCAGAAGGAAACACAAACATGAGGGGGAACTGAGATGTAAAGCAACCAATCACCTCACCGTCAACAAACCTGAGTGAACAATGAGAGTGGGGAGGACAGCATCTAAACATACCAGTTCACCAGAATACTCTACGTCCATGAGTCCCCCAGATCTGCTCCTTTACCTAAGGTTAATCTATTTACAAAAATGCTTGGCTAAATAAATAAGTTTTTAGCCTAGACTTAAACACTGAGACTGTGTCTGAGTCCCGAACATTAACAGGAAGACTATTCCATAACTTTGGGGCTTTGTAAGAAAAAGCTCTGCCCCCTGCTGTAGTTTTAATAATACGTGGTACTGACAGGCAGCCTGCATCCTTTGATGGAAGTAGGCGTGGCGGATCGTAAGACACTAACAGTTCACTCAAATACTGTGGCGCGAGACCATTTAGTGCTTTAAATGTCAAAAGTAGTATCTTGAAATCGATGCGAAATTTCACAGGGAGCCAATGCAGGGTACAGTAAATAAGATAGGGGTGATGTGCTCGTATCTTCTGGTTCTAGTGAGGACTCTCACTGCTGCATTCTGTACTAACTGAAGCTTGTTTATACACCTAGTTGAACAACCAGACAGTAAGGCGTTACAATAGTCCAACCTAGAGGTGATAAAAGCATCAACTAGTTTTTCTGCATCATTTAGTGACAATATGTTTCTTATCTTGGCAATATTTCTAAGGTGAAAGAAAGCTATCCTGGTGATATTATCTACATGAGCTTCAAACGAAAGGCTGGAATCTATAATCACACCGAGGTCTTTAACTGTTGCACTTGATGGAACAGAAAGGCCATCTAAAGTTACAGTCTGATCAGAAAGCTTACTTCTAGCTACTTGTGGTCCTATGACTAGAACTTCTGTCTTATCAGGATTAAGCAGAAGAAAATTAATTAACATCCAATCTCATATGTCCTGCACACACTGCTCAATTTTAGCAAACTGCTTTTTCTCATCTGGTTTTGCTGAGACATATAATTGTGTGTCATCAGCATAACAATGAAAACTAATACCATGTTTACGAATTATGTTGCCCAGAGGAAGCATGTAAAGGGAAAAAAGCAGTGGGCCTAAAACTGAGCCCTGTGGAACACCAAACTCCACTTGAGAACATGAGGAATGGTCACCATCTAAATCTACAAACTGATAACGATCAGTCAAATAGGATCTGAGCCACAAGAGGGCAGTTCCCTTAATTCCTACTACCTTTTCTAATCTGTGAAGGAGAATACTATGATCAATGGTGTCAAAAGCTGCACTGAGGTCCAGTAACACAAGTATAGTGACGCAACCCTGATCAGAGGCCCATAGGAGGTCGTTTACTACTTTAACAAGTGCTGTCTCTGTGCTGTGATGAGGCCTAAATCCTGACTGATACAGTTCATTTATGCTATTTCTGTGTAGATGTGAACATAGCTGCTGTGATACTACCTTTTCCAAAATCTTGGAGATAAACGGAAGGTTTGATATCGCCTGTAATTAGAAAGCAGACAGGGGTCAAGGTCAGGTTTCTTGATTAGCGGTTTAATAACGGCTAATTTAAAGGATTTGGGGACGTACCCACTACTGAGTGAACAGTTAATTACTTTCAACAGGGGTTCTGTTATTGCTGGTACTATCTGCTTGAGAAAATGTGTCGGTATAGGATCTAATATACAGGTTGACGATTTTGAAGAAGAGATGAGTGAAATTAGTTCCCTCGCTTCAAGGGGAGTAAAGTGTTCTAAGTTCTGATGTGATGTGGTTAGATCATCTGAATTATTTAAATTGTCTGGTTTCAAAGCCTGAATTTTTTGCCTAATATTTATGATTTTATTATTGAAAAAGTTCATGAAATCCTCACTACTGCATGATGATGTTGTGGAGATTTCTGCAGTGGTCTTGTTTTTAGTTAATTTAGCTACGGTATTAAATAAAAATCTCGGGTTGTTTTTGTTATTTTCTATTAGAGTGGAGAGATACGTTGATCTAGCATCACTGAGAGCTTTTTTATAGTTCAGGATGCTCTCCTTCCAAGCTATTTTGAATACTATCAATTTAGTTTGGCGCCATTTACGTTCAAATTTGCGAGCGGAAGTAGACACATTTTCAACATTTGGCTGTTTTAATTAGCTTTTTAGACATTTAGCCTATAACAGACACTTTGCATAAAGTAGCCTGTAGTCATGATTATAAAATTTCATTATATACAAACATTATGATTTCACTGTTTATTCTATTATCATGTATTCTATTTTCACAAAGAGCACAATTCAGGACCTTTGCAGAGGTCAGAGGTTATTTTTTATCAACCAATCACAGTCCTTGAATTGCTGCATCATCCCTAGCAACGGAAGTCAACCACACCCCCTCACTGAGTTAAAGGTTTTTGTATTTTCCTTACTCAGAGGTTTTCTAAATCACTTTGTGTAAGACTCCCAGCTAAGAACTTTATGATAGGAGCTCTCTGGGAGAATTATAAGAAGCTTTTAGTCTTCAATGATGCCTCCATGTCACAATTTTCATAAATTTTACATTTCTATATTAGAAATATATATTTTTTAATTGACTGAAATAAAAAAAAAATAATAAAGTTAAATGCATATTTTAGCCCTAGTTTTTCTGCTGAAAGTGTAAAATCTAAGCATCCAATTTAACATTAATCTATCTTAAAAAATAAGCTAGCTTCATGCTTCACACTTTCAACACATTTTTCAACAGTGAAATTGCTACATTAGAGGCTTTATACAGTTTATTCATTTAAAATTATGCTAAATATTAGTCTCATTTTAGCTCAACATATCTACCTTACATAATTTAATAGAAAACTATTTCTAGTAATTCTAAAATCATGCACTTGCAGAAGAACAAATGTATAAAAAGCATTTAAGAAAGAAAGCATAATTTATCATTGTCATAAAACCAACAAAACAGTGTAATGATATGAATATTTATTACACAAATGTCAAAATCACAATAACCAGAAAGTAAAAACAAAGAACTTACACAGTGCTGTGAAAAAGTATTTGCCCCTCCCTGATATACAGGAGCTCATAAAATAACTCAGGAGAACTTTTAGAGAACTGCAAGCCTCACTTCCCTCAAGTAAAGGTTCATGATTGAACAATAAGAGAGAAAAAATGGCAACACAAAGGCTCATCTCAAATTTTCCAAAGAACATCTTGATTATCCCCAAGAACTTTGAGCAAATATCCTGTGGGCGAATGAGACAAAGGATTAACTTTTTGGAAGGTGTGTCCCATTACTTCGGTCATAAAACTAGCACAAAACTAGTACAGCATTTCATAAAGACAGCATCATGCCAACAGTCAAACATGCTGGTGGTACTGTGATGGTCTGGGCCCGTACTCACAAAGTTTCTTAGGCCTAAAAGTCGCTCCTAGTGATGAAATTCTAAGATAATTCTTAGAATTATGGCATTTTCTTTGAATTTCCCCTTAAATTTAGGACTAAATCTTACTACTGCATGTAAATTGGTTGCTTCAAAAGTAAACACATTCTTAAAATTTAGCTATTTTCTTTATTATAATTATCTTTAAGATATTTAGCCTATAACAGAAACTTTGCATAAAGTAGCCTGTAGTCATGATTATACAGTTTCTATATATACACAAGCATTGTTTTTACTGTCTGTTCTATTATTATATATTCTATTTTGACCTTTACAGAGGTCAGAGGTTTATTTTTTTATCAACCAATCACAGTCCTTGACTTGCTACATCATCCCTAGCAACGGGGTCGACCACACCTCCTCACTAAGATAAAGGTTTTTGCACTTTCCTTACTCAAAGTTGCTCTGAAAAGTTTAATAAACTACTTTTAGGACTCCCAGCTAGATCTTTTTAAGCGAAGATAGAAGCTCTCTGAGAGAATTCTAAAAAGCCTTGTGAATACGGACCCTGGAGCTTTGTAGCTTCAGGAACTGGGCTTCTTGCCATAATTAATGGAACCATGATTTCTGCGCTCTACCAGAAAATCCTCAAATTCAAATTTAATTTGTCACATACACAGTCATACACAGTACGATATGCAGTGAAATGCTTAGGCGACTGCCCGTGTCCTAAAGGACAATGCCCGGCTATGGTTCATGACCTCAAGCTCAAGCGCACTTGTGTTTTGGATCATTGTCCTGCTGCATAACCCATCTGCAAGTCCACCTCTGAATGGCTGAAAACATACAAAATTAGGGTTTTGAAGTGGCCATGTTAAAGTTTGGCATTTAAACCCAATTGAGATTACCTTAAAGAGAGAGAGAAAAAAAAGGAATGGGGCAAATACTTTTTCAAAGCACCATATTACTGCAACCATTTTAATTCTACCAGAAAGGTTATATTATAACATACCAAAATTACATTACTGCACTATATTTCATCAATCACAGTGATTATCTTTAGCTGTCTGCGAGCCCTAAAAACATGTCCGCATCCAGTAACATGCTTTCATGAATCCAATCTTCACATCTTTCAAATGTCTATTGCAGTCATAACTTTTAAATTGAACAGGCCTACATCAAAGCATGTGTACTGGTAATGGCCAAAACACATTTAATTAAATATAACCCCGTTAACTAAGTAATGTAATTCTGCCAATTATATACATATAAAAATACACATTATACTGTAAGTTAGTACACCCTCTTTTAATTCTATGGGTATTTTGTGCATAAAAACATAATAAAATAAGCAGATCGTAACGGGTCTCAGTATTAGCAAATACAACCTCAGAAAAACAACAAATTTTTTCACCATGCGATTATTCACGTAACAAAAATTAAACCAAAAATGAAAACTTCTCTCTTATGTTATGTATTGTTTAGGAGATTTGAAAAGACTGGAACTGGATTAAGAATGCTTCAATACAATATAAAAACCTGGAAGGCTGGTGCTAAACCAGAATAACAAAAAAAACAGAATGAATGAAGGTCTCTTAAACACTTGGTAAAAAAATCAACAGTAAAAACCAGGGCTAACGTACGAATCTGCGCATGATCTTAAGTGCTGTAACAGCAAAATCTATTTTACCATTTACAACATTGACCGCTGTGACAAATACAAATAATCACCGTTTCAAAGCCCTATCTTTGTGGTACCACAAAGTAGCAGTCACCTGCGAGCACAGCATGTGAAATGTTCGTTAATGGACCAGTTGCAAACCCCGTACCATTTTCGTTCAAATGCATCTTTTAATGACCTCCGTCTCACTCAATGTTACGAAAACGTCTCTCCCCCACGCAACTCTGCTTGAACGCCATATCCTCACAACTCCTAATCAGTTAAGACACCTTCGAAGCTCTCCTACATTTTGGTGGGGATAAGAGTGTTTTTCTATTTTAAGAATGTTGATAAATTTATTCTTAATCCTACTCTTAAAAGTAGAAGCAAAACTGTATCACTCTGTCACTCTGAGAATTTTCTGCGAATTAGGAACCGTTTCCTACTTTTAGTTGCTTAGTAAATATGGGCCCAGAATGATGTTTAATAGTAAAAGTAGAAGGTATGTCCAACATAATGAAAAATTGACAATGTTTGAACTTAAACAAGATCATTTGAATACAGATGTATTATATTTGACTGTAATGGTGTTTGTATGGCCATCCAATTAATGAAGAAAATCATTCTCTGAGTCTATGAAGTGGACACAAATAAGCATTTAAAATAAACTTAGCTAACTCCCGTACTTTCTGAGGGGAACTGCAGCATGTCTTCAATTGTAACTGTGTGAATGCGTTTGTGTCGCTGAAAAGTTCTTTGGTTCTTGAAACTCTTGCCACACTCTGCACAGTGCAGTTTTACTCCTTTGTGAATGTGCTGGTGTTGTTGGAGATTACACTTTTTAGAAAAACTCCTCCCACAGTCTAAGCACTGATACGGCTTCTCTCCAGTGTGAATACGCTGGTGATTTACCAGCGCATCGCTCACACTAAAACTCTTGCAACAGTGTGAGCAGACATACGGCTTCTCCCCAGTGTGTATTCTCTGGTGTTGTAAAAGACCACGACCCTTAGTAAAACCCTTCCCACACTGCAAACATTGATACGGCTTCTCTCCTGTGTGAATCCACTGGTGTTGTTTGAATAATGACCTTTGTGTAAAACTCTTCCCGCAGTCTGAGCACTGATACGGCTTCTCTCCTGTGTGAGTACGCTGGTGATTTACGAGAGTACCACTTTCAGTGAAACTCATCCCACACTCAGCACACTGATACGGTTTCTCTCCTGTGTGAATGCGCTGGTGTTTTAGTAAATGTCCCTTTTGTATGAAACTCTTGCCACACTCCGAGCACTGATACGGTCTCTCTCCTGTGTGAATCCGCTTATGGTGGTGAAAGGTGCTTAGGGCCCTAAAACTCCTCCCACAGTCTGGACAGTGATAGGGTTTCTCCCCAGTGTGAATGCGTTGGTGAACTCGGAGTGTTTGCTCTTTATTGAAACTCTTCGCACAGGTTGAGCACTGATACAGCTTTTGCCCTGTGCAAGTGCATTGGTGTTTTTTGAGATTACCTATTTTACTGAAACCCTTCCCACAACATGGACATTGATGTTGTTTTTGCAATTCTCTGTGAGAAGTGTTAGTGTGGAAAGGACCAGATAACCTGTGGTCACTACTGGAGCTCTCTGTGGGCTCTGAAATTTCTAATTTAATCTCATCTGGCCTCGTTATAGCTGGAACTCCTGTGGGGGAACAAATAAAACATTAAGAAACATATACTACAGAAAATAGGGAACCATTTAAGTGTAACGGAGAAGTCTATGGTAAAAGTTGAAACATTTCTAAATTGAATCATAAAGCTATGATATCAGCTCTTACTGTTTAAAAACAGACTTGGGTCAGTGGTCCTGCACTGTGCAGAAGAAAAGTGCTACAAGATGCCTCAGAAAGCTGTACACCCCAGAGCTGCTCATATGTTTTAATTTCTCAGTTTAAATAATAAGCTTCAATAACATCAAGAGTGTATTTATTTTTATATATAGTCTCTTATTGTTGGGTTGGAATCTATACTGGGTTTTGGTAAAAAATTGTTCGGTAACATGTTTAGCACTGAAAAGAAGTTTACAATGAAATGTAATTACTGAACGCACCAGACAGTATTAACATTCTGGTCTGTTTCACTGTCAAACTAATACAGATGCTGATAGTGCAAGATCTTAGACTGGTGCTCCTGATTTCACCTGGCCATACCCATTTGGATAAGTTTTAGCCAGCTGTATACTGCACCATCGAAACTTCTGACAGCCCAGACAACTATCATATTCCAACAATCTACTGATGAGTAATATATAGTGTCTTATACAATTTTCATTGAAAATATAACAAGCTACATATGTCTTACTCAGCATTTCTCGTTATTAGGAAAAGGAAAACTTCATATGTACATGTTGTAACGTGCGTACAGAGGAATTTATTTTACAGTTAAAGGGGTTCCTTGCTGCGAAAGAGTACACATTCAGACGTTCAGTGTCTTTTTGCACAAGACACCCTGGCTTCATTATATAAGACAAGCTGGATACTGATTTACATTCCCATTATTTGGTGTCGCCCACAAGAAAACAGGTTCCCAGTGATTCTGGGAAGAAACGGCTGTCTGGAAATTATTCCTCACCAGTGGCTTCCTCTAAATCTAGACTGGGATTTCTGTAAAGCTGCATTGCGGCAATGTGTATTGTTATAATATTATAAATGTAATTTAAAACTTCCCAGACTGTAAGCAATGATATCGTTTGCATTAGTCTGTGAAGTACCTGGTGATATTTGGTGAGCACTGGAGATCTCTATAGGTCCAAAATTCTCACATTTTATCTCATCTGAATTCATCATAGTTAAGACTCTCGATGTTTCTGCAGAGGTAAAATCAGTATGTGTAGGAAGGAGGACAGCAGGAGACTGGACAACTCGTACCTGCATTAGAAAGAAGCATAAATGGTCAATGGTTCAATATTTTTCAACAAAATTATTACATTTATAATCAGAAAAAAACAGAGCTACTCTACAGCTTTTCTCTCTGATAAATGCTGAATTCTGGAAAGGAATGTATGCAACTAAAAGGAATCAATAAGGATCAGCCTTATTGAAAAATTATCGCTGCTCTTTACATTAGGTGGAAATGCCAGTAATGACAGAGACAAGGAAAAAACAGTAATTAAGAAATGCAAGCTTCACCCAAATACAGTGCCCCCAAATTTCCATTGTACTCCACCAGCCCTTAGAAGTAGAACAGTACCTATTGATCAACCAATGACTGGAACTAACCAGTTTCTAGTTTGACCAGCTATGACTGGTGATCAGCTGATTACTCTCAGATATAACAATTCTGTGATGACCATACATGAACCTCCAGGTAACGCAGCAGAAAATGTTCCTTCTTAGAACTCAGGCGGTCTTGGTCGTGCATGCTGAGATTTGTAGTTTGCACCTGACATGTTCATGAACAAGATCAATGAAGATAAATGGCTTGGTAAAGTCTGGAATATACTACATTAGGGTGATTACTTTGCGACACTCCTCATTCATCCACTGCTGGTGAGTCTGTAATGCTGGGATTCCACAGAAATCAACGGTCGTTGGTATCCTAGCATGTATTGCAGTAGGGTCAGTTGTGCAAGAGCAAATAAGAGTGTTCTGTGCATACTCGGCCCATGGGAGAGTATTATTAACTGGCTCATTAAACTTTCCATTTGCATGGAGGTGATACCCCAGTGTCCATGACTCCCATTTTCTCCATGAAGTCCTTCCTTACACTGGACTTAAGTGACCGTGGCTCTCAGCTCATGATGTCCTCTGGTATACTGAAGAATCATAAAACCTTTTGAACAGCTGTCTTGAAGGCTGTAGGGAGGTTGGACAGAGGAATCAGGAAATAATGAATCTGTTAATGTCCACATTCATGCTCTGCGAATAGTAGTTTCTCTGAAGCAGGCGGTATGCTGGGTGCCCAGATGCCCAGAATGAGCATGAGCCCACATGATCAGACATGATTGCATTTGTGGAGGTTCAAACTTTGTCATTTGGGCATTTCCTCGAACCTTGTGCAGCTGGAAACTTCTCAAACTACTCTCCTTATTTTCTGTTCTGTTTCTGTTTTTCTGTTTCTGTTCCCTCCTTTTCTGTTCTCTCCTCTCTCTCTTTCCCTCTCTCTGTCGAGCTATACATGTTCGCTCCTGAGTTGCCAGTGATCCAGACTCCTCTGCCCTCTGGAGCCGTCTAACCCGTCCTGGAGTCCTGCTTCTGGTTGGAGATCTCGTCGCATGGATGCCCCGTGTGGTCTGCCTGGATTCGTATGGTGGCTGGGGATGGTTTCCATTAAGACTGTCCTATCATCGATTGATGCTCTGGGGACCTGAGACTTCAGTTGTTTGATAGGTCAGGACTAGAATCTCCTACAGTCTACCTGAGCCTCCAGGAACAAACTGGACTCCTTTTAATTTAAATTTTAACACATCTCCTGTTACACTGAACTTCCAGTACACATTATTATGCTGATCAATCGCTGCTATCCGTTAACACCCAGATGAGGTTCCCTGTTCAGTCTGGTTCCTCTCAAGGTTTCTTCCTATTACCATCTCAGGGAGTTTTTCCTTGCCACCGTCGCCCTCGGCTTGCTCATCAGGGACAATCTTATCACTTTGATTCATACACATTGCATACAAACTTACTTCTTTTTATTGTGTAAAGCTGCTTTGCGACAATGTCAATTGTTAAAAGCGCTATATAAATAAAATTGACTTGACTAACACTTTTCTCAAGAACAAAATGAAGTACATGATTTTCCCTGTTTATTGAGGTTCTCTTGGCTGGTAAAGAAGAGTGAGCATTGAAGGATGAACCTCTGACAGGGAGCAGGCTCTCCGGCATACTTGTTGAGATAAGCAACCAATGTAGCAGTCGTTATGTGATGTTGAGCAATAACATGTTTGATTACCAAATTACTTGGGACATATACACTCACCTAAAGGATTATTAGGAACACCTGTTCAATTTCTCATTAATGCAATTATCTAATCAACCAATCACATGGCAGTTGCTTCAATGCATTTAGGGGTGTGGTCCTGGTCAAGACAATCTCCTGGACTCCAAACTGAATGTCAGAATAGGAATGAAAGGTGATTTAAGCAATTTTGTTGTTGGTGCCAGACGGGCCGGTCTGAGTATTTCACAATCTGCTCAGTTACTGGGATTTTCACGCACAATCATTTCTAGGGTTTACAAAGAATGGTGTGAAAAGGGAAAAACATCCAGTATGCGGCAGTTCTGTGGGCGAAAATGCTTTGTTGATGCTAGAGGTCAGAGGAGAATGGGCCGAGAACTTTGACTGAAATAACCACTCGTTACAACTGAGGTATACAACAGCAGAAGACTGTCGACACCAGGGGGATGGGGCAGTGATATTATGTAGTAACCTTGTTCAGTCCTTGAGTTCTCATATGGTGTTAAACAGTCCCCTTTTTCTCCTGAAAGAAGCAGTTAGTAAAAGACAGGAACATGAAGTGTGGATGTATCCTTGATTGTATGCCTCTGAAATCTATGCTTCCATGTCTTTGGTTTCCTTTTGAGATAAGGGGTACCTCAAAAGGAAACCGGGTGCCACTCATCTCCACTACAAATAGGAAAAATAGGCTACAATTTGCACAAACTCACCAAAATTAGGACAGTTGAAGACTGCAAAAATGTTGCCTGGTCTGATGAGTCTCGATTTCTGTTGAGACATTTAAATGGTAGAGTAAACAGAATGAGAACATGGATCCATCATGCCTTGTTACCACTGTGCAGGCTGGTGGTGGTGGTGTAACGATGTGGGGGGTCTTTTCTTGGCACACTTTAGGCCCCTTAGTGCCAATTGGGCATCGTTTAAATGCCACGGCCTACCTGAGCAGTGGTATTTGTAGAAACTTCCGAAAATCAATGCTGTATACGGGAGTTTCCCAGTACAGATACACCTCTTTCCATGCAGTGATTCTGAACATGTGCATTACCATGTCAGTGATTTTACCATGCACACCAAGTTAGAACAAAGAACAAACATGAAATTCTGTGTTAAACTGGGCAAATCTGTCAGAAACCTTGACATGATTCGCCAAGTGGATGGCGATTTGAGTGGCACACACACTTCAAGAACAGAAGAACATCACTTGAAGACGATGAAGACCTTCAACAAGCTCAACCCCCCAAAAAGATTCTAAATCATTCGGCAACTTGTGCATGATGGTCATCGGGTAACAATCAACAACACTGCTGCCACTGTCAGTGTGTCATACGTAGCCATATTAACCAGAAATAAGACCACTGCAGAAATCTCCACAACAAGAACATACAGTAGTGAGGACTTCATGAACTTCCTTAATAATAAAATTGAATACATTAGGCATAAAATTGAGACTTTGAAACCGGACAATGTACTTGATACAGATGTTAAACTAACCATGTCAGATCGGAACCTAGAATACTTTACTCTCCTTGAAGAGAATGAATTAATTTCACTCATCTCTTCTTCAAAATCGTCAACCTGTATATTAGATCCCATACCGACACATTTTCCCAAACAGATAGTGCCAGAAATAACAGAATCCCTGTTGAAAATAATTAATTCTTCAATCAGCATTGGGTATGTTCCAAAAACTTTTAAATTAGCAGTTATTAAACCGATAATTAACAAGTCTGACCTCGACCCCGGTCAGCTGTCCAATTACAGGCCGATATCAAACCAAAACTTTATCTCTAAGATTCTGGAAAAGATAGTTGCGGAGCAGCTATGCTCATATGTACATAGAAATAGCATAAATGAACTGTATCAGTCAGGATTTAGGCATCATCACAGCACAGAGACAGCACTTGTTAAAGTAGTAAACAACCTCCTATTGGCCTTTGATCAGGGTTGCGTAACTATGCTTGTGTTACTCGACCTCAGTGCAGCTTTTGACACAATTGATCATAGCATTCTCCTTCACAGATAAAAAAATGTAGTAGAAATTAAGTGAACAGCCATCTCCTGGCTCAGATCCTATTTGACTGATCGTTATCAGTATGTAGATTTAAATGGTGATTATTCTGCATGTTCACTAGTGGAGATTGGTGTCCCACCGGGTTCGGATTTAGGCCCAATGCTTTTTTCCCTTTACATGCTTCCTTTGGGCAACATAATCCGTAAGCATGATATTAATTTTCACTGTTATGCTTACGACACACAGTTATATGTCTCAGCAAAACCAGATGAGAAAAACCAGCTTGCTAGAGTTGAGCAATGCGTAAAGGATATAAGAGACTGGATGCTAACTAACTTCCTTCTGCTTAATCGTGATAAGACAGAAGTTCTAGTCATAGGACCGCATGCAGCTAGAAGCAATATTTTAGATCACGCTGTAATTTTAGATGGCCTTTCTGTTCTATCTAGTGCAACAATAAAATACCTTGGTGTAATTATAGATTCTAGTCTTTCATTTGAAGCTCATGTAGACAAGATCACCAGGATAGCATTCTTTCACCTCAGAAATATTGCCAAGTTAAGGAATATATTGTTACTAAACGATGCAGAAAAACTAGATCATGCTTTTTTCACCTCAAGGTTGGACTACTGCAACGCTTTACTGTCTGGTTGTTCAACTAGGTGCATAAACAAGCTTCAGTTAGTCCAGAATGCAGCAGCCAGAGTCCTCACTAGAACCAGAAAATATGAGCACGTGACCCCTATCTTATCCTGGCTCCCTGTGAAATTTCGCATTGATTTTAAAATACAACTTTTGACATATAGTGAACTGCTAGTGTCTTACGATCCGCCACGCCTACTTCGATCAAAGGATGCAGGCTGCTCGTCAGTACCGCGTATTATAAAAACTACAGGAGGGGGCAGAGCTTTCTCTTACAAAGCCCCAAAGTTATGGAATAGCCTTCCAAATAGTGTTTGGGACTCAAACACAGTCTCAGTGTTTAAGCGTAGGCTAAAAACCTATTTATTTAACCAAGCATTTCGTAAGTAGATTTGCCTTAGGTAAAGGAGCAGATCTGGGGGACTCGTGGACATAGAGTATTCTGGTGAACTGGTATGGTTAGATGCTGTCCTCCCCACTCTCATTGATCACTCAGGTTTGTCGACGGTGAGGTGATTGATTGCTTTACATCACAGGGAGCCCTCATGTTTGTGTTTCCTTCTGGCTCTCCCTTTTAGTTATGCTGTTATAGTTAGTCCTGCCGGAGTCCCTGCTTGCACTCTACACTAAATATACATTCACCTTATATATACACATTATGTGACTGTGACCAGACCTAACTGTTATCTCTCCTCTTTTGTTCTCCACTCTCCTGTTCTCTCCCCCCTCTCGTCACATGGATGCCCCGTGTGTCCCTTTGGGATGCGTCCGATGTCTGGGGACGGTTTTACTCTACTAGGAGTGCCTCACATGATGTTGACGGCCGTTTCCCTGCGGACTTGGCTAGTTCAGGACTGGAATTTCCTACAAGTCTACCTGAGCCTCCAATAACTACCTGGACTCCATATTAACATCAATTAACATCTATTAACAACTATTACACTGAACTGCCTGCCACCTAACACACAGTATGAATGCAGATCAATTCCTGCTTTCCGTTTCACCCAAATGAGGATAACTTCCCTGTTGAGTCCGGTTCCTCTCAAGGTTTCTTCCTACTGCCATCTCGGAGTTTTTCCTTGCCACTGTCGCCCTCGGCTTGCTCATCAGGGACTATCTGACCATTTTTTATTCATACACATTTACATTTCATACAAACTTAAATAATTCTTTTGATTTGTCTAAAGCTGCTTTGCGACGATGAAAACTGTTAAAAGCGCTATACAAATCAAATTGAATTGAATACGGAAATGGTCCAGGCAATATTCACGAGCGATTTGAAAATGCACCGTGTAAGTTCAGGACTGCACAGGCTGCTGACCCAGGAGCAGAAGGAACACTGCGCCGAAGTCTGCCAATAAGTCTGTCAGCAAGCGATGTATGTAGTCCATCGTGTCAAGGATCATTACCAGTGACGAAACTTGGTTATATGGGTACAACCTGGCATGAAGCAAAAGTCTTCACAGTCGAAGAGCCCATCATTTCCACGATAGAAAAAGTTGAGAGTTCGTCCCCAGGGGTCAGACCGTCAATAGCAAAAAATACGGGCAGGTTTTGACAGAGCTTGTAAACAGGGCTAATCACAAAATGTTTTGATACCACTTCATAAACTGAGTGTTGTATTCTGGGTACCCAAGTAGGTAACTGAGTTCTGGGCATATTCAGCTGAAAGGAGGAATTTGGCCCAGACTTCTTGGCTCCTGCCAGGGAATGATTTCAGAAATTGTGAAATCATTTGAAATTAAGTCTCTTGGCCAAGATAACATAAGATAAGAAAAGATATGCCTCTATTCGTCCCACAGTGGGGAAATTTCTATGTTACAGCGGCAAAAACTACTTTGAGTACTGTGTATAAATACAAAAAAAAAAGGAAATAAAAACAAATATTTATAAAAACAGTGTAAGAATACATAACATCTACCTCTTTTTCTAAAATGTTCAAATTGTATAGGATTACAAAGGGATGGAGCACCCCCTTTAGACAGTGTCACCCCTCCTTTCAACAGTCAGTAATTCTGTTTCCCATATTATAGTTGCTTTGAGGAAGTATTAGTTTTCAACAAACAAAAATCAACTGGGTTAAGCTTGTCCTTGTTCACAAATATCTGAAATAGCATGGCCCTACCACCACGTTGTAATGCATCTATTTCGAAGAGTGACAAACAGTTTGGATTGGTCAGGATGTTGAAGTATGGGGGCTGATGTGAAGGGACTGCTGTGTTTTACACATGGTAAAGACTGCTGACTAAACAAGTGTCCAGAAGATGATCCTCGACCACCTCAACAATGAATACAAGTGACCAAAGGTGTTGGTCACTTACAGGTAAGAAATATATATAAGAAAGCCATTACTAAATACTGAACTTCTCTCCTTTTTATCTGCTTTCAGGTGTGATTTTTATATTGCCCACACCAGTTACTTGCCCCAGGTGAGTTTAAAGGAGCATTACATGCTTGATACAGTCTTATTTATCCACAATCTTGAAAGGGTGCCAATAATCTTGTCCAGCCCATTTTTTAAGTTTTGTGTGACAAAATTTGCATTTTTTCCTCCCTTTTTTTGGTTTGTTCCAATACACACAAAGGGAATAAACATGTTTATGGCAAAACACGTGTTAATGCAGTACTTTTCTGTGAGAAATACTCAATTTTCTGGAAAGATTTCAGGGTTGCCAACAATTTTGGCCATGACTGTAGTGTGATGCACCCCTAGGATAAACAAAGGCAGTATAAACATTTTAACCAAAAACTGCAGAATTAAAGAAACCTGGAATGCAGTACTTACCCTTCCCTCAGCAATGTTTGTGGTCATCCATATTTCACAGTTTTGATTGGAAAAGGGTTTGGACATGCACTGAAAAATACTGTCATAAATAAGATCAAAAAGGTTTCATTTAAACTGGTTCATAATGACAAGATACAACAACTTCAACACTTCATATAATACACAGGTTAAATAATAATATTGCCAACCATGATTAGCAAACAAATTGCACACCCTGTGAAGTTTCACTAGCCATTGCAAATCAGTCCCGATTGTACATCTAGTGCCCTACAGAGTGTGTGAGGTAAACAGCAGCACTCTGTTCCAGCCTGTGTAGCGCACTAGCATAGGAAGTAGAAGCCCATTTAGGACGGAGCCACTGTTAGCCGAGTGTAACTTACCTTGAGCTTTACAGCAGAACGCAGTTAACCACCTCAAATACACCCACAACGGATCAGACGGAACTGTGGGGGTAAAACCCTGTCAGAAATATTGCAATGGAAAGATGATTAGTAGAGTCGGAGAGCTCAGCTCATCAATCAGCAACACTGCAGCACGGCTTCTTCTGCTTCTGGGAATGTGTGGAGGACCGCGACCGAGACGCTCACAGCGACACCTACTGGAGGATTAGTGCACTCACATGGGAATTTGCTCACACAGGCACCTGCCTTTCAAGCTCTAGAGTTATGTCGAATCAAATATAGCCGAGATAATCAGTGCAAACAGAATGTGTCAGAGCTTTACTTCTGGGCAGTTCTTTCTAACCGTGGAAGACTCCGTGTCCTGCACATTTTAGTGTTTCCCTGCTTTATCACAGTCATTACAGTTCATAAAAGGCTGTTAATGATTTAATTGGTTAAATCAGGTAATGTATATAAATTATTACATTTATTTAAATGTCTAAGCTTTACTGTATGAATTTTAGTTATGCTGTATGAATATTAATTATCATGTATCTCTCAGTCTAGTTCGGTACACACATGGTAAAGACTGCTGACTAAACAATTGTCCAGAAGATGATCCTCGACTCCCTCCACAATGAAGAGAAGTGATCAAGCGTGTTGTATTGAAGCATATTTATGAAATCTTGACTGGAACGGAAAAGTGTGGTAGGAAACTGCAGCCTTAAGAAGATTGTCAAACAAAGCTGATTCAAGACCTTCAGAAAATTGGATGAAAACTATTGGATTCCTAGTATTAAGCCACTCCTGAATCAGACACAATGTCAGAATTGTCTAACCTGGGCTAAGGAGAAAAAGAACTGGCCCAGTGTCCTCCTTTCAGATCAAAGTAAATTTTGCTTTTCATTTGGAAATCAAGGTCCCAGGGACTGAAGGAAGAATGAAGAGAGACAGACTCCAAGTTGTTTGAAGTCCAGTGTAAAGTTTCCACAAGTGATGATGATTTGGGATGCAATGCACTGTTGCTGGTCCACTGTGTTTCATCAGGTCCAAAATCAATGCAACTCTCTGCCAGGGGTATTAAGGCACTTCATGATTCTGTTTCATGGCAAGCCTTATTGGAGATGCCGATTTCCTTTTCAAACCAGACTTTGACCTGCCCACAGTGCCAAAACTACCACTACCCAGTTTGCTGACCATGATATTACACTGCTTGATTGATTGGCCTGACCTGAATCCCTTAAAGAATCTCTGAGCTACTCTCAAGAGGAAGATGAGAAACACCCATCCCAACAATACAGATAAGCTGAAGGCTACTATCAAAGCAACCTGGTCTTCAATACAGACTCTATGTCTCCATGTCAATAATTCATGCTTAAGGAGGCCCATTTAAGAACAAAATTTTAATAAGTTTCAATATTTCAATACTAGAAATTCTTAATCTTAGATTAAGAGTTATACTTTTTGGACAAAATTACCTTTCCATGATATTAAAATGTCTTTAGATGCAATATACAATTGTTTATATAAAGAAACACAATAAATTAAATATAAACTAATATAATCTTAGTCTGCTGGTCAAAGAAGGAAATAGGTGCAGCAGAAGGATAATTACATAAATACATAGGATATACGTACTCTACCTAATCATGTACACGTTAAAGCACTTTGTAAGTCGCACTGGATAAGAGCATCTGCCAAATACACACAAATACACACGTGGACAAAATTGTTGGTACCCTTCGGTCAATGGAACTCACAATGGTCACATTAATAACTTTAATCTGACAAAAGTAATAATAAATAAGAATTCTGTGAATGTTAACCAATGAAAGTCAGACATTGCTTTTCAACCATGCTTCAACAGAATTATAAAAAAAAAAAAAATGAACTCATGGAACAGGCCTGGACAAAAATGATGGTACCCCTAACTTAATAGTTTGTTGCACAACCTTTTGAGGCAATCACTGCAATCAAACGATTCCTGTAACTGTCAATGAGACTTCTGCGCCTCTCTGCAGGTATTTTGGCCCACTCCTCATGAGCAAGCTGCTCCAGTTGTTTCCGGTTTGAAGGGTGCCTTTTCCAGACAGCATGTTTCAGCTCCTTCCAAAGATGCTCAATAGGATTGAGGTCAGGGCTCATAGAAGGCCACTTTAGAATAGTCCAATGTTTTCCTCTTAGCCATTCTTGGGTGTTTTTAGCTGTGTGTTTTGGGTCATTGTCCTGTTGCAAGACCCATGACCTGCGACTGAGACCCAGCTTTCTGACACTGGCCAGCACATTTCTCTCTAGAATCCCTTGATAGTCTTGAGATTTCATTGTACCCTGCACAGATTCAAGACACCCTGTGCCAGATGCAGCAAAGCAGCCCCAGAACATAACAGAGCCTCCTCCATGTTTCACAGTAGGGACAGTGTTCTTTTCTTGATATGCTTCATTTTTCCGTCTGTGAACATAGAGCTGATGTGCCTTGGCAAAAAGTTCCATTTTTGTCTCATCTGTCCATAGGACATTCTCCCAGAAGCTTTGTGGCTTGTCAACATGTAGTTTGGTATATTCCAGTCTGGCTTTTTTATGATTTGTTTTCAACAATGGTGTCCTCCTTGGTCATCTCCCATGTAGTCCACTTTGGCTCAAACAACGACGGATGGTGCGATCTGACACTGATGTTCCTTGAGCATGAAGTTCACCTTGGATCTCTTTAGAAGTCTTTCTGGGCTCTTTTGTTACCATTGGGATTATCCGTCTCTTTGATTTGTCATGAATTTTCCTCGTGCGGCCACGTCCAGGGAGGTTGGCTACAGTCCCATGGATCTTAAATTTCTGAATAATATGTGCAACTGTAGTCACAGGAACATCTAGCTGCTTGGAAATGGTCTTATAGCCTTTACCTTTAACATGCTTGTCTATAATTTTCTTTCGAATCTCCTGAGACAACTCTTTCCTTCGCTTCCTCTGGTCCATGTTGAGTGTGGTACATACCATGTCACCAAACAACACAGTGACGACCTGGAGCCCTATATATAGGCCCACTGACTGATTACAAGATTGTAGACACCTGTGATGCTAATTAGTGGACACACCTTGAATTAACATGTCCCTTTGGTCACAGTATTTTCAGTATTTTCTAGGGGTACCATCATTTTTGTCCAGGCCTGTTCCATGAGTTAATTTTTTTTATAATTCCGTTGAAGCATGGTTCAAAAGCAATGTCTGACTTTCATTGGTTAACATTCATAGAATTTTTTTTAATTATTACTTTTGTCAGATTAAAGTTATTTATGTGATCATTGTGAGTTTCTCTTTCATTGACCGAAGGGTACCAACAATTTTGTCCATGTGTGGAAATGGAAATGTGTGTGTGTGTGTATATGCACACACACAGTATTGAGCAAAGGTTTTAGGTACATTATTATACAACTTTTGTTAAATATGTTTATCATGTCAGCATTATTCTGTATAAAACCATTCAATATTGCCAAACATAACTTAAAATGTATTTAAAATGTATTAAATAAATAACATTACAGAAGCATATTTGTACTTTGCATTCCTGTAAAAAAAAACTCAACATCTTACATAACAGACCAGTTTTCAGACAGAAAAAACAAGTATGCCTACATTAGGTTTGTTATATAATATGTTGCTAAGGAGATTTGAAGTGACTGGAACTAGGTTAAGAATCCTTCAACACATTATTACAACCTGTATGGATAGTGCTGAACTGTCAACTCTGTAGAAGAAATGTTGCTGAAAAGAAATTATGAATGGAGATTAAAAAAAAAAAAAAAAAAAACAGTAAAAACCAGACCCATGTTTATTAGTACAAGTAAAAGAATCAGCAGCTTATCATATCTATGGAGCTTCTCGTCCCTGATGACACGGAGCACATTCCAGGACTCAGAGTGTGAGAGCGCGGCTCTGGGAGCATTAGGAATTATATTCATACATGAACTGGACACCCCATTGTGTATGTGAAATCAAAGGTAAAGGTGACTTTTTTTTTTTTGGCCAGGCAGTGTTTAGAAACTGAGTTTCTAACTTCAGTTAATGAAAAATACATAAAAATAACTTAAAGGATCGACTCCCAAAGAAAGAAATTGCTTGGCTATTTTAATGGCAACTTATTGAAAAGCAAGTCATTATTGTTTACAGTAAGCAGAACTATTCAACATATCAATAGTTAAGGAAAGTTCTAGAAAATTCTCAGTGGCATCACATCATTAACCCCCAAAGTGACATGCGCTGTAGGCTGGCACAGGAAACAAACCAATATTTTAAGTAACTTTACTATCATTTGCTGTGTAATATGAAAAGCTGACATTATTTTAACTGAATACAGATATATTCTATTTGACTGTAATTAATCTTTTACGGTCATCAAATCATTTGTTCAGTCTATGAAGTGGACCAAAATAGGAATTTGGTATAAACTTAGCTAACTCCCACACTTTCTGAGGGGAACTGCAGAATGTCCTTATTTGTAACTGTGTGAATGCGTTTATGTCGCTGAAAATTTCTTTGGTTCCTAAAACTCTTGCCGCACTCTGCACAGTGCAGTTTCACTCCTTTGTGAATGTGCTGGTGTTCTAGGAGGTTGCCCCTTTGGGTAAAACTCCTCCCACAGTCTAAGCACTGATACGGCTTCTCTCCTGTGTGAATACGCTGGTGATTTATGAGATTACCGCTCTCATTAAAACTCTTGCAACAGTGTGAGCAGACATACGGCTTCTCTCCTGTGTGAATTCTCTGGTGTTGTAGAAGACCACGACCCTTAGTAAAACCCTTCCCACACTGCAAACACTGATACGGCTTCTCTCCTGTGTGAATCCACTGGTGCTCTTGGAATAAACACTTCTGTGTAAAACTCTTCCCGCAGTCTGAGCACTGATACGGCTTCTCTCCTGTGTGAGTACGCTGGTGATTTCTGAGAGTACATCTTTGAGTAAAACTCATCCCACACTCAGCACACTGATACGGTTTCTCTCCTGTGTGAATGCGCTGGTGTTTTAGTAGATTTCCCTTCTGTGTGAAACTCTTGCCACACTCCGAGCACTGATACGGTCTCTCTCCTGTGTGAATGCGCTTATGGTGGTGAAAGGTGCTTCGGGCCCTAAAATTCCTCCCACAGTCCGGGCAGTGATAGGGTTTCTCCCCAGTGTGAATGTGTTGGTGTTCTCGGAGTGTTTGCTCTTGACTGAACCTTTTCCCACACTCAGAGCACTGATACAGCTTTTGTCCTGTGTGAACACACTGGTGTTTTTTTAAATTACCCATTTTACAGAAACTCCTCCCACAGTCTGGACACTGATGATGTGTTTGCACTTCTCTGTGAGAGGTGTTAATCTGGAAAGGACCACATGGACTGGGGTCACTACTGGGGCTTTCTTTGGGTTCCTCCTCTGACCTTTTTATAGCTAGAACTCCTGTGGAAGAACATATAAAGTATAAAGATATACAGACTACAGAAAAAGGTGTATGGTTCATCACTATTTATAAATTATTAAATTAAAATTAATAAACTGAATTTATTTCATTTTTGCATGTGACAGATCAACTCTAACTCTTTAGTTCTTAACAACTCAGTAAGACAGTCACTATGTTATGTGACAGAAGAATGGCATTTACAAGATGCTCCAGAAATGTGCATATTCTATAGTAGCCGCCATGTTGAAATGACTTGGCTTAAATAGTACACTTCCCCAACATCAAGTGTAGTTGATGTATTTTATATAATCTTTTCTTCCCAATGGCAATTCTGCCCTTGATGTCCTTGGCCTGAAATCTATCCCAGGGTTTTGCTAAGAATTTTCTTTGGAAACATGTTTAGCAATGAAAAGAAGTTTACAATGAAATGCAATTACTGTACACACCAGATGGCATAAACATTCTGGTCCATCTCTCTGCCAGTGGAGATTGTACAAAACTGTTGTCTTGGACTAGTACGTCTGATTTGTTCAGACCAGACTATACGTATTGGATTAATTTTCCACCAGCTAGCCTCCTGGCAGCCCAGACACCACAGGGACAACCATATCACATTACATTTATGGCACTAAATATACTTATCCAACTTTGTTGCTTAGATGTTTTAAACATTACACACATTATAAACTGTACATAAATCAAATAAATGGAATTCATTTTACAGTTAATGTTCCCTGTTTGCAAAAATAATTTTTTTCCAAGACACCCTGGCTTCATTGTTTAATGTCATCTGGATACTGCTGACTTGTACATTAAAAATAAGATTTAATGGGGACAGAGTGCTGGGTTAGCCAGGACGCAGCACCCCAGAGCAGAAAGGGTTAAGGGCTCAACAGTGTTAGCTTGGGAGAGCTCAGGCTTGAACCCTCAACTTTCCAATCAGTAACCCAATACCTTAACCATTTGAGCCACTACATGCATGACCAACTGCTGTAATCCACAGTGAACATACTTTCGATAAATCTATAACCATTTAATATTTACAGCCTACACCGGTATAGGAGTACTGATTTATTTGGTGTCAGCTACAAAAAAAAAATGGTTCCCAGTGAGTCTAGTCCCTCTTAAGTCTTCCTCCTTATGCTGGAAAGAATGCTTAGGAAATTGTTCACCAGTGGCTTCCACAAAATCTAGATTGCGTTTTTGTGTATTGCTAAATTCATTATAGATATACATCTATTAATGCGCAGTACTGTGCAAAAGTCTGCAAAAGAAAGCAACATATGACAGACCAGTTTTCAGATGGAAACAAACAAAAGAAAGCTTAATGTAGGCTTCTGGTTTTGCATAAAAATGGAAATAAAAGAGTGTGACAAAGTTCCCAGAATCTTGTATTCTCCAGCACAGCTGTTTGGTTTTAATGAGCGTGTTGGAGAATATGGAGCTCTTCTGGTAACTGAGACACACTCGCTCCTTTCTATTTTCATGCACATACAAGACAAAATGTGTACTAAAAGATAATACTGTATGGCGCCTAATACTTTTGCTCAGTAAAATTAAAAAAGCGGGGTACTACCGTTCACACATGACTGTATTAATGCATTTGAAAGCGCCTGTGAGAGTTGTTGGTACCTGGTGATATTTGGTGAGCACAGGAGATCTCTGTGGGTCCCAAAGTCTCACATTTAATCTCATCTGAATTCATTGTAGTTAATTCTCTCGATATTCTTGCAGAGGTAAATTTAGTATGTGTAGGCAAGAAGACAGCAGGAGGGGACTGAACAACTCATATCTGCATCAGAAAGAAGCATAAATGGACAATGGTTCAGTAATTTTCAATTCACATTTATTATCAAAATTCTGCGCTACACAACAGCTTTCCTGTCTGATAAGTGCTGAATTCTCAAGAGGAGTGTACGTAACATTAAAAAAATCATTAGCCAAAAGAAAAATGGTCACTGCTCCTTAGATTAGGTCAAAATGACAGGAATGACTAACAAACAGAAAACACCACATAACTTCAAAGCAGAGATGCATTGATCGACTAAGTGATCCGCCAGTGACCGGAAACAGCCGGTTTTGTAGTTTGACCCGCCATGACCGGTGATTGGCCGTTTGCTCTCAGATATAACGATTCTCTGCTGATTGTTCATGAGCTGAGCGGAACTGCAATAAAAGATCATCCAGAGTCTGCGAACCCACAGCCATCTAGACAGGTGCTCAATCTGTGCTATGACTGGTATCCTGGAGAAAACCCAGTCATTTTGTGCAGTTGTAAATAAACTGAAAGCTCAGTTAACCATCCAGTTTTATAAAAAAAATATATATATATAAAAAAAAAAATTTTAAATAAAAAAAAATTTAAAAAAAGAAATTGTCATATATAATATTTCAAAAAAATTTAAACATACGAGTGTTGTCAATTATATGAATGAATGTTGGTGAAGAAAATTGCAATTGTTGCATCTCTACTAAGAAGCATTTAAATAACTAGAGATTTAGATTAGCCAACATTTCATGATCCCTTAAAGCGACTCCTTTCACTGAAGCCTCTGACCATTTTTTGTTTTATGTTTTTCACTTTTCCTTTCCACCCGTTTTAAACCTTATAGGGGAATGTTGACCCATCTGAAATATATTAACACATCTATGATTCCATCCGTCCATCAATCAATCCAGGGCCCTCTGTAGACCAACTAAGTCAGGGGTGGCCAAGTTCGGTCCTAGAGAGCCGCAATCCTGCAGAGTTCAGCTCCAGCCCTGAAAAAAAAAAAAAAACTCTCCTGCCAGTAGTCCTCAAGACCTTGATTAGCTTGTTCAACTGTGTTTGATTAGGGTTGGAGCTGAACTCTGCAGGATTGCGGCTCTCTAGGACCGAACTTGGCCACCCCTGAACTAAGCTATTTGACAGTAGAGAGTTGATCAATCTGCACTGCTTCAGGGCAACAATGCATCAAAGAAACTACACTCTCCGGTTTTCCCGAAGCGAGTTCAGGACATTCCTTACATTCTGAATGTGCACTGGGAGATCAGGGGAATATATAAGAAAATCATCCATAAAGGCAATAGTACAGGTTATCTGTACTAGGGCTGGGCAAAGTTTTAAAAATGTTTGACACTGATACCAATACCTTGACTTTGATGTCAGCTTCTGAACTATACTTCTTTTGATATAAATTATGTCAAATCCATGTCTACAAATATTATACATTATTGTACATACCTTTATTCTTGTTTTTCAGCTCATTAACATTTTCTAATAATGAAGTAAAACTTCCATTACTGTACTGTAAGTATTTTTTGCATATTTGTACTTTACCTGAGTGTTTTCTGTGTATGCTACCTTTTACTTGTACTCAGTACGTTTTGTTGGAAAACTTGTACTGTTGTGGACTACATTTTAAATAGACTCATTACTTTTCAGCTGACAATCACATAAAAGCTTGTTTAGTTGTTGTTTAAATCTAAACAACAGTGTCACAGCATACATGGCCCACGTTCCCATCACTCCAAGACAGCGGTTGGGTTTCTTGAGCGTGTTGGAGATGATGAGGTCTTCTGTGAACTTTCTAACACTCACTCCTTTCTTTTTCATGCAGAATATCTGCTTTGGACAATAAACAGATTACACTACTTCAGTATTTTGTATTCAAGTTTAGCTGATAATAACAACGTGGATGAACTCAACTTTACATGACGGGAAATTAAGACTCGACTGTGGTTCACTAATTAATCAGTAATTACCTGAAAACACACTGTAGGGTCTCACTCGGGCTGCGTCCCAAATCTGCCCCATTGTACATCTAGTGCCCTACAGAGTGAGTGAGTGTTAAACAGCAGCACTCTGTTCCAGCCTGTGTAGCGCACTAGCATAGGAAGTAGAAGCCCATTTAGGACGGAGCCACTGTTAGCCGAGTGTAACTTACCTTGAGCTTTACAGCAGAACGCAGTTAACCACCTCAAATACACCCACAGCGGATCAGACGGAACTGTGGGGGTAAAACCCTGTCAGAAATATTGCAATGGAAAGATGATTAGTAGAGTCGGAGAGCTCAGCCTCTTCTGTTTCTGACTGTGTGGATCTAGAAATTCGCCTTACCCATCACTAGCTCCTGCCCACGCTTACCACGCATGCGCAGACCCAAAACACGTAACACGCTCTTGAGCCCCGCCCATAAATCCATGCTACTACCACAAGCTCCTTGTGTTTTGTGTTTTATTACGCATTGTACCTAATTTTCGTGGTTAATTTAACAGCCAACTGGTAGATTGATGGACATCGTTAAATCCGTAAAAACTGTCAAAAACTGCTGCCACTGTTAAAGAGCTTGGGATTCTATTCTGACAGAACGTTAAAATCCTGTCAGAAAGTGCTGTTAGGAAATCTTACCTCCATTTAACTATACTACATTTCTGCAGCGCCACAACCATTCAAACCTATAAGCACGATATATGGAGAAATACATCGACGCGAATATACATTTCTGCTCCTGGTAGGGAAAAAGGATGCTCACAGCGCCATCTGTTGGAACATTGGACAATCAATTAAGTCCCATCAAGTTTGACGGAAACAGAACGCACCTGAACTCGAGTGCTTTTCCTGCTTTTCACTCAGAATCTAAGGCTCCCAAGTTTCCTAACCCCGGAGGAATGATCTGTCGCACTCCCTCTAGCTTTGAGAAAAAGAAAGTAAATTGATCAAGGAAAAAATATTTTAGATATAACATTCATTCATTCATTCATTTCCATACCATTTATCCTGTACTGGGTTACTGGAGGCATGGGAGGTACTCCTACCCTAGGAGAATTCACGGTGGTGGGGTACACCCTGGGCAAGGTGTCAATCCATTGTAGGTCTCTCACACTACGGGCAGTTTGGGATTATCACCAACTGCATGTCTTTGGACTGTGGGAGAAAACCAGAGTACCCGGAGGGAAACATGCAAACTCCACAGACACACACACACAGACCAGTAGGTGGGAGCCTAACCATTATGTTAGAACAGATAAATCACCTAATTATCAAACAGTTAACCACAATTCAGTAACACATAAAGATGAATTAAAAATTAGTCAACTGCAAATACAGTAAAACACATTGTTATATGAGACTAATATACTCCCAGATGATATCTACAGTAGGTTGCACCATGGTGGATTATACAACAAATGTTTGAAGACAACAACAATGCAGACATTAGTCAATTAAATTACATCATGCATCATTCTTTTAGGAATTTACAGTGGACCAGATATAAAATAGATGATTTTATTTGTTCCATTATGTGTGGTATCCATTAAGGCTGATTATTTTAGGGGCTGTGTTATTCCAATTATACAGTGCATGGTTCCCCTTGGCTATAATATTCTATTATGTGGATGATGCCCAGTTTTACCTACCAGTTACACCTGATAACGTGTGCACATTAAACAACCAGTTTCTTTGTCTAGATAACCTCTTATGAACGTCAAATGATGGATAGTGGGAACATTTTTACAACCAAATAAAAATGTAGATTAAGGAATGACATTTGGGTTGCTTCACTTGCTCTAGGTTAAAAATGAAGTCAGCTGATGACCTAATGTATGTCTATAATGAATGTATTCAATGTCCAGGTTTTTATATAGAGAGAGTTTGTCTCTCCTTATGACAAGCCATATTCCAGGATGCCAAATTCATCTGGGTCCGTTTCTGAAAGAATTAGGAGAATACTTTACAGAGTGGTTTAAATCTCCTTTCATCAACAAAAGACATCAGGTCAAAGTTTTCTGAAAAAAGATTTTGTGACTTTGAATATAGTTATTGAGACTATACCGCATACATTTGCCATGGCAATCATGGCTAAAGCCAGGCCAACAAAATATTAATGTGTGTAACTTTTGTTTGTTCAGGCAGTGTAGAAGTATCACAGTCAAACTGAACCAATATAATCACCCTTAAACTTCTACATTATATGAAATTAAATGTTATTTAGGTCAATATTTTATATTCTTAGACATGTAATTGTCTAAAACTTTATAAATTCTTGTATATTATATTGAGCCAACATAATTTTGTATTAGGTCTAACCAGACTACGTACGACTAAAGTCACTCTCTAATTTTAAAGCTTGAAATGAGGAGCAACTAAAGTTTAAATGTTTCTTTTCTATTGAAACTTTGTTTAATCAGGTTGATCCCACTGAGATAATTTCTTTTGTAAAGCAGACCTGGACAAAATGTGAGCATTGATAAACTAAACTAGGTAAAATACAATGCAAATAAGGTTACAAGCACTTAAAAAGGGGTGCATGCATGTAAAGGGTAAAGGCAAGTTTTATATACGTTTTCTTTTCTTTTTCATTAAATTAATTAACTGACATAAAATAGAAGTGAAATTCCTACATCAAAGGCTTTATCTAGTCTGTTTATTAAAGAAAAAAGTGGCACCCAAAGTCTGTTGTGTTTTTGGTGCAATATAATGACAATACACACTTTTAATTAATTTTATATTTAATCTTTCCAATAACACAAACAGTAGGCAGAAAGTAAGACCAGCTAACTCATCAGATTACTGCCAGAAAATGTAAATCTACCATGAAAGTTGCATTAACGTTATGTATTTTTCTTCAATTCAAAACACTGCTCCATTTTTTTTGTCTACACTACATAATTGTAGTTAATATAGAGCTCTTTGCATCTCACACACTATTGCATACATTAACATGCCTTCATAAATAAGCATCCAATCTTCATGCTTTTCTCCCCAATACAGTTAGAGTTTTCAAAGTTAACACACTTATGTACACGTATGGAATGGTCAAAAATATTTCCTCATTAAAAAAAGACCTAGACTTATATAATGAACGTGCTACACAAATAAATAAATAAAAATTTAGGGAAAAAAGTAATAATATATTGACTATTTTAACAGTATCTGAAAAGCACGTGATGTTTGTTGACATCTGTTCAAGTCTGTTGAGGATTTACTATGTGAATTTAATTGTTCACGTCAAATCCTCCAAACAAAAGTTGGGACAGGGTGAACTGAACACTAATGACAAGTAGAAATTACTAGTTGGTGAAAAAAAAAAGATGAGCCAGTTATGTTCTAGTATAAAAGCAGATTCAAAGAAAGGCCGAGTCCTAAAGCAAAGATGAGATGAGGCTCGTAGATATGCTAACAGATGAAACAGAAAATTATTTATATTTAATAATTGAATATAAATTATTAATATTATATAGCACTCTAAATATAACATTACTGAACATCACTACACAATATCAACAAGAAATTCAAGGGAGCCCATCAAATCTCACTGCATAATGGGCAAGGGCTAAAAAACACTTCTGAATACCCGGGATCTCCAATCTTTCAGACAACACTGTCTTAAAAAACATCATGCTTCTGTAGAGTGGAGATGATGTGGGCTCAGGAGTACTCAGGTAAACCTTTGTCCATTAACACAATCGGTTAAGCAACTTAAGACTTAAGGAAGCCGTACATCAATAATGTCTAGGGGCTCGGTATTCTCCGTGATGGACATGGGGAACGTGATAATACACTGGATACAAGTTAACATTTCTAATAACACCTCTCGAGTTCTCTTGGGCCAAAGAGGAAAAGAAGCATCCATGATGTAATCAGCACATGGCTGGGGTAAGTTGGTCATCTGTGAGGACACTAATGCAGAAATATGTTCTTTTTGGAATAACACAACAGCAGCACAACCAAACCTCATTCTTCTCAGATTACACATGCAGAGTACGGCTACTACCTTGCAGAAATGGAAAGAGTAATAAACTTTTGTACTCAAGTACAAGTGCTGTTACTTCAGTGATTTTTTTGCTGAAGTACAAGTAAAGCTACCATTATAGAAATCTACTAAAGTAAAAAGTAACTCATTAAAAATGTACTCAGAGTAAAAGTTCCAGAGTTACTTTTTCTTTTTTTTTTTTTTCTTTCTTTTTTTTTTAAGAGCGGGGGGTGGGATGGGGGGAGTTCAAAAAAGACAAGCAGATATAAATCTCAAACTAGTTTAACTGAAGGAACACCTTTGCATACTAAAGCAGTTGCCTTTCTTGTGTTTGAAAATCAAAGTTGTCGTTTAAATATGGTGTGACGCTTTGCGCCGGATAGCCGAGAGAAAAAAGAGCTCAGAGCCGAGAATAACGTTCAGCACAAACCCTTTATCGGCCTCTTTCAGCGTCACACAATTATAATACACAACATAAAGTAAAGTAAAGTAGAGGGTAAAAGAATAGAGCGTTTATTTTTTCGTTTTCATTCATTTATTTTTTACTCAGTAGCGAAGTACAATATTCAAAGAAAACATACTGATGTAAAAGGAAAATTACTGATTTTAAAAACTACTTTAAAAAGTAGAAGTACACAAAAAACTACTCAGTTACAGTAACGCGAGTAAATGTAATACTTCACTTTTCACCTCTGCTACACTGACCTGTCTTTTTTTAAAACTGTGTGGCATATTATGAATTGAAGACCTGCTTAATGGAAGAATGGGGAAATCCCGCTAGCTGAACCAGACCAACTGATCTTTGCAGTGTACAAATGATTAAAGAGTTATTAATAAAAATGGTGATGTTACACAGTGATGATAAACAGTCAACTGTCCAACTCTTTTGGAGCATATTGTAGACACCAGATTAAAAATGACTGAATCTATACAAACAATTAAGTTCACATGATAAATCATCAAATAATGAGTTGTTGTTGTATTTTCAATAGATTTTACGGATTAATTCTTTGTCTCAACTTTTTTTATATACAATAAATACAACTGCATGGTCATCTAATTAATGTCCCAAATATCTATGAAGTGGTTTAAAATAAACATTTCTAATAAACCAAGCTGATTCCCATCATTTCTGAAATGAACTGTAGCACATTTTTATTCTTTACTGTGTTTGTGTCTCTGAAAGCCCTTTGATTTCTCCCCAGTGTGAACTCGCTGGTGTCGCTGCAGATTACCCCTTGTGTTAAAACTCTTCCCACACTCTGAGCACTGATACGGCTTCTCTCCAGTGTGAATGCGCTGGTGATTTAAGAAATTCCCAGTGTGAGCACTGATACGGCTTCTCGCCTGAGTGAATGCGCTGGTGTTTTACGAGAGTAACTTTCCAAGTGAAACCCTTCCCACACTGCAAGCACTGATACGGTTTCTCTCCTGTGTGAATCCACTGGTGATGTCGGAACTTAACCCTTTGGTTAAAACTCCTCCCACATTCTAAGCACTGATACGGCTTGTCGCCTGTGTGAAGACGCCGGTGTTGCTTGAGATTACTATGATTAGTGAAACTCTTCCCACACTCTGAGCACTGATACGGCCTCTCTCCAGTGTGAATGTGCTGGTGTTGCTGAAAGTTGCTTCGAACACTAAAACTTTTGCCACACTCTGTGCAGTAATAGGGTTTCTCCCCAGTGTGAATGCGCTGGTGTTGTTGGAGATTCCCTCTTTGGTTAAAACTCCTCCCGCAGTCTGAGCACTGATACGGTTTCTCTCCCGTGTGAACGCGCTGGTGAATTATGAGATTTCCTTTCTCTGTATAACTCTTGCTACACTTTGAGCACTGATATCGCTTCCCTTTTGTGTGAATCCACTGGTGTCTTCTGAGATTACCCCTTTCGTTAAAGCTCATCCCACACTCTGAACACTGGTACGGCTTCTCTCCTGTGTGAATGCGCTGGTGTTTCAGAAGACAGCTTTTGCCACAATCTGAGCACTTGTAAGGTTTATCTCCTGTATGAATTTGCTGGTGTTGCTGTAAATTACTCTTTTGTGTAAAACTCCTCGCGCACTCTGAGCACTCACACGGCTTCTCTCCTGTGTGAATGCGCTGGTGTTTTAATAGACAGCTGCTTTGTGTAAAACTCTTCCAACACGCTGAACACTGATGTAGCTTCTCTCCTGAAAGAACCTGTTGGTTTTTCTTTAGAGTTCTTGTTTTACCCTTGCCAGAATTTGGACACTTATGATAATTGTTCTGCATTTGGTTGTGAGAGGTGTTAGTGTGAAAAGTACCAGATGAACTTCTGTGACCAAAGGAGCGTTCTGTGGGCTCCAAATTCTCACATTTAATCTCTTCTGACTTCAACATAGCTGGATCTGCTGTGGAGGGATATACAAGGATATATACATAAGGGAAAACATGAAGAAATAGTCAAAGGCAACAAAATCAATGGTTCAGTCATTTAACATTAACAATGATTACATTACATTGACACATTTGTAAAGTGTAATTTAAAGCTACACAAATCTTTTTCTTTCAGGATTGGTCATAATTATTTAATATTCAAAAAAGACCATGTTCATTTGCTCAGCCACTGAGGATGCACAATCCAGTGCAGTTTTAGTGTCGGTCCCAAACTAGAATAAATGAGGAGGGTTGCATCAGGAAGGACACCTGCATAAAACATGTGCCAAATCAATATGTGGATAAAAAAAAAAAGATTTCCATACCGGATCGCTCGAGGCCTGGGTTACCGATCGACCCCCTCAGGTACCCTGCTGAGCAACGCTACCTAAGGGGGTTACCGATCGGTTACCGATCCTGCTGACCAACGGTTATACCGTTGGTCAGCAGGATACCTGTGGAAATTGGGCTACTGTTAACCAAAAAATTAAGAGAAAGAGAGGGGGCAGGTGTGTCCGGAAGGAGAGGGAAATAAGGAAGGGTAAAAGCAAAGAGATTAAAATAGTAAAAATCTTGCAAATTACTTCATTCATTTTGTTGATTATTTGATGGGGATATTTGTCTATCAAAATATGCTACCCATGAATTCTCAAATAAATATGTTATAATCGAGTATATAAATATGATCCACTTATTGTTCCATAGGGTTTTCTCACTCTCTCAGCATTTTGTGACAAGGCAGCACAATTTGTGTTTTACTGGTTGTAGGTGAAGAATTACAAGTTGCAGCTTGTCCACCAATGGAGCAACCAACACACCAAACAACACAATTACCTGTACACACTGTAGGGTCTCACTCAAGCTGCGTCCCAAATCAGTTTCTAGTGCCCTACAGAGTGAGTGAGTTAAACAGCACTATGTTCTAGTGCCCTACAGAGTGCGAGTTAAACAGCACTATGTTCTAGTGCCCTACAGAGTGAGTGAGTTAAACAGCACTATGTTCTAGTGCCCTACAGAGTGAGTGAGTTAAACAGCACTATGTTCTAGTGCCCTACAGAGTGTGAGTTAAACAGCACTATGTTCTAGTGCCCTACAGAGTGTGTGAGTTAAACAGCACTATGTTCTAGTGCCCTACAGAGTGTGAGTTAAACAGCACTATGTTCTAGTGCCCTACAGAGTGAGTGCACTATGTTAAACAGCACTATGTTCTAGTGCCCTACAGAGTGTGTGAGTTAAACAGCACTATGTTCTAGTGCCCTACAGAGTGAGTGAGTTAAACAGCACTATGTTCTAGTGCCCTACAGAGTGAGTGTGTTAAACAGCACTATGTTCTAGTGCCCTACAGAGTGTGTGAGTTAAACAGCACTATGTTCTAGTGCCCTACAGAGTGTGTGAGTTAAACAGCACTATGTTCTAGTGCCCTACAGAGTGAGTGAGTTAAACAGCACTATGTTCTAGTGCCCTACAGAGTGAGTGAGTTAAACAGCACTATGTTCTAGTGCCCTACAGAGTGTGTGAGTTAAACAGCACTATGTTCTAGTGCCCTACAGAGTGTGTGTGAGTTAAACAGCACTATGTTCTAGTGCCCTACAGAGTGAGTTAGTTAAACAGCACTATGTCTAGTGCCCTACAGAGTGTGAGTTAAACAGCACTATGTTCTAGTGCCCTACAGAGTGAGTGAGTTAAACAGCACTATGTTCTAGTGCCCTACAGAGTGAGTGAGTTAAACAGCACTATGTTCTAGTGCCCTACAGAGTGAGTGAGTTAAACAGCACTATGTTCTAGTGCCCTACAGAGTGTGAGTGTTAAACAGCACTATGTTCTAGTGCCCTACAGAGTGTGTGAGTTAAACAGCACTATGTTCTAGTGCCCTACAGAGTGTGTTAAACAGCACTATGTTCTAGTGCCCTACAGAGTGTGTGAGTTAAACAGCACTATGTTCTAGTGCCCTACAGAGTGTGTGAGTTAAACAGCACTATGTTCTAGTGCCCTACAGAGTGTGAGTTAAACAGCACTATGTTCTAGTGCCCTACAGAGTGTGAGTTAAACAGCACTATGTTCTAGTGCCCTACAGAGTGTGTGAGCTAAACAGCACTATGTTCTGGTGCCCTACAGAGTGTGTGTGTTAAACAGCACTATGTTCTGGTGCCCTACAGAGTGTGTGTGAGTTAAACAGCAGCACTATGTTCTGGTGCCCTACAGAGTGTGTGTGAGTTAAACAGCAGCACTATGTTCTAGTGCCCTACAGAGTGTGTGAGAGTTAAACAGCACTATGTTCTAGTGCCCTACAGAGTGTGTGAGTGTTAAACAGCACTATGTTCTAGTGCCCTACAGAGTGTGTGAGTTAAACAGCACTATGTTCTAGTGCCCTACAGAGTG
>QNUK01001121.1:0-47870 GCA_013621035.1 Clarias magur
CACACACACACACACACACACACACACACACACACACCCTTATGCTTCTTGCATTCTTTGGTATTCAATTAACTAATTTCTCTCAGTGATGGTAATGTAGTTGACGTGATAAAAAAAAATTAAGAATGAAAAACTGATACTTGATGAAAAAATATACATGATACTGCATGACACAAGATACAACAGATAGAGAGAGAGAAATTATATATTTTTATCAGAAATCTTCACTGCTGTGGTTGGGGCGAGGCAGGTTATTTTCTTAAACACAACCGAGAACTCGATCTCACACAGAAGTGACGATCCAAATGTACCAGTGTAACTGATATACTGCAGGTGAGGATACTGATATCTGCTCCAGTAGTCGAGTCTATCGCCCGTTCTTACACATGTTTATTTCAGCTAAATAAGAGTCCACTTAACGTAACTTTATCTGTACAATAACTTTTTCTGGCATAATAAGCACGTTTAATAAAATAAATAGTCAACATGAAGAAGAACTCAAATGGAATTAATTATAATTATTGTGTAGAGAAAGTGACAAGCATGAGGAAAACATAAACACTTACATAAGAGAAGACATGAGTTATGGGTTATTTGGAGTGACAGTTTTAAAAGATTCCCATCACAGGATAATAAGATAATGGTTTATGTATTTTTGTCGTTGTTTTGATAAATATAAGACCTTGTTTATCACTGTTTTTGATTTTAAATCATTGTCTCTACATCCATAAATAAATATTCAGGTTGTAATCCATTGTGCTGTACATGTTATTTTCTCTTTGATCCAGATCGTAATTTGATCTTGGAGAGTCCTGTCCATCCTGTGACTGAGGGACGTCCTCTGACTCTACGCTGTTTATATCGCAACACAAAGCCCTCAAACCTCCGAGCTGATTTCTATAAAGATGGATCAGTTCTCCAGAACCAGACTACAGGAGAGATGATCATCCATAAGGTCTCAAAGTCAGATGAAGGTTTCTACCACTGTAATTACCCAGGGGAAACAGAGTCAGAGAAAAGCTGGGTCTCAGTCAGAGGTGAGAAATCAGGTAAATATTTATTTGAATAAAACTAAGACTTAATGTTTTACACACAGCGTCATTACATAACATAATCTATAGTGCTTACTTGTGCTGATGTAAATGTGATTATATAATGACAAATATAAACTGTGTTCACAAGCTTTCTGGTGTTTGTGCATTTTAGTGAAAATAAATCCATTTGTGTTGACAGTATAATCTACAACATAAACACAGTTTAGCATTCTGAAACAGTATGATTATTGTATGTTGTGTTTAGTCCATCATATGTAAAAGCTTCATGCTAATCAGTAGTGTATATGCTTGTGATCATCCTTCTTTAGGTCAAGTGTAATTTTTCATTTTGTTCATTTTTTAATCTATCTATCTATCTAATCTGTTTATTCTTCAGTGAATAAAATAATCGGGTGTTTGGTTGTACTTTGTTCACATTTCACTTTCATTCCATGGAGTGTTTAACCTTCCATTAGTTTCATTGTTTAAGCTCTAGCTTGTCTTGTGTTTATTGTCTTACATCTGTGTGGGTTACGGTTTTTTCATAATTGAATCTGCACGACACCTTAATTCATAACACATTACAGGTAATTGACACTCCCAAAAATATTATTGACAGTTGCAAGCTGATGTTTATTGTATTAAACTTTTTTTTTATCCAAAAATGTCTAAGTAATTAATGTGTGTAATTGATTAGATGGAGTATATATGTATACTACAACATAGCTCTTACATTTCTAGATGTGTCTCTTGTGAGTGTGAGAGTGATCAGTGTTTGCCAGATATTCCTTCAGCTTCTTTACTGTTACTCTATGTTGCTCTGCAGCTTCACTAAAAACATTTTTTTTTTTTTTTTTTTTTTTCTTCTGGAACATCACGGTCATTCTCCAAATTCTCTGGTTTTTAAAGTGTTGTATGGTAAGTGTAATATTTTTCGAACACTTTTTATGCTCTTTGCAGACCAGAACATTTACTTCAGTTTAATTTTTTTTTTCTTTACATAGAAATTATAGATATGTGTATATATTTTCAGCACGTCTATTGTCCAGGTCAGACCTGCTCTCCTTTTCATGAATCCTGCTGAACATTGAAGGGTTGGAATTTTTGTTTGAATGAACTCATTGTGTAAAAGATGCTCCAGAAGTCAGAATAAATCAGTCCTAGTAACTTTTATGGATCTCTTTCACCTAGAAACAAGTTGAATAAGGAAGCACAAGATCACAAGGTACTAACATAAGAGTAGCTGTTTTATTAGACCAGACCCCAATCCATCACAGTTACTGACCAGAGAGCACAAGCTAACACATGCTTCCTCCAAAGCACCTGAAGACACCAGACACATTGCTTTTGAGTTCCTGCTTATGACCTGTTAGTGAGCAGCATAACACACTCAGAGAAAAACATCTGCCAATGTTCATGTTTGTTGCACAATGTCAGATTTATTCAAGGCTTCAAGTGCTGTCAGTTTCATGTGTAAATGACTGTGGCTTTTTCTTGGCAAGTTGTTTCATTTGAACTGCAAATAAATATTAGCTGTAGCGCCATACTATCATCAATTAAAATACTATATGCTGAAAGACACTAATATTTGTTATTGTAACGGTACATGAATATTTTATCAGTAACAAAATATCACATTCTTTTTTATAGGTAGGAAGGCAGCAGGGAGACTATATACAAAGTCATGGACAAAAATGACAATAATGAGTCATAAAGTCTGATTTTTCACTCTGATATTAAAAAATATATATTTTGTCATAATGTTATTATTGTTCTAATTTCTCCTCTTTAGAAGATTATGTCTACTCATTTGTAAGGTTTAAAAAGTTTTTTTCCCCTTTTATTTTTAAATGAAGGTGGGGACAGTCAGCCTAGCACCAGCCCTGGTGCAGTGACCACACATCAGATTCAGCCAGAGACTGAGACAGGTACAGTAGAAGAAAAACAAGTAATCACTTGTTTGTTATAACTTATTGTATGAAATTTATTGTTTTGCTAATTTGGGTATCTAAGACACTTAACGATGAGTAAATAAATACATATTTACAATGAGGAGGTTGTTTTGCACCAAGGATAATACTGTAGGGTAATGTAGGATATATTTCATCAAGCAAAGCAGAGCTGTTTGCTTTTTTGCAAAAAACGGATCAAAAGAAAAAAAATAATAATAATTTCACCAACACATGCATAATTAAGAAAAAAAAAGAAACTGATTAAAATATATTATATATTATTATATTATTATTATTATTATTATTATTATTATTATTTTATTCTATATCAGGTCCATCAGCTCCATTCTCAGTGTTCATGCTGATCAGTAGTGTAGTGACGCCTGTTCCATATCTCCTGGTGACCATCATTCTGCTGATCAAATGTTACAGAGCTCGAGGTGAATAAACATTTTATAAACCCTTTGTGTGCATTATTCAGTGTATGAACATAAGTTCTGCACCATGTGTTTCAAAATGCTGTATGTTAACTGAGCTCAAAGATTCTATTAAAATAAAACAGTTTTAATACTGTCAGGTGAAGTAGATGTTTTATGTAGACAGAAATGTTGGTGTAGATATTTTATATCACAGTGAGATCATGCAATTGGTGACAACAGCGTCAGTCAGTCTGAGTTAACAGAGGTGGTGTTTAATGCAGCAAAAAGAACACCAGGATACGTTGTTGGTAATAATTGAAAGAGAATCTCTGACTCATTTCAAAGTTACTGATGATGACTGAATGATGATGTTTATTTTCTAACAAACTATCTATAAGCTGCGTTTAGGGTGAGATCAAATGCAGTTTGGTTATAAACAGCTGGAGTAAAGGAAATGTGACTAAATGTTCTTTTGTTTTCTTTATTAACAGCTCAAACTAATGAACAGAGAATTGAGGAGGAGTGAGAAGAGTCTCTGTGTAAGAAGAGGATGCTGTAATGTTTTCTTTAAGGATAATTGAGGGCTTGTTATAATAATAATAATATAATAATAATAATAATAATAACAATAATAATAATAATAATAATAATAATAATAATAATTAAAATAATAATAATAATAATAATAAATAATATTGTATGTTTTGTTTGCTTTGATGTCATGCTTTTAATGCCAAAATGCAAAAACTGCTAATGCGAAGGACCAAGAGAAACTAAATAACGTATCTGCTATACAAGTGCGTTTAATTCCTGCATTAATACCTCGACCTTTACACCTCAAAACATTTCATCTTATATTAGTAACAATCATCTTTCGTTCACTACTGAGTGTAAAGTTAAACAAGTGAAATGATGGAGCTGATGTAATTTCGGCAAGAAACACATGTGACACAGAATTGCCACCTCACAGTCTCTACTATGATGTAACTATGATGTAACAGTACAGGGTCTGTGTATAAAAACCTGTGTGTGTCAGGCTCACGAGAGGGCATGGTGGATCCAGGTGCAGTGAGGAGACTCCTTGGACTTTATTGTCACGTGTGCTGCTTAGACATAAGCCTTGAAACTGGGGTTTTAATAATGTGCCGCGCATGGCAGTGTTTGCAGCACCGAGTGGGAAAGCTGAGTGGGCATAGAGAGAGAGAGCTGTGATGGCTCTGTGTGGCGCTCGAGTCGCGCAGGAATGCATAAGCGCAGAGATCCAGCGAGAGCGAGGAGAAACTGCGCAGGTCGGTTGCTGATTTCGCAAGTTTCACTTGTGGTCGGGGGCGAGCTGGTTCAAAGCCGAAGATTCAAGCGAGTCCGTGATCTAAGTTTGTAGTTGTTAAACACATTCAATGGTCGAGAAATTCCGTGAAAAGTCCGTGAGCGTGGAAGTCCGAGACGTGAGGCAAGAGCGAGGTCGGGAGAACAAAGCATGGTTGGTAACGAAATACTAAGCATAGAAAAATCACTGGAAAATTGGGCTAAGGTGAGCACTGAATAATCTGGCGATGTGATGGTGACAGAGTGCAGTTTAAGTAGGTAAGGGCATGATTGGTGATAGAACACAGGTGTGTGGAGAGCGGAGAGTGAGGCAGTGAGATGTAATTGGTGGTTGGAAACGTGGAACAGGAGTTCTTATACGATCATGGCCGAGCTGTAGCTTGATGGGTCATGACAGTGTGTAAGAGACTGCAGTCATGCGAGACAGGGAAGCGCATCGGCTGCTGGTCATCTCAAGGACACTGATGGTATGATAATATCGCTCTCGACTTATACAAAGGACTGATCACTTGAATGTGAGTTACTGATATTTAATTTATTTACTATAGTGCTCATTACAAGAGAAAGAGTAACTTATGTTATGCTGTGATTGTTGTTTTGTATTCACAAAAACATTTTATATCATGTTGTGTATTACATGTTTTTTAATGGGTTAATAAAATAGTATGTGTTAAGCTTAGTTAAATAATTATGTTGTTGTATTTATTTAAATTTTATTTAACTGTTATTTTTTAGAAGTAGTGATTTAGCTGTCATTTGTCAGGAATAGTGATTTTACATTGGACAATATCCAAGCAAAATGGCAGAAGAACCCTTTGGAAAAACAACTGAAGCAACTGAAAAGGGAGAGAACGTTTGCAAAAAGTCGCTTCACCAAGCAAGCTAATTTTCTGAACAAACGAAATTGGCCGGAATTCAAAAGCTCTCCACTGGAGCAAGGAAAGTTTTGAAACCAATGATGATTACAAGGCTGGGTTACTGGCAGAGATTAAAGGTCACCGAGAAGGCTGTGAAGAGGTCTTGCGTTAGCAAGAAGCTGATTTTAAGGAAAGAGAGGAAGAATGTAACGCGAGGCTCGAGGAAATTGATGAGCTAGTGCAAACTAACCTCTGGAAAAGATATGGACAAGCCGAGATATCAGCTACTATCTCACAAAGACAGCTTGTGACCATGCTATCACCATGCCTGCCGATACCATCGGCTATAGTATACAAATGGAATTCATGATTAGACTGGAGAAAGAGGCAACCAAGGCACTGGTAAACTGGGAAAGGTGGACCCCAACAACTGTAAGAGCAGAGTTAGAGGGTTGCGTATGCAAGCTGAAAGAGTTTAGCAATGAGTGTGAAGTATTCAATGTGCATGTACTCAAAAGATTACAGAGAATGCACATGCATCAGAAACCGATGTGAAAAATGAGATGGATGTGATAGCATCTGCAGCTCAGATTATGCCAGTAGTAAAAATCAAACCTCCAAGCTTACCTACATTCAGTGGTAATAAGATGGACTTCTACCGCTGGAAGAGGGACTGGGAAAACCTCCAGAGACAAGTGGAACCCACAGGGTCGGCTGAGGTTCAAAGGATTTAACTGATGGACAGCATCCACAATGTCACGAGCAACCGAGGGATGAACAGAAAAGCCTTAGCAGTTAGCCCGTGTAGCGTGGATGGTAAACCCAAACGCGGAAGCAGCGCGAGTAGGCAGGATAACCACGCGATTAGTTTCAGAACTCTCTTACACAAAGAGCAAGGATCTACACAAATAAACCCGCGTTCTAGCAACACACACTCAATCAAAGAAGCAACCAGAATTGGTGAGTACTATGAATAGTCATTGGGTTACGACAAGGCATGGGCGAACCAAATGACTGGCAACGAAGCGCCATTTTGTCTCCTTTTTATGCCCTGAAAACCTGACCAGACACTCGGTCCAGCCAGTCGGTGTTACGAGTGTGCATGACAGTGTTTCTCTCTGTCTAGGACCGACTCTCACCTGTCCTGGGGTGGAGGATACCCGACGACGGTAGTCCCGGATGAGTTCTGGGTCTAAGACGAACCGAGCCGGAATCCAAGATCTCTCCTCGGGACCGTAACCTTCCCAATCCACCAGGTACTGGAGCCCTCTGCCCCGAGGACGTGAGTCAAGGATCCGGCGAACGGTATAGGCGGGACCACCCTCAATGATACGGGGAGGAGGAGCAGGGTGGGTGGGGGGAACCATTGGTGAAGTGATGAATGGTTTGATGAGGTGTGGAATATGATGGATCCCAGAGCAGCCACAGTACAGGATTGTTGCTGAGGCATGTATGGACCCAATGAACCTGGGTGATAGCTTCTTGGATTCTGTATGGAGGTGCAGGTTTTTCGTAGACAGCCATACTTTGTCACCTACATTGTACAACCGTCCCGGAGGGTGTCGACGGCGATGTTGTGTGGTGTAGCGGTGGTTGGCACGGTGAATGGCAGTGTTGGCTTGACTCCATAGCCGTCGACACCTTCGGACCAACTGTTGGGCCGACGGTACATCAACCTCCGGTTCTTGTTGTTCGAACATTGGAGGCTGGAAACCGTGGCATATCTCAAAAGGGCTTAGGTTGGTAGCAGAGGAGATGTGGAGATTATGTGAAAGTTCCGCCCAAAAGAGATAGCGGGCCCAGGAGCGCTGACGATCGGCGACGAAGCACCTCAGGTAGCGCTCCAGTTGTTGGTTGGTCCGTTCCGTCTGACCATTAGTTTGAGGATGGTATCCAGATGACAAACTGCAGGTGGAATTGATCAGACGGCAGAAGGCCTTCCAGAACTGTGCCGTGAACTGAGGCCCCCTGTTCGAGACGATGTCCTTGGGGAACCCATGCAGACGGACTACGTGTTCTAAAATCAGCTCGGCTGTCCTTTTAGCTGACGGGAGTCCGGGGAGGGCCACCAGATGCACAGCTTTGGAGAACCGATCTACGATGGTCAGAATGGTGTTTTTTCCCTCGGCGGCCGGCAGGCCCGTGATGAAGTCAATGTGCGTCCAGGGTCGACGGGGGACGGGGAGTGGTTGGAGCTCCCCGGCTGTTGGTTGGTTGGTGTTCTTCGCTCTGGCGCACGCTGGGCACGCCTGGACGAACTCTTTGATGTCCTTTGTCATTGTGGGCCACCAAAAGGCACGCTGTATAAATGTTTGGGTGCGCCCCACGCCTGGGTGGCCGGAGAACGGAGTGGAGTGGCCCCATTGGAGGACCTCGCTTCTTAGGGCGTGGGGGACATAGAGTCGTCCAGGTGGCACACCTGCCGGTTCGGTCTCCGTGGCCTGTGCCTGGCGGACCCTCGTCTCCAAATCCCAACAGAGTGGTGCAATGATTTTGGATGGTGGGAGAACAGGCGCGGGGTCCGCCCGGGGGCCGTCTTCCTCATGTTGTCGGGAGAGGGCATCGGCCTTGGTGTTCTTCGACCCCGGACGGTAAGACAGATGGAAATTATATTGTTCAAAGAACAGTGCCCACCGCGCCTGTCTTGGATTGAGCTGTTTCAAACTGCGGATAGTGATTAGATTTTGGTGATCGATCCAGATGATGAATGGTTCTCCGGCGCCCTGGAGCCAGTGTCGCCATTCCTCCAAAGCCCATTTTATGGCCAGCAGCTCGTGGTCCCCTACTCCGTATCGCTGCTGAGTGGGATCAAATTTTTTGGAGAAGAAGCTACAAGGGTGTAGCTTCTGATCTGGACCTCGCTGGGAGAGAACCGCCCCGGCGCCCACGTCCGAAGCGTCCACCTCCACAACGAACGGTTTGGTGGCGTCGGGGTGAAGGAGAATCGGAGCAGTGGTGAATCGGTGGCAGAGTTCATGAAATGCAGAGATGGCAGCCAAGTTAAGGTGAAAGTGATGTGAAGATGGTCGGGTCAGGGCGGTTAAGGGAGCTGCAACTGTACTGTAGTCCCGGATAAAGCGACGATAGAAATTCGCAAACCCGAGAAACCTTTGAAGTTGCTTAAGTGTCTTGGGTAGGGGCCAATGACGCACAACTTCCAGCTTCTGCGGGTCCATGGCCACACCCTGGGGCGAGATGACAAAACCCAGGAACGTGGTGGAGCGCTTGTGAAAAGCGCACTTCTCCAACTTACAGTACAATTGATGGGCGAGCAATCTCTTAAGTACCGCTCTGACATGCTGGATGTGTTCGTTGACGGAGCGGGAGTAGATGAGAATATCGTCCAGGTAGACGAAGACCCATCTACCTAGCATGTCTCTCAGGACGTCGTTAATGAACTGCTGAAAAACTGCAGGTGCATTGCAAAGTCCAAATGGAATGACCAGGCTCTCATAATGTCCAGTAGGTGTGATGAAGGCCGTCTTCCACTCATCACCCTCTCTGATTCACACCAAGTTGTAGGCGCTCCGGAGGTCCAACTTTGTGAAAATGGTGGCACCAGAGAGGGCGTCCAGGGCAGAGTTGGTAAGAGGCAGAGGATGACGATTCTTGACTGTGATGTTGTTAAGCCCCCGATAGTCAACACAGGGGCGTAAATCACCATCCCCCTTCTTCACAAAAAAGAACCCCGCGGCGGCAGGCGAAGAGGAGGGCCGGATGGTACCTTGGCGGAGGGCATTGGAAACATATTCCTCCATCGCCTGCATCTCGGTGGTGGAGAGTGAGTAGAGATGGCCGCGAGGAGGGATGGAACCAGGCTGAAGGTCGATCGCCAGGTCGTAAGGGCGATGAGGAGGCAGGTGGGTGGCGCGTCGCTTACAGAATACTTCAGCCAGGTCCCGATAGGTGGCCGGGATGGCGTTGGTGTTGACATCGGGGGCCTCGGACTCCCTAGAACACGTCCCAGCCGGAGCCTGTAGGCAAAGCTCGGTACAAGCCGGCCCCCATTGAAGGATCCGATTCTGTGTCCAGGAGATGAGCGGGTCGTGCTGAAGGAGCCAAGGATGTCCAAGGATGATGGGAGGGGAGGAAATGGAGGTGAGGTAGAATCGGATCTGCTCCTGATGTTTGTTGATTGTGACGGTGATCGGTTGGGTCTGGGAGGTGATGGGACTGGAGGAGAGGGGCCGACCATCTACAGAGGTGATTCGAACCGGCTGGGATAACGCCTCGATTTCCACCCCCAGTTCCTTGGCGTAAGAAGAGTCAATGAAGTTACCTGCCGCACCAGAATCGATGAACGCGGTACTTCTGACCCATGTGTGGCCAAACTGGAGGTGTACCTGAACCATGAGGCAAGAGACGCTGGGTGTGGTGGCAGAGAGATGGAGGGAGCCCGGTGAACTGTTCCCAGGGTTCACCGGGCCTGGCCGTTTCCCGGGCGAATAGGGCATATGGCTCTATGATGCGCCGCCGACCCACAATAGGCGCAGAGTCCCTCCCTGAAGCGTCGTTCTCGCTCTGCAGCGTTCAAGGAGGCGCGTCCTAATTGCATGGGTTCCCTGGCTCCTGTGTCAACCACGGCGGGAGGTGGAGATCCGACGGGTGCCATGGCGGTGGTGTTGAAAGCTGGTGGTCGGGGCGTGGAGTGAGAGAAATATGGCGTGATGGGTGGCAGGGTCCGGGGGGCTGGCCTCGGACGGGAGAGCAGGCGCTGGTCAATCCGGAGGGCGAGTTGGATTAGTCCCTCCAGCGTGGTCAGAAGCTCCCGTCCGGCGAGTTCATCTTTAATACGTGAAGCCAGTCCCTCGTAGTAGGCCGTCCGGAGGGCGGCGTCTCCCCAGGTGGTCTGTACGGCGAGAGTGCGGAAATCCGCTGTGTATCGGCTCACGGACTACCCTCCCTGCCGCAGATGATACAATTTCATGTCGGTCTCCACCTCAGCAGCAGGATGTTCGAATGTGAGCTTTAGTTGACGGGTGAATTCTCCATATGAATAAGCAGTATCTGAATCTGATCGGAGAACCGCCGTGGCCCACTCAGCTGCCTGCCCGGATAGCAACGAGACGAGAAGCGCAACGCGCAGTCGGTCTGTGGAGTATCTGGTGGAATTGAACTCAAACACAAGATCCAACGCGGTTAGAAAAACACTGCATTTCCCATCTGTGCCATCCCACTTATCCGGTAGAGCTATAAACACATCAGAAGGGGGGGGGGACGGCGCCGCAGCCGCTGCGACGGGCGTGGCAACAGCCGACTGAGCAGCCACCCCACGGAGGATCGCGTTCTCCTGCCGTAGCTCCGCCACCTCGCGGCGCAAGGCCGCAACGTCTTGGAGGTCCTTTTGGAGAGACACGACTTCCCCACGGAGCTTATTGATCAGTTCGGCATGCTGGTCAACCACATCACAGAGGCGAGCAAACTCCGCTGGGTTTGGTGCTTGTGGCTCAGTCATTCTGTCACGAGCAACCGAGGGATGAACAGAAAAGCCTTAGCAGTTAGCCCGTGTAGCGTGGATGGTAAACCCAAACGCGGAAGCAGCGCGAGTAGGCAGGATAACCACGCGATTAGTTTCAGAACTCTCTTACACAAAGAGCAAGGATCTACACAAATAAACCCGCGTTCTAGCAACACACACTCAATCAAAGAAGCAACCAGAATTGGTGAGTACTCACAGAATAGTCGGCGAAGCGTCAGACAAGGCATGGGCGAACTCAATGACTGAGCAATGTGAAGCGCCATTTTGTCTCCTTTTATGCTTCCTGAAAACCCGACCGTATTACTCCCGGGTCCTAGTGCCGGTCGTGTTACGAGTGTGCATGACACACAACAAGATTGCCAAAGAGCTCTTACAACACAGCTGCTGACATCTTCAGAGTGTTGGAGAAGCGCTATGGAAAGAAAATCACGATCGCCATGGAAATTGTCGAGGAGCAAGAAAGGATTCCCGCTGTGAGAGATAATCAGACAAGGAGGTCTATAGAGTTATTCCAAATGGTAGAAAAAGCTCAAGCAGGTCTCACGGAGCTTGGAAATATTAACGCAATCAAGAACCCAAGTGTATTATGAGTGTGTGAATAAAGGACACTTCATACAATATAGTCAGTGTTCATGAATGCACCAGCTCATGTACCAGATTACTACTGGAAATTTAAAAATAAGTTGAATTTCCTTTGTACATGTGTGTCAACTTGTGTAATACATTTTTATTCTTCTTCAGTAAATACTTTATCCTGGCAGCAGGTGATCACACACACACACACACACACACACACACACACACACACACACACACACACACACTTTTTTTTCCTTCCTCCTACACCAATTTCACTCTGATTGTTTCTTCTCTGTCTTGTTTGACTATTTACTGCCTTCACTGCTTCTGCAAACACTTTATTTTATAGTTCTGGACAACTTCCTTTTGAACAACACATCCTCCAAATGTGTAAGGGACTACCACCAGAGGCCACTGTGCGCACATGTTTGTTTTGTAGTTTTTTGTTAGTCGACTCAGTTTCCCAGAAGCCAACTCAGTCAGGTGATGCTAGATCTCACCTGAACCGAGGTAGCTCATCATTAGTATTGTTATAAACAGCTGGATGTTCTGGGAAACTGGGTCGAGCATTAATCCTGTCAGTGGGCATGTCTTTTGGTTTGATTCTGTTTTGATTTTGGTTGTTTTATTTTACTTTTGTTACTTTACTTGGGCTCTGTTTGTTCGATGATTTAAGTATTGTGTAAGTGTGTTTTTAGGTTTAGTTTGTGGATGTGTATGTGTACTGTGCAATGGGGCTTTTGTGTGTTTTCAAGGTGTCCAGTGGGTCTCCCCTAATTTCCTGTGTGCTCCCCTAGCTTCTTGTTTTGTTCCCTTAGTTTCCTGTGCAGTCCCCTAGTTTAATACCTGCTTCCCTAGTTTCCTATGTGCTCCCCTAGTTTAATACCTGCTTCCCTAGTTTCTTGTGTGCTCCCCTAGTGTCATACATGCTCCCCTGTGTGCTCCCCTCGCTTCCAGTCCCCGGGCAGTCTCTAGTCCTCCAGTCCCAAGCGGTCTGAAATGCTTGTAATCATGTGGACTGCTAAAAGAGACTGTGCTTGTATGTGTCTGTTCCAAGTCCAAGTATGTTTTGTTGTTCCTTTTTGTTAATTAAAGACTTGTGTTTAAAAACAACCCCTCTGCACTTATGCCTGCTTTATCTGCCCACGGCATTAACACCTGCCCGAACTGCAATATATACTGGTTCGTGACGAAATGCAGCTCTCTGTTCACATGTCCTATACTAATGGGATACATTGCATTGAGCACAGGGTTTATTCACTTTAAATTCTTCAGTTATATTTTCTATGCATTCTAACTGAGCTGAAATTAATCCTCTTACAGAGTACACACTCGCTGACTTACTTCCTTCAAATTTCATAAAATACAGTAGCACTCTCATCATGATTGTCCCTGTCACGTGTTTTGCTTTCAGTATGGCTGTGCAGATCTCTCTTTTTTTTTTTTTCCCCACCACATGAAGATCTTGCTCACTACCGCCCTCTGTGGCACTTTCCGTACACTCTACGCCTAATAACAACCTAGTTATTTTATTCATTATTGATTGACACCACAGTGTATATAATACAATATCAGTGTTAGTTACTGTAATTCCATGATCATGCCTCTTTCTCTTTCATCATTAGGGTCATCATTCTTTAAATCATTAAATAAAAATGTACATTAATGCAAAAGCGTCACCTGCAGTTTATTTGAATCCTACAGTTAATTTATTATTCTATTTAAATATGAGAATATTTCAGAAGCATTAAGAGCATTAAGAGATTAAATCATAATTACTCACTAAAGGTCCATACAGCTTTATATGACGCACACAGACTTTTCTCAGACTTTTCTTTTGCCATCTGTGGAGTCTGTCCACGTGCTCTAAGAGACTGAAAGACAGTTTCTATCACCGGGCTGTTAGAATTCTCAACTCGAGTGGATAGCTGAGTGATGTAGGATTACACAACACTAAAAACTGTTTTAAAGTATAGCTCTAACAAAGCTCCTTGTTTTAAAGAAATAGCTGCACTAGGACACCTTAAATTATTTATCGACATGCAAAACAATCTTAATCATGTGTTTTTAATGTATCAGTATGTGACCAATAATACACAATATTATGTGCAATATGTGTGCATATAATACACACACACACACACACACACACACACACACACACATATACAAGGTGTCTGGCTCTTCTTGTCCAAACATTTCATTGAATTGTTGGCCGTGTGTTGACATGAATATGACAAATAAACTTGAAACTTGAATATGAGCATTGCGATTAATCTACACAAAATATAAGGGGTGTTCAAGTCAAAGCAGGACTTTTGATTGTGCAGAATAAGAGAACACAGTTCTGAGAGTAAACACTCCCTTTATTTCTCTGTATAACCCCCTGCTACACTAATGCACTTATCCCAGTGTTTCATTAGTGCTTGGACACCATCAAGGTAGAAAGTTTTCTCAGTCTGCCTGAGCCACGATCCGACTGTCTGCTTGACGCCTGAAGCACTGGCCTGATGGGAACTTCTTTAAGGCCCAAATATGTGCAAATGGAGCAAGATCAGGATTGTTTAGGGGACACAGCAATAAGTTCCAGCCAAGTTTCTGTAATATGTAAGTGATGTGGTGGGCAGTAAGAGGGCAGATAATGTATTGCGAAACCAGAACACTTTAGTGATTAAACCAGGCCTTTATTCCTGATACCATTATGTACATTTTGTATTCAGTGTTCATGTTAACACTGCAGGATAGAAAATCCACATGAATGATATCACATTTGTACCAAAAAATATTGGCCACACCTGTTGAACTATCATAGTTACTGAGAGTAGTTACACATGAAACTATACCCTTGTCATAACAGACATGGATAGTCTCAGGATCCACCTGAACCACCTGAGCAGTCATTCATCAGTCAGATACACCAAAGTTTCATTTCAAGTGAGAATTCGAACATGACAATGTCTGTCCTCCATGTCAACATGTTCTGCAGATTAACAATCTTCTGTGCCAATCAAAGGCAGAGAACTCCGTCAGTGTCCAAACTGCACTCAACTTAATGATAAACAGTAAGTGTTGTAGAGCTCAAAGTGATGGAGAAAACAAGACATTTAAATGTGTGATACTGGAGTGAGTTCACTGGAATGATCTCTACATGCAAAACAGCACATTAGAAACCTAATAAATGTTACATATTATATGGATATCTCATGTTCTGGCCTCTACGGAGGTGAAATGGGCATAACATAATAAGGCCTCTCACCACCTTTCCACCGCCAAGTAGCCACCAGGTTTAACACAGTAAATGTAGCCTTTATTTACACTCAGAGTTGAGCAATGCCCAAAACAACAAACGCAAATACTCTACCGGTACCCTAAGCTTGCCTAGTCAAAAAGTCAAACACAACATTGTTATATACAGGTTGTCTAACCTACTGTAACTCCCTCAACAAAAATGCAGGAGAAAAATACAGAGGTAAAAATAAAAGGGGCTTCTCACTCCTACAGAGGCTAGAAAGTGCTCAATATATACAGGGATTTTTTTTCTAATAGTTAACAACACAACTGAAGTTTCCAAATTGCTACTCAATTCTGGTCACCGATACATTTTAGCTTCACATCTCACTAATCAAAGTTCACACACAAAAGGTTTAATTGGGCGTGGCAGGGTGGAGAGAGAAGGACAGATGTCATCGGTGGGTTTTTAACATAAGGATCTCAGCTTGTCCAATCAGCTTGCTTCAATCTACAGTATTTGAATAGGCCAGTCACAGGAGATCTCCTATAACTCCACACACACACACACAAATAATATATATATATATATATATATATATATATATATATATATATATATATATATATATATATATATATATTGTGCATCATCATCATCATCATTAATATTTTTGTAATAATGCATTATATAAAGTACAAGGAAACTTTAACCAACTACTTCTGAACATCTTTTTATTAATAATCATGTGTTAACATGTTGCTGAAATTGAACAATAAAAATAAATAATCAAGGCAGTGTGTGCTTTATTTCTGTTTTTAAAAGCAGATAACTGGATCCTGCAGTATTGTTCATTGTAAGTAAAAGATCTCAATGCAGTAAAGTTCAGGAGTAAATGAGGAATTAAACAGAAGTGTTATTACTCTCACTGCACGTCTACACACTGGTACATTTATGTACAGGACATCACAGTGAAAATGTCCAAAACAGCTCAAATTCTGAAATGAACAAGCAGGTTTTCTTGTTGATCTGTCAGTGATGGAAGTGAAATCAGGCAGATTGAGGAGCCAAAAACGGTCTCACACTCCTCACCTCTGTGCTAAAGTGTTCAGAACTAAAGTTCAAAGTCAAATGTGTCTTTTAATTCACACCTACAGAGTGGGAGTCAAATAATCCAATCATGTTTCCGCATTAGGAGCCAAAGTGTATCATTTCAAAGAACACAAAGTGAAGATCAGTGAAGATGTCTTCATGTCCATATTAATTGTGCTGCTTGAGATGTTATGGTCTATTTGCTACACACATTCTGTCCACCAGATGTCAGTATAATGAGGTTGTCAATGACAACCTTTGGTGAAACTATTGGCTGAGAGCCTCAACACCTAAACAATGCTTCATCTTGCCATCAATAGCAAGATACAAACACCAAATCCAAAACCATAAAGCATGGGTCAAAAGGTCATATAGATCTATAGATCAAGACCAACAAGGTCAATTCCAAATCAAGATAAATAAATCCAGGATTAAAGAACGAGAGTGCAGTCGAGATACACAGAGAAACAGAAACAAGATTATTGGGTTTTGAAAGGCACACAATTATCCAGGAGTGAGCAGGAGTTGATGGTGTGGCTACACAGCTAAAGGCTGAATTACCAGAATTGGAGACAGGTGATAATGATCAGTGTGGAAACCAGATGGTGGGAAGAGAGATGGAAAATCCAGCCTGGAGACTCAAGGTGAGATCATATGGTAGAGGTAACAGGCTGACCAGGATGGAGAGTGAAAATATGAAATCGTAGCATAATTGGAAACGTTTTGGATAATTCTGTATTTACTTTTTCTATATTTTCAGAATGAATTTAGTCAAATATATGGAGAGAAATATTACATTTTAGACTTCTAAGACAGGGTGATTTGTATGAGATAGAAGGATATAGAGAGGATGGGTAGAGAGCAAACCCGTTCTCTCTCTCAGCCTATGTATCATGATCTCTACCAAAACAGCGAACAGGAAATGTGCTTCGCATTGGTGGCGACTCACAGCCCAGTGTGACATCTTGCAGGGGACGGGATTAAAAACTTTGATAAAAACAAAAAAAGGTCTCTCATTCAGCAGTATGAGATGGGGAGGGAGCTCGTTGAAATTTATACAGAAATACAATGAAATCATAATACTGTGAATACACTCTGTATGTTTCATGTGGAATTGTTTAAAATAATTTATAGCCACCAAATTGTTTGGTTTAAGGTAAAGTTTTGCAACTTGATGTATCTGCTGCATTTCAATATGATTACTGAATTGGGGAAGAGGTACAGTTCTGTGCTATTTAGCACGGAAAGCATATTTAAGCTTTTGGTCAGGTTTCCTGCGTCACATAAAAGAAAGAAGTAAAATCGTGTAACACGCAGGTCATTTGGAGACTCAGAGACAGACAGACAGGCGATAGGAAGCGCATTAGCATTTTCTTCTTAGACAAAAGGGTTTAGTGATTATTTACATGTATACTCGTCTGGACACTGGCTGTAAAAAGTATTAGCTAATAATGAAAGAGGAAGCTCAGTGAGGAGGATGCTTTATGTACACAGAGGCATGGGAATGTTCACACAATGTCAGAAAAGCTTACACTGGATGTATAAATGATGGTCTGGAAGTGTTTAGAGATAGTTACTTCAAAGTGTAAAACTAGTGATCTATGATTGTCATTGATCCACAAATTGAGGTATGTTTTGCTTTTTGATTGCTCCAATAACATACTTTACTTTTCTTTATTCTTCACTTCTACCTCCACCACAATACACGTCACATAAAAATACTCTGCATAGCTAGTGTTAGCAGGTCACTTGTACCTGACATATTGTGTCCCTACGAGAAATGTCCTCTGTCCTCTGAAGTGTGACAGATGATGTTTTGAGAGAGAGAGAGATGTACATCCTGATTTGTCTTGTGCTAAGTTCTGCACTCCTGTACATATCATGAATAAAAATAATGGCAGTTTTGTTTGCTGCTTTTTTCTGTTCCCCATGCTGGGTTTAATGGATGCATAAGATATGTTAAGAGTTTAACAACCTCAGTTTTTCATTAGCATTTGATAGCTAACATTATTAGAACTAGCTGGCTAGCTATTACTGTTTTAAAGTCCTGTGTGATGTGACCGGACTTCCTGTTTACTAGGCCAATGAAATACATGAACAAACATAAGTTAAATGAAGCTTATCATAGAATAGAAAAGAAAAGAATAGAATAGAATGGAATATTGGACAAGTTCTTCATATTATATTTTCTGCATAAACCTGCACAAATACACTGCCAGATACAATCACAAGAGCTAAGAGACGTATTTAACTGTTGAGCACAGACATCCAGGTGTATAAGCAACTTCTCAGGATGCTTTCTCATTTCTATTGTGTGTGTGTGTGTGTGTGTGTGTTTGTATTGGTACTCATGAATACTGTTTTTTGCAAGATGGGATGCATGACACTATTTTGTCCCGCACACACACACACACACACACACACACACACACACACACACACACAAATTGTAACAAATTTCTTCATGGTTCTGTCTTATAACCAGATTAACATTTATTATTATTATTATTATTATTATTATTATTATTATTATTATTATTATTATTATATAAGAGGGCATTGAGACAGACGTCTGAGAAAAGAGGTCGGCAGTTGGTTGTCATGGTTTTCCCTTTTGTTTTTTTTTTTATATTACTGTCATGCGCTGTGAAGACTAAGACGAAGTGTGAATATGTGGTTACTGACTGGAAACTGCCATGCATAAATATAACTTCACTGATACTCATCATTTGGTTTATGTGGTACTTATTATTATATGTGGTGTGTACCTGAGTAGTGTTGTTGGACAAATTCACATTACACAGTTCATAGTTGAGCAATAATTTAAAACTTAGTGTAGAGTGTGTAGAAGAAGATGTGGTGCATCAGGAGGGACCAGTTAACTAAACATTTAATAGATGCCTGTTATGCTGTATTACAAAGTAATGTATTGAATGTTTACATCAATCATAATGTTTTATTTGAAATATTTTGATATTTTAATATGATCAAGTTACTGTCCAACTTCCTACAATTGGTATTTAAAGGATCCAGTGCCAACCATATCCTGAGCTAGATGCCACAGCGCACCACTAAAGGTCTCGCAGAGTCATAATAGCCACAGTGATTTTGTCTCATTGCCAGCTCTGCCAGTTCTGGTTAATTAGTTCTACCAGTCATGAAAGTATACAGTATGTGTTGGCAGAGCAAAATAATCTTGTTTGATTATGAAAGGCGTTTGTGAAACTGTTGTATAAAAACAATATCACACTCAAAGTTGTGCTGTTGTGCTCATTATGAGTACGGCTGTGTTTCTGGATCTGGCTGCACCCTCATGCCCAAGCACCCCACATTACACCAGTGCTGATGACCTGCACAACACCTCTTGAATTCAAACAGCAAATGATTTTCTTAGAAATGAGAAGGAACAGGCCCAATAACTATTTACAAAAGAAGAAGTTTAATCACACACCTCTCTCTCTCTCTCTCTCTCTCTCTCTCTCTGTAGCAACACAGGAAGTGATGAGGCTTAAACACAAACCACTGCTCTGTCAGTCAGTCATTATAGAGACAGGATGGAGTTCAGTCGTCTCCCTGTGATGCTCTGTGAGTAAATGTTCTCTTTGTGTCTTCATTAGAGTGAGTGTTGGGTATAAAGTTGTTCATCTGCAGTCTGAATGTCCTGAGTGATGAGTTTATTGTGTGATTAGGACATTGTGTGTACTTCAGCATGACTGCTCAGGGGGATCAGTGGATCCATATCTGTTATGAGAAGGGTTTAGTTTGATGTGTAACTACTCCCAGTAACTATGAGAGTACAAGTAGAGCAAGTTTAAAACACAGGGTTTAAATAATTTAATCTAATTTCTAAAAGTTTAAATATCTTTAACTCTTGTTTTGCAACTCTGGTGCCATTTCCTGTGCAGAAAGGCTTTAACAAAACCCTGTTAGCATTAACTAGACTTACTGAGAATATGGTTCATACATTCCCCTTATTGTTACTGTGATGGTCTGCACATTAAAACATCTCAGTACAGTAAAGTAATTCTATTAAACACTAATACCATGCACCACATACTCATCCAACATTAATAATTATTATTTGCTATTTCATTAGTTATATAGAGGCCTGAGAGCAGCGATACACTCTTGACTGTGGTGTTTTAGTTTAAGAAATTGTGTTCAGTAGGTCTAATGTGTACTTCTCTGTGAAGTTCCACTTTAAAGTAACTTGGCTGTGGGGGCTCAGACGGCTAAGCCAGTGAGTTACTGATCGGAAGGTCAGCGGTTCGATTCCCAGCTCCACAGTTGGGGCCTTGAGGATATGTGACAAATAAAGGTTTATTTTACTTATTTATTGTCATTTCAACCATATACAGCTGGAACAGTACACAGTGAAATAAATAATGTTTCCCCAGGGAAAATGTGCTACAGAAACAAAAAATATACAAGAATACACTCAAATCTCAAATACATATGATTACAGCACAGGACTAAATGTAGTTCAGCTGTAAAGAAAATATCGAGGTGTAAATGTCTTGTAAGTGACTTGAAACTATCGCAGATAAATAGACCTTCAGGAGGTCTTATAGTTTTATTTATGAATTACTTATTTTTGGCCAAAATCAACCAACATTGCTCACATTTAAGTAATAACTGAAAATGAATGTTGAAATGATATATAGCTATAGTGGATATGCTGGGGTTAAGGTCAGAATTACGTGGTTAAGTCATGTGGAAAATTATTCTTCTTTCTCCTAGGAGCACTTTTAGTTTTTAAGCCTGTTGAATCTATCCATTGTTGAAGTGGAATAATAATGTACCAGGTTGTCTGTCATAGGATAACCTGGTCATGTTCTATACGGTATATTAGATAGTCAACTAAGGCTCATTTTATTGCCACATAATGTTGAATCCCCCCAAATCATAATACTGCCTCCAGAGGTTTGTAAAGAGAGCACTATACATGTCGGGTGCATCGCTTCATGTTGTGATTAAGGAAGCGGAAGTATGGTGAGTGGGTGAAGGTTTGTGGTAGGCTAAAGGCTAACACTAGTCAACCAGCTCTCTCACCCATCATGCTCTCCACTGTCTGCTTACTGGAAAATAAATTGAACTACATCTGACTCCTGTGTCCTACCCATCATGAGTCTAGCGACCACTGCATCTTTGTTTTCACTGAGATGTGGCTCATTGATAGATTTCCAAATGCTTCCATTCAGCTGGAAGGACCTGCAACATTTCACTTCAACAGAAAAGCAGCACTTAGATCAGTAAGGCTCATGGTGGTGGATTGTACGTTTATATAAACAAGGAATGTGGCAAGAAAGCTGTAGTAGTTTTTAGTTACTGCTCATCTTTGATGATGATCAGTAACTGTTTCAGTAACTGATGAGCAATTTGGGAATGTTAGATTCAGGCCATTTTATTTTCTATGGGAATTCACCACTGTGCTCTTACTAATTTTAAGGAGCTATATGGGCCTATGAGTGATCTGCAAAACAAACACCTAGATGAAGTGTTTATTTTTGACATAAATTTTTATAATCTGAATTTCATGAACGTGTGGACTTTGTAAGAATATGAGAGAATGGAATGTGCTGCATCTTGTTTACACAGACATTTCTGCTGCATACCATGTGCATTGGGAGTTGCATCTCCAGCAGCACTACAGTGAACACTCGGGCCCCCCAGGGTTGTGAGCTCAGTCCACTCCTGTCAGCAATGCACAGCTAAAATTACTTCATTAAGTTTGCAGATGACACTACTGTGGTGGGTCTCATTAGCAAGAACAATGAATCAGCATAAAAAGGAGGTTTAGCAGCTATTGGACTGGTGCAGAACCAACAACCTGTCTCTGAACCTGGACAAAACAAGAGAAATTGTTGTTGTTGTTGCTCAGTGCTGACCATCAGCAGCTCCTCTGTGGAGATGAGCTGCCAAATTTCTTGCTGTTTACCTAATGGAGAACCACAATTGGTCTATCAACATCAGTGCCATAGCTAAGAAAGCACAGTAATGTTTCTACTTTCTACTTTCAAGAAGAGTAAGAAAAGCTCATCTCTCACTGCTGACTCTACTGTCTTGGTTTACAATACCCTGCAGTGTGTAGTAAGGACACCTCGAAAGATCACTGGGGTCTCTGTCACCTCCATAACAGACATTCACATAATACACATCATCTGAAAAGCTACCAACATTGTCGGTGCCACACAATCAGACTGTGTCACAATTACTTTCCACCAACCATTAAACTTATTAAACATACACATACTCGCAATCGTTGCACTTTTTTTCATACATTTGAACTGCTGCCAAAGCACTATAAATAAATGTTATCCATTATTCTGTACATCATCTGCAGGAAAACATGAAAAGTCACATTTATGGTTTCCTGTTTGCCAGTATTATATTCATTTATCATATATCAATATTCAATATCATATTGCATTTTATTCACTCATATGTAACTGTGTACTGGTCAGTGTTACACTGTGCCTATTGTTTTGATTTTTGCACTGATTTTTGTACTGTGTTCCAGTGTTTGCACATGATTACACATTTGCATTTTATTTAGTCCTGTGCTGTAATCAGATTTATTTGAGTGTATTTCTGTGTATTTTTGTTATTGTAGCACCTTTGCCCTACAAAAACATTAGTTAATTTTACTGTGTATTGTTCCAGCTGTATGTGGTTAAAATCATCATAAAAAAGTTACTTGATCTTAAAGTGGAACTTCAATGAGAAGTAGACAGACTCATGGAATTACATTAACACTAAGGGTTACACTTTATTGCCCATAGAGCTCTATGTGGACATTGTGGATAATCTACAGCAAATATCTTAATATTAACAGTTACAAAATGAAGTTTAANGCATTGGGAGTTGCATCTCCAGCAGCACTACAGTGAACACTCGGGCCCCCCAGGGTTGTGAGCTCAGTCCACTCCTGTCAGCAATGCACAGCTAAAATTACTTCATCAAGTTTACAGATGATACTACTATGGTGGGTCTCATTAGCAAGAACAATGAATCAGCATATAGAGGAGGTTTAGCAGCTATTGGACTGGTGCAGAACCAACAACCTCTCACTGAACCTGGACAAAACAAGAGAAATTGTTGTAGCTGCTCAGTGCTGACCATCAGCAGCTCCTCTGTGGAGATGAGCTGCCAAATTTCTTGCTGTTTACCTAATGGAGAACCACAATTGGTCTATCAACATCAGTGCCATAGGTAAGAAAGCACAGTAATGTTTCTACTTTCTACTTTCAAGAAGAGTAAGAAAAGCTCATCTCTCACTGCTGACTCTACTGTCTTGGTTTACAATACCCTGCAGTGTGTAGTAAGGACACCTCGAAAGATCACTGGGGTCTCTGTCACCTCCATAACAGACATTCACATAATACACATCATCTGAAAAGCTACCAACATTGTCGGTGCCACACAATCAGACTGTGTCACAATTACTTTCCACCAACCATTAAACTTATTAAACATACACATACTCGCAATCTTTGCACTTTTTTTCATACATTTGAACTGCTGCCAAAGCACTATAAATAAATGTTATCCATTATTCTGTACATCATCTGCAGGAAAACATGAAAAGTCACATTTATGGTTTCCTGTTTGCCAGTATTATATTCAATTATCATATTGCATTTTATTCACTCATATGTAACTGTGTACTGGTTAGTGTTACACTGTGCCTATTGTTTTGATTTTTGTACTGACTGTACTGTGTTCCAATGTTTGCACATGATTACACATTTGCACTTTATTTAGTCCTGTGCTGTAATCAGATTTATTTGAGTGTATTTCTGTGTATTTTTCTTATTGTAGCACCTTTGCCCTACAAAAACATTAGTTAATTTTACTGTGTATTGTTCCAGCTGTATGTGGTTAAAATCATCATAAAAAAGTTACTTGATCTTAAAGTGGAACTTCAATGAGAAGTAGACAGACTCATGGAATTACATTAACACTAAGGGTTACACTTTATTGCCCATAGAGCTCTATGTGGACATTGTGGATAATCTACAGCAAATATCTTAATATTAACAGTTACAAAATGAAGTTTAATATGCAGTGTGTAAAGTGTTCTAATGTGATGTCAAATTAAAATTCTATATGATTAATGTGCATTAGAACTCATACAAATTTTCAGTGTTGAGTGTACTAGGATTGTAACAAGTAATCTAAATCCATCATTTAATGACTCAGTTACTTAGTTACTTTTTTTGAAAATGTAATCCGTGAGCCAGACAGCAGTCATTCCCAATCCATTAGCATGTGTGTGAAAGTCATCCTACAAGCCCCGCCCCTGATAACCCGTCCCCCTCTGTTATTCCTGCTGTTATACCCCTATCTCACCTATGCAGTTTGACTATGTGAGGACCGACGCGTGGAAGGATGGAAACCCAATCACAGCACTAAATCTCGCAGTGAACCATAATGAACCACCCTTACAGCCAAATAGGGGTATTAGTAGTCACCAGATTATGGGCCAAACTTCGCTGAGTGATGATGGTAGAATAATTATAAAGGTCTTGAATAAAACAACATGCATGAGGAAGCACAAAGGAGTTTTCATTTTCTGCAATGGAAAAGTACTTGAACTAGTTACTTTCATCAGAAAGTAATGCAGTAATGTAACATATTACTTTTTAAAAACAGTAATTTTGTTATGTAAATAGTTACTAAAAAGTAATGTCCCTCAACACTTAATGTTACATCTGGATTTCATTTTCTTCCATCTGAGGAGGAATATCACTTTTAGTTATTGGCCAATATCAAACTCCACTTCGGAGTAGACAGGACAGCCTAAAACCTGATGCATGGTGCATGTAAGGGTAGGGATGCTTGTGACTGATTGATTGATAGATAGATTTGATGTGCAGCTGCCACTTTTCTTATACGGTTCTTTGTCAGGGTAAATCGTTCAGTGACAACCCTGTAATTCAGGTACATTTGTATGAATAAATTGTTAAAATGTGTGTATCATGAGCTAGTGATCAGTGCTTTACAGTATGTAACCGACTCTGTTCAGATGTAAGTAAATTGCTGCACTGGTTGGGGATGAGAGACATACTGATGACGTTTAGTCTGCTTCTCAGGAGTCGTCAGTCACTATGATCTAAGTGTGTTGAGTGTGTGTGTGTGGTCACTTGAGAGGTGTCAATAGGTCTTACATATTTATGTAAAGTCGTGGATTACTCAGTGAAACAGAGGCTCTGTTGAAAAACGTTAGGCACATCAGTCACTTTACCTCAAATAAAAGGTCTTATTTTTATAAGTTTTGTGTGTGTAACATAACATATACAAACTGAACAAACAGTACTAAGCCTAAACCGAGTGTGTGTTTCTATAGAGTGATTAAAACAATACAGTTTATGTTATGATAAGGAAAATCTCAATTTCTTCCATTCAAGGGATTAAAAACAGTAACAATGTCAATTTTATAATCTAGAATACAGAAGATTTGAAATTTACACAAATAAATGTAAGAAAAAGGCTTCAGATCTAAGAGGCTCTTAAAGTGGGGAGAGGTGCACTTTGAAATGTTCAGTTCTCTCACACAGCACAATGCCACAGATGTCGCAAGTTTTGAGGGAGAGTGAAATTGTCATGCTGACAGCAGCAATGTCCACCAGAGCTGTTGCTCGTGAATTGAATGTTCATTTCTCTTGGGCGTTTCAGAGAATTTGGCTGTGCATCCAAAACAGCCTCACAACCGCAGACCACGTGTAACCACACCCTATGAGAAGGAGATGCATGAGGCAAATGGTGATCACACCAGATACTGACTGGTTGAGTCCCCAAAACCCCCAATAAAACCAAACTGCACATTTCAGATTGGCCTTTTATTGTGGCCGGTCTAAGGCACACCTGTAAGATGGAATAGATTCTGACAGACTTGTGAACAATATTTGAGAGATATGGTTATTTTGTGTATGTAGAAAATGTTTCAGATCTTTGTATATATATATATATATCCATCTATGATAATGGGTTTAAAAGTGTTCTGTGATCGAAGTAATGTGTTGGAAATATTTTTGAAAGTGAAATTCCATGCTCTATAAGCTCTTTACACATACACATGATACAACTCAGTATATTGTTTTCCTTACAGATGAGTTCAGTGTGTCTAATGTGCTTTTACTCATACACTGAATCTCTTACATGTTTACATCAGGTTCTATGTTTCTGTTCTGTTTTAGTGCAGATTTTCCTTCTTCAACTGTCACATGCTGAAGGTGAATATTATATTATACTATATTACATTATATTATATTATATTATATCATATTACATAATACTATATTATTTGACATTTCTATGTTATGTTCTGTGCACATGTCCGATGTGTGTGGAGGCAGTGTTTGTGTGTTTGTACATATATTTAATCCAAATTATTATTATCATTATTATTATTTTTTTTTTTAAGAAAGGAAGTCATTTTAACTCTGTGATTTTTACTAATTCCACTTAAACTACTTTTTCTCATGTTTCCTTTTGAACTTCTGGTGAATTCCGACACATTTTATGGCTGTTTTTTATTTATTTTTTTTGTATGTTCATTGTAAAAGCAATTGATAAAATAAAAATAAACTACACTATAGAGAACAAATAATTAATAAATAAATTATGTATATATGGAGTCTCAAACCATAATGTGTACCGATGTAACCTTAGTGTCATGTCGTCAACGAGAGGCGGGCGCAGATGCAGGGTTCAAGTCTAACACGTTTATTTCTTTACTTGCACTTGTAAGCACAATCAAACTAACACAAACCAAACAAAAATAAACACAGTCCAAACAGGGTTCCGAGCTGGAGCGGCGGGCGAGCGTGGCAAATAATTAAATGAGTTCTGCGAGGATCAGCCACCCTGGCTGATGCAGCAGCGAAACTGAAGGAGCACGAGCGCCTCAGACTTGAACTTGACCTTTGAACACAAAGCTCCACCGGAGAAGTGCTCGCCCAACTCTACAGCCTCGGCCTAGTCCTGAGAGAAATGGAAAGAGAGACAGGCACGGCGAAATAGCGCGTCTTGCCACACATAACAAGAAACCAACAGTGAACAGACAGGGAACTACGGGCCCGGCTGGTTTAAATAGAGAGACACATGAGGGAGACACAGGTGAACTTGATTATGTGCGGAAGTGAAACATATACACACACAGACACACTAGGGGGGGACAAAGACGCAGGTCAGAAATCCCGTGAGCCAGATCTTATCCCCCGGGACCGAGGCGGCACAGGTGTGACACTTAGAAACTAAAACACAATTTTATAACATAAAAATATTAAATATTAAAAATATAGTTTAAATGTCATCTATGGATGGTGAGATGTCAAAAATGTAAAAGAGTTCAGTGTTTATCAGAGCTGTGTAAAACACATACAAGTGGATACAAGTGAATCTGCTCATTTAGCAAAAAATAAATCACCTATTAAAGAGGTCAAGAAGAACATAACATTACACTGTAAAAAGTCATTCTGTGAGATGGTAGATTTAATGAAAGTTAATGAGTAAACTACATTTAACAAAATTAATTTCTTGTTTTTTTTTGTAAATTTTTGCATTCAATTTACTTGAAAAATACAGGAATAGAATTTACTCAATTTTGTTGCTTATGTTTTGCCTATTTCCTTTGTATAGCGCCAAACTGAGAGAATATTGAATTAATCCAACGTAACTCTAATGAGCAGTTTTTAAATTAGAGCATTTCCTGTTACAAGGCAAGGCACGCTTTATTCAACTCTCCAGTACGAGCAATGTGTGCGTTGGAAATTCACCACTACCAAAGTCCTATCTGATTTCTCCGTTTTTCAGTGTGCTTCGATTTATCTTAAATATCACATTAAAGGGCATATTTTAACTTCAAAGGGATAGCTGCGCCTCTGCAGTCGAATCGTTTACGTTTACGAGGCCTGCACTGGAATTTCCCGCTGACGACCTTGAGGCAAAGCAGCTCTGCGCCCTTTTTTCAGTTAATTCCTTGACAAAGGTAAGGCAAATTATTACATTTATATATGAAAAAAGTCTGTTTAAAGTCTGTATATATAGAGTATGTGTGTGTCGTATTTGCAAACTTTATGTTTTAACGCATATTTTACACAGATTAATGACGGGGATAACATTCAAGCTAGCTTTGCAAGTGTACAATGGGTAAGTTGGATCCCCCATCGAGATGAGTTTTCTTAGCCCCACCCCCGTGAAAACGGCGCAGGGAGCCCGCGAGAGTTTATGCGCGTGCCACCGAGCTTCAACAGAGTGATTTTTTTTTAATCACTCTACACACAACCCATGGTTTATTTATGCAATTTTACAAATGGAATCATTTTCTTTGGTACTTTTTCATAGGATATTTTAATTTTATATTTTATAAAACATGGATCACTGTGCATGAATCAGCACTGGTACTGGTCCATAAAAAAAATATATATAATTATATATATATAAACCATGGTTTGTGCATAAAGTGATAAAAAAATTAATGATGTTTAGCTTTTAAAGCGGGTTTTCGCAGGGGTGGGGCTAAGGAAAAAAAATCTCGATGGGGGAAACAACTTCAACACAACACTGTTTCCAGCTCGTTGATGAGTTGATGTACTACCAATAATAATCACTAAACACAAACAGATATTGTTGCACAGCATAGTACTTTAAACTGGAAGTGAAATGTAAAATGTACTCTAATCTTTTTTTAATAGGTGCAATGAGATGGAGCTGTAAAGCAGGGATAACGCAACAACTAAGGGTGACCTGCTACAACATTGCAGACTACACCATTGATCAGCATTGAACAACAGATTGTGATGGCAATAATTGTGACCAGGACAGGAGCTACAAGTGGCAGTTCAAAGGACACTGGAATTGTTATCGAGGGAGTGAAAGTTCTTCCAGGCCTTGAAGGTGTTCCCAGGGCTTGCTGTCTCCTCCTCGGTTTGACCTATGCATTGAATCTCCATTATCCCAGACATACCTTTGAGGTATTTCAGAAACTTCTCTTGGAGCTGGATGCCTCAAAGCTGTCAAGCAGAGACCAGTCACTCAGGTCTAAACTGATGTCTTAAAAATTTGTTGATTCCATGTTGCCAAACAAAGACTTAATTTTTTTTTGAGAAATTATTTTGAACATTTTGTGCCTAGAAAAAAAAAACACCAAAAAGTTGTTCTGCAAACTTGAATCCTGTGTTAATTGCCGTACAGAAACTGTAACAGTTTTGTTCAGTGTTCACTTACTAGAACTGTTGTGTTAAGTAATTTTAAAGTAAAACAGTTTTTAAAAAATTTTTAATTTTTGGCTGAAACAATGTTTCATTTGTGTGGTCTGAAAAGGTGGAAACCATGTTTCTTGCATGCATTTTATTTTAAAAAGTGTAACTGCATTATGTATTTTGAACAGTTTGTGTCTAGAAAGTTACACAAAATGTGCAAACTTTACTGTTCTTGTCCTGTGTGAATTGGTATGACTTTTAAAAAATTGGAACAAAAAAGATGCAGCAATTTTTACAAAGTAGTACATATTAACACTGTTTGAGAATTTTCTTTGGCTTTTGTTGTTAATATTAAAGCCAGAGTTTTGTAATTCTTCTTTGAAGCCTGTGTCTATTATTCATACCTGAAATCAGATTTCAATTATTTTAATTAACCTGCTCATTTGAAATAACATAACATTTTGTATTACGTCAAAACAATTCCATTAAGTAGTACTCAATTGCATTGGGTGGGCGTGTGTCTCAAATTAAACCAATACTTTTGTTTAAATTTTACTTAAATTTTTTGTGCGCGCTACTTCCAGTTACTCATTTTCAAGAGTTTATTTTTAAGGTGCTCATTTAATTAATTTTAACTCAATTCTTAACTGTTGTTGAATTTAATTAATAATATTGCTTGTAATCTGTTGCCACAATTTTATTGAGTAGATATAGGGTATTATTTTTTACAGTGTAGTCAAATCTTTTTTAATCACTTTTTCATCCATAGTTAGCCTAGTTTTTACTATTCCTTTCTGTGTATGAGATCTTTAAGGTATGGCATCATTTTTGTCTATGAGGTAAATGTATAGATTTAAGTATATTGTGTATTTGCTGTGTAACAGAGACACCACGCCCAGTACTGAGTGTATCTCCACACAGCTGGCTGACTGAAGGAGACTCAGTGACTCTAAGCTGTGAGGTTACAGACTCCTCTACAAACTGGACATTCAGCTGGTACAGAGAGAATAATGTCACATATAAAGTCAGCAGCAGAGGATCTCGAGGCTTCTACACTCTCAGTCCTGTTACTTTTAAACACACAGGAGTTTATACGTGCAGTGCAGAGAGAGACGGACAGAAGATTCAGACAGATTACAGCAATTCACAGCCACTATGGATCACTGGTGAGGAAAAACACCCGTGTGTGTTGAAGTGTTGGATATAGATGTGTAAATAAAATTAAAAAAGCATTGTTTTTTGATTATCTAGAATCATATCTGTGTCTAATGTTTGGGTATAGCAGTTGAACAGTCCTAAGCTCTGGTAGAGGATTATTCTCATTTACATACCTCTGTTTAAAACCCTTAGGAGTCGGCCGTACCGCCAGCGGGTCCATTTGCATTTTTCTGGTGACCATAAAAAGAACTTGAAATGCTTCGTCATTTTTGATCATATTCATAGTGTAGAATCTGTAAAGGATCTACTTTTATAGATGTAACAATATACACAAAACTGTGTGCTTTTGTAAAATAAAGAAAATAAACAGGGTGCGCTTTCAACTGTCTCAGTCTCCACCAATATCTTTCTAAATCATATAATTATTAAATATCTTTCTGTGAAATATATCTATAGAAATCTTAAAGTGTCTACTTTTATATGAAGCAAGTGATATTAAAAATAAATATTCATAGTTTATGTAATCTGTATGAATTCAAGGAGAGCTACAGTCTTTCTGTCTCCCTTCATTATCTCATCATGACCCGGATCAGGACACGCCCACACGCTATTCACACGGAAACAGTGTAATCTACATACAAGGCCACGCCCCCACTAACACACACACACACACACACACACACACACACAGTCAGTTAGTTTCCTGGACATGTGGAAGATGTCACGTGCTGTACATTTTTCTGAAGGTCTACAGAATGTTCTGGACATTGGGAGGAGTTTAGATTCACCACAGAACAACACTGAGACAGTGAAAATGATCAGCCACCTGTTTGATAGAAAGCAAATGCAAGCAAGCAGGAGAGATACAGACGGACCATCACTGTCATAGAAAACACAGACTGATAATAACTCGCGATTCCTCCCCGCATGGGAACCTGGACCACAACGATTATTTTAAGTATTTTTATGTGGATGGACACACAATAATTATCTGTCTGCACATGTGACTCTGTACAACCAGCACATGGCCTCATCTCGGGTGACAGAGGGTCTGTGTGTATTGTAAAGCAGTGTATGATAAGCAGCAGAAAACAGCATGGAAACATCAGGTCTGCAGTGTGTGTTTGAGAGGCACAGAGATGTGTGACTGTGTATAGAGTGTAAGAGTGGCCTTTTATAAACCTAACACCTTTTTTTCATCATGCACGGTTCCTGGTTGCACTTGTTTTACCCTGAATGTGTGTTTTTCTACGGCCATATTCATGTCATAAGTGTGTTTTCTGTGTATAAGATCATCTGTGTCTCTCTCCACTCAATCCTGGACATTTCCTCTGCACTGTGTGAGTCAGTAGGTTATGTATAGGGTGTAAGTGTGAGTTTTTTTATCTCAATTATTTTGCCTGTCAGTTTACTATATTCTAAATAAACTACAAACAAAATATGTTAATTTTGTCCTTAAATCATTTTGTTTTTCTCATTTCCCTCTGTCACTGACTGAAAGACTCATTATGCAGATCATTATGTAGGTCTTTGTCTTCTCTGGTGTGAATTACAGCATTATTCATGACCATTCACATCTCATCACATATGGGCTTGTAACGTGTCTTAGAAAATGAAACTGAAGATATTGTTTTCTGTGAGTAAGTGAGTGAGTGAGATGATTATCACATCATTTATGCTGCTCACATGTTACTGTAGTCCAGTTTGTGATGAATACAGTGTAGTCAGACTTTAGACATTTGTATGTTTAAGTAACTGAAAGATACACAAATGTCAGGACATGTCAGAACTTCTTTAGAGCCTCAGAACACCTGCAGACTTCTGAGGGTTTTAGTTAAATGAGATGTAAATGTGTTCAGTACAAGTTATGCCAAAACAACAACACAATCATAATAACATGTGAGTTATAATGTTGTGTGTTTAAGGTGAATCTCCTCCAGTCTCTCTGATCATCAATCCCAACAGAACTCAACACTTTCCTGCTCACACTCTCTCACTGAGCTGTGAGGACCAGAGACACTCTACTAGATGGACAGTGAGACGATACACAGAAAGATCTGGAGTGTCAGATTGTTCACAGTGGGGATCAGTTAGAGGATCTACATGTACAATCAGCTCCCTCCTCCTGTCCCACACTGGAGTTTACTGGTGTGAGTCTAAATCTGGAGAAACCAGTAATCCTGTCAACATCACAGTGTATGGTGAGTCTTCATCTAGTGTGTTTATTGTTAAACAAGAAAGAAAATGTTTCATACTGAATATTCACCAAGAGACACTTAACTGGTTTATCTCAGTAAAGCTCTGAAAGTTTTGAATGTTCTGTAATTGTAATATTACTTGAAGGCAGCGGATGTCACAGTCTTGTTTCTCTTTGTGTTGAATCAGTTACAGTAGAGGAAGTAAAACACTGAATCAGGCTGTAATGCAGATCTACACAACTCTACTTTCACACTCTTCATCTAAAGAGTTTTCTTCCAATTTAACATCACAGTATCACTGATTATAGCCTCACAGTGTCATTAATCAGACTTTGTTCAAATGAGTGTAATATTTGCAGATTTTGGTCAGTATGGGTTTTATACAGTTATGAACAGTTTCTTTCAGACTTGGCCCTCAGTGTGAATCTAAACTGCTTCCTCCAAACAAACTACAATCCCTGCAAATAAACACTAAAATATTTTTACTATAAATCAAATGTAATAATAATAATAAAAGTGATTATGAGTGCATATTTGCTTGTGTGTGTGTGTGTGTGTGTGTGTGTGTGTGTGTGTGTGTGTGTGTGTGTGTGTGTGTGTGTGTGTGTGTGTGTATTGTGCTGCTAGTGTGCTCTCTCCCTGGGCTCCTCCAGTAGTTGGGGCAGTTTGTGGGGGTCGGGGAGGCAGTTGAAGTTGGGGATGATTTTATTGAATCTGGTGAAGAATTCAGTGTGACTGTGCTGATATTTCAGACATTCAGTGCGGAAGTGCAGCTCTGTGTCTGTGTTATAGAGAATGTCCTTCTGGCACAGTGTCTTCTCTCGATGCAGCAGGACTGTGTGTGTCTCCTCGTCTCTAAGACCAGACGCTGCTCGCTGAGTCTGTACTTCATCAGGTGTTTCTTAGCTTTGGGTGAGTCACCGTTCTCAGATAGTCTGTCACGCTGCAGTGTGTGTTTAGGGCCAGATAACACTGTGTCTTACTCTGCAGTTTAGTTTGTGTTTCTCAATACTTCAAATAGTTTTCTTTTAGTGTTTGTGTAATTTGGTCTATTTTTGTGGATTTAGTCTGGTCCTGAGTCTTTATTATGTTAGTCGGTGTGTTAGTGTGTGATGTAGGTATGTTAGTGTGTGGCGACAAGGTATTAGTGAGTGACGACGTGTGATGACTGTGTGTTAGTGTGTGATGATCGTGTGTTAGTGTGTGACGACGTGTGATGACAGTGTGTTAGTGGGTGACGTCAGTGTGTTAGTGTGTGTTGTGTTTTTGGGCAGTGACTGAGAGCCTGTCCACACGGAGACGCGTTTCGCTGTATACGTATAAATTTTTTATCGTATTGGCGTTTCATCCACACGGATCCGGCGTTTTAGGAGACTGAAACCGCTATTTTTTTCAACCGGGTCCCAAGGTGGATAAATCTGAAAACGACACCCTTGCGTTTTCGTGTGTACAGCCAATCCGTATATTTTGTGAAACGATGATGTCATGCGCATGCTCAAAGTCTTCTTCTCCGTCTCTATGGCAGAATTACAGCGCCCCATACTGGTCTGGCATATATATACTACACCGTTTTCAGTGGTTTCGTATGTACACAGATATTTCTTGAGACGACGCCGAATGAGGAAAAAAAAATATCAGATAGGGAACGCACTGGCTTTGTGTGGATGAAGCCTGAGCATCAGTGGATGAGAGGACTGATGGTGTCTTTGCTTAACTCTTTGAGCTTTATAATGGTGTGAATGTGGCGCACTCTCTGTTGTGTGTTTCCAGAATTTAATTGCCCTTGTTTGTATTGTTGCAGAACTCTGCATGCAGGGTGTCTATTGCATGTTTGCCCCATTTGTTGAATTCCTGGTCTGGAATGATCGAGGGTACATACAGTTTAATGGGTGCAATTACTGACTCAAAAATTTTGAGCCAAATTCTAATTGGAATTTCTACAAATGTTTGTCTTTTAATGGCATAGAAAGCTTAGAAGTGTCCTGTGGACCTTATTGTTAGTCCTATGTACAGTAGGTATAGTATTTAGGGTGTTTAATCTCATGTGTCTAGTTTAAATGAGTGTTTTGTTCCCTGAGAGCGGGATCATCTTTGAAAGATGACAGGTTTAGTCTTGCTGAGGCTGAGCGTCAGGGTCCAGGTCTGACATACTGCAGCAGCAGGTCCAGGTTGTGTTGTGGACCCTGAGCACTGGGGGAGGCAGGACCAGGTCATCTGTGTACAGCAGGAGTTTAATCTCTGAGTTGTGTGGAGTGAGACCAGGTGCCGCAGATCGCTCTAGGACAGAGGACAGTTCATTTATATATATAATAATGTTGGGCTTAAACAGCAGCCCTGTCTCACTTCCTGCTCCTGAGAGATGAAACATGTTTGTTTGTTGCCGATTCTTATTCCACATTTGTTTCTTGTGTACATGGATTTAATGAGATCATGTGATTTACCCCCTACACCACTACACCACTATACAACACTCTATAGAACACACCTTGGAATCGAAAGCCTTTCTAAAATCATTAAATCTAGTAAATATTCTGAATAGCATATTCTTCACTCAGGTTGTGTGGAGTATAAATGTGATGAGTTTGGCAGAAATCAGACGTGACTTTTACTCAGGACTTTGTGCTCAGTAAGGAGGTTTAGGAGTCGTGCACTGATGATGCTGCACATGATCTTCCCCAGATTACTGTTCACACAAACACCTGTAATTATTGGGGTTTAATTTATCTCCACTTTTATAAATTGGTGTTATTAGAGCTTCATTCCAGATTTCAGGGAAGAAACCCACACTGAGAACCAAATGTAAAAGTTTTTAAATTACTAATTGGACTTTAGACCTGGTGTGTTTGATCATTTTATTCAGGATCCCATCAGGTCACTGAGGATTTCTTTGGTTTCAGTTTGTTAATTTTTTCTTTAAGTTCCTGCTCAGTAATCAGAGAGTCTAAGAGGTTTTGGTTGTCTTTGATAGACAGGTCCAGTTCTTCCAGCTTTCTCTTGATGTGATTTTTGTTTATGTGAGTTTGTGTCCATGTTTTTTATACAGTGTTTGGAAATGTCTTGTCCAGATATCCCAGTTTTGAATGGCAAGTTCTTCATGATCTTTTTTTTAAGTTTCCTCCAATTATCCCAGAATTGTTGTGTGTTTTGTGACTCCTCGGTTAGTGTCAGCTGTTTCTGTGTGTATTGTGCTCTTTTGGCTCTGAGTGTGAGTTTATATTGTTTTTAGTGTTTCACAGTAAAGAACGTGTATGTTAGAATCATTGACGTAATACAGAGACGTATTTCTGATTTGATAATTTCCTGACTTCTTTTTTTACACTTTTACAATCTTTGTCAAACCAGCTCTCATCTTTATTTAAATGTAGGTTTTGATAGAGGTCTAGTTTTTAGTTTAGATTGTGTTAATATTCTTAACTCCCTGATTGACTCCATTTTTACTGTGGCTGTATGAAATCTTCAGAAAGTTTTGTAGGAGTGTTTGAATTTCATGACTTTTGATGGCTGTCTGTAACTCTTCTGTTTTCAGCCCATTTGTAGGATTTGTAGATGTTGTACAGCTCACTGGGCTGTGTGTGTGTGTGTGTGTGTGTGTGTGTGTGTGTGTGTGTGTTTAATGAACACAATGATTTGGCTGTGATCAGACAGACAGGTTAGAGGTTTAACAGTAGACAGAGATATAAAAGGTTTAAATCAGTCATCATGTAGTCGACTATATTGTTCGAAAAGGTGCGAATGATAAAGATATCTTTTCTTGTCACAATGTAAACTGTTTACTGCTGCTCTTCACACTACCTCAATTCATACTTCATCAACAAAAAGTACTGTTATGTGTTACATTGTTGTGTCCATCAATGTACCTCTTTGTTTGCACATTTGCACGTGCACTTTGTCTATTGTGTATTTTTGTATAGAAATTTGATAGTTTTTTTAGGTTATCTTAAAAATGTAAAAATTTGTGTTGTAAATTTATGTTGTTGCATGTATGTAGCACCCTGATCCTGGAGGAACGTTGTTTCATTTCACTGTGTACTAACTGTATATGGTTGGAATGACAATAAAAGCCTACTTGACTACTTGACCTAAAGAGTCCCCAATGTACAGACCCAGACTTCAACAGAGCTGCAGGAGGTCTTCGCCGTTCTTGTTTAGTATTTTCTCACAGTCAGTTGTTGATTACGGGGGAGATTATTGAGAATCATGTTGTTTTTAATGAAGTGGTTGCTGCGTGTGTTTATTGTGTGTGCGTATGTTCCTCTTCTGGAGTTCACAAATGTAGTATTTTGTGATTTTTAGTGTCTATTACATTATGTATCTGTGATTGGTACCAGGTGATAAGACCTGCTGTATCTCTGCCCTGGTGCACTGTGCTAAGGTTTTGTGAGGGGACTCTGATTTCCCTCTGAAGTCCCGGAGGCAGTGAGTGACCGTGTCAGCCTTGCACCGTGTCTCCTGTAGGATGATGATGTCAAGGTTTATGATTGGTTTATGGAAGTCAGTTTTTAAGCTTTCTATTCCAAATGTTGATGAGCTCTGGATATTCCACATGGTGATACTAAGTGAGGTCATGTTGTGTCTTATGTTTTTAAAACAAGAGATAATCCAGTAAAACAAGTATATGTCCTTATATACATCAGATTTATAATATTGAATATTTTGCTTGTCTTTTACTTTTACATACCAGTGGTGTTGGCAGGACTGGAGGATGATGAAGTGCTAGTCTGATTGGTGCAGGTTGGGTCAGTTGTGAGTGCTGTGCAGTGTTGTGTATCACAGCTAAACCAGTTATGACCCGAGAATTACTCTTCTATATGTAATCTAGTAGTTGTTTTGTTAGCTTTTCAAACACACACACACACACACACACACACACACACACCCAACACACACACACAACACACACACACACACACCCAACACATACACACACACACAACACACACACACCCAACACATACACACACACCCCCAACACATACACACACACCCCCAACACACACACACACACACACCCCCATCACACAACACCACCCACCCCCAACCACACACACACCCCACCCCAACCAACACACACACACACCACCACACACACACCACTACACACACCACCACACACACACCACCACACACACACCACCATACACACACCACCACACACACCACCACACACACACCACCACACACACACCACCACACACACACCACCACACACACACCACCACACACACACCACCACACACACACCAACACACACACACCACCACACCACACCACACCAACACACCACACCAACACACACCACACCAACACACCACACCAACACACCACACCACCACACCACACCACCACACACACACCAACACACACACACCACCACACACACACCACCACACACACACCAACACACACACACCACCACACCACACCACACCAACACACCACACCAACACACACCACACCAACACACCACACCAACACACCACACCACCACACCACACCCACACACACACATCACACACACAACCAATTGCTCCCACACACACACATCCACCAACACACATCCACAAACACATCCCACACACACATCACAACACATTTGCCACCAACAACACATCCACACACACATCCACACACACATCCACACACACATCCACACACACATCCACACATCCACACACACACACACACATCCACACACACACATCCACACACACATCCACACACACCCACACACATCCACACACACCCACACACATCCACACACATCCACACACACATCTACACACATCCACCTACACACATCCACACACACACACACATCCACACACACACACACATCCACCTACACACATCCACACACACACACACATCCACCTACACACATCCACACACACACACACATCGCTGCGCGCACACACACATTTTTACCTGCACGCCTTTACGCGCACACGCACACACACACATCCACAGACACACACACATACACACACATCCACACACGCACACACACAAACACACACACAGACACACACACGCACACACACACATCCACAGACACACACACATCCACACACACACACGCACACACACACATCCACATACCTACAACGCTTTTACACACATCCACAGACACACATCACACACACACTACGTGCACACACACACACACACACACACGCTACGCACACACACATCTGAACACACACACACACCACCTTTCTGCCTTCGCACACACACATCAGACCACACACATCCACACACACACACACACACACACACACCGCAGCACACCACGCACACACACACCCATACACACATCCCACAGTGCCTGCAGCCTTTACACACACACACACACACGCACACACACACACACACACACATAGTTCAGGACTGGAGTTTCCTACAGTCTACCTGAGCCTCCAATAACCAACTGGACTCCATATGAACTTAAACACGTCTCCTGTTCTACTGAACCTGCAGCCTCCTGTCACACAGTATGAGTGCAGGTCAATCCCTGCTCTCCGTTATCACCCAGATGAGGATGGGTTCCCTGCTGAGTCTGGTTCCTCTCAAGGTTTCTTCCTCTTCACATCTCAGGGAGTTTTTCCCTCAGCACCGTCACCCTCGGCTCGTTCATCAGCGACCATCTGATCATTCGGACTCACACACACTCACATCTCATACACACTTACTTCTTTTTATTGTGTAAAGCTGCTTTGCGACAATGTCAATTGCTAAAAGCTCTATATAAATAAACTTGACTTGACACACACACACACACACACACACACACACACACACACACACACACACACACACCATGGCTGCTGCGAGGCTTCATTTTGTAATCATAAGTCTTGTTTATTTCTCAACCTCAGTCGGTTCGTTTCCTAATTTCATATCATATCATAATGTTTTCCACTGTTGCACAAACACCACACACACATCTCTGTGTAAAGGTCTCGTTCTGTGTACAGCGTTACGTCTCTGACACCTGTGACACCCTGCTGTATTTATTGCCTTCATTACGTTTTATCTTCGACAGAAATCTACTGAAACATCACTAGAACATGCAAATGGATAAACAAGGAAGCTGCTTCGTCTGACAATCGAGTTCTTTGAAACCTGACAGTACAGGGGCGTGTGACGGGGATGCAGAGCTCTGCGCTTTATCAGGAATTAAACTGATTACATACTGTACTGTACGCACACTCATCGGCCGTGACATTAAAACCACATGATGACGGAACACAGATCAATGAAGATTAAAAATATATGGTCTTATACAGTATGTCCTTACCACTAACGGAGTTAAAACAACAACAATAAAAACCCGTGATCGTGTGTATCTGTGTGCTATTTCTTTGCCTGTGTGACCCAATGTTTTTTTTTTTTTTTTCATTTTCATTAAGTTGGTTAAATGGAATCAAATTCAGTTCATCATATTGTGCCGAAAAGAAGAAGATGTCACTCTGCACTGCACAATCCTGGGCCCCATACAGTAAGTATCCTACATATGAACATGCTACTTATGAACTTTTAAAGATACGAACATGTGTTCATGCATGTGCAGTCACGGAAGCTAGATCTCAGGGACAATCTCATTATTATCTGGACACATTTTTTCTCAGCAGCTTTGAGACAATGATCATTGTTAAAAGCGCTCTAGAAATAAAGCTGAATCGAAATTGAACATGTCTGGCGTACATTGCCACGTGCGTGCAGCGCGCACTCTCAAGGTGCAGCACAAACCCAGGACGCGCAGAAGCGAGCGTAAAGGCAGCGGTGATGAGAAGAGCAGAGAATAACGATGGAGACAAACTTGAAAATAAGTTCGAGAATGGAGCGAGGTGAAAAGATGGCAGACGTCGCTCGTTCTTTTAACATGAATCGTTCAACCATCGGCACGACTCTAAACAACACGGCCATGGAACATGTGAGTTGAATACGGTGTGTAGGAGATAGTGTTAGTATCCTAGTACACAGACGAGCTTATGGATTTACAAATAAATTAGACTGAAATTAGAACTTGTTTGTATGTGGAGACTCACTGTATGTGTTTGTAAAAAATTTAATAAAAAAGGCAGAACAAATAATGGCTTTAAGGTTTAAGGGTCACATCCAGTAGGCGTGTGAAGTGGAGACGTGGAGACGTGGAGACGTGTTTCTCATCACACAGACATGGAGAGAATTTGGAAGTCAACACTTTTTTAACACGTTCCTCACACAGTTCCTGAACAATGTGTGTGTGTGTGTGTGTGTGTGTGTGTGTGTGTGTGTGTGTGCATAATCCTGCTTAAAGAGAACACCAGGAACAGTGTATCAGCCACATGAACACCAGCAGGACACACTCAAGGTCCCAGCAGAACATCAGTCCACAGAGCATCACACTGCCTGCACACACACACACACACACACACACACACACACACACACACGTAGACACTTGCACTGAGTAAAAGGAAACATTTGAACATTTGAACACCTTTGCTCTATCAGAGATTATGATCTTCATCATCGACATGCTGATTATCTGTAACGCCGTAGCTCCGCCCCCCAACCAGCCCCGGGCGACATTTATAGAGATTAAAGACAGTTACGTAATCCTACAGAGTTACAGATGAGATGACAGGCGTGCCGCTTCCGCTTTGTCGCCGCGCGCAGTAGCTGGAACACTCAGACACGCGCTGATGCGCGCTCACGCGCCGTGCAGTTTTTGGGCAGTTCTGGGGCGCGCGCACGGCACAGCGGCACGGGGAGGCTTCATCTGTCTGTCTCTCTGTCTGTCTCTCTGTCTGTCTCTCTCTCGAACCTGACCGAGTGATTATTCCAGGTGAGTCGTGTGCAGGTCCGGGTGAGCAGGACGGAGTGTGTGTGTGTGTGTGTGTGTGAGAGGTTCTCGGGGTGTAGACTTTTCTTTGCTCTCGAGCACTTCTGCACTTATATCCGGAGTGGAGTGAGGTGCGCGCGCTGTGTCTCGTCTCGGTAACGTAAAGTCGGAACATTACTCAGGATTTATACCATAAACTTAATGTAATAACCTTACAGCGAGGCTGCTGCGCACTGTGTGTGTGTGTGTGTGTGTGCTGCTTTATAATATCCGCAGTGTTTAATATCTGTGCTGCATTACTGTAGAACCGAGTTTACTGACTGTGTGGATTATGAGCTGATGGTTCATGCTGTAACACCCAGGAAGCAACTTTCTCTTATTAACTTATAATCAGCTGAGGAGGAAATTAACATTACTTTAAAAGTGAGCAATCAACTTCTGTGCTGTAGTGTAAAGCATGGTGCATTAATATAAGAACAATATATATAATATATCATAGATGTACTAATAATATAATGTAATATATCATAGATGTACTAATAATATAATGTAATATATCATAGATGAACTAATAATATAATGTAATATATCATAGATGTACTAATAATATAATGTAATATATCATAGATGTACTAATAATATAATGTAATATATCATAGATGAACTAATAATATAATGTAATATATCATAGATGTACTAATAATATAATGTAATATATCATAGATGTACTAATAATATAATGTAATATATCATAGATGAACTAATAATATAATGTAATATATCATAGATGTACTAATAATATATTGTAATATATCATAGATGTACTAATAATATAATGTAATATATCATAGATGAACTAATAATATAATGTAATATATCATAGATGTACTAATAATATATTGTAATATATCATAGATGTACTAATAATATATAATACTTAATATATCATAGGTGTACTAATAATATAATGTAATATATCATGAATGTATATAATATAATGTAATATATCGCATGATGTACTAATAATATAATGTATTATATCATAGATGTACTAATAATAATATATTAATATATCCTTAGATAACTAATAATATAATATTAATATATAATAGATGTACTAATAATATAATGCCAATATATCTAGATAGACAGCTAATATTATAATGTAATATATCATAGATGAACTAATAATATAATGTAATATATCATAGATGAACTAATAATATATTATAAATATATCATAGGTGCTACACTAATAATATATTGTAATATATATCATAAGAATTGTACTAATAATATAATATGTAATATATCTTAGGTGTACTAATAATATAATGCTGTATGCTCTCATAGATGTACTAATATAATGTAATATATCATGATGTACTAATAATATAATGCAATATATCATGATGAACTAATAATATAATGTAATATATCATAGATGAACTAATAATATAATGTAATATATCATAGATGAACTAATAATATAATGTAATATATCATAGATGAACTAATAATATAATGTAATATATCATAGATGAACTAATAATATAATGTAATATATCATAGATGTACTAATAATATATTGTAATATATCATAGATGTACTAATAATATATTGTAATATATCATAGATGAACTAATAATATAATGTAATATATCATAGATGTACTAATAATATATTGTAATATATCATAGATGTACTAATAATATAATGTAATATATCATAGATGAACTAATAATATAATGTAATATATCATAGATGTACTAATAATATATTGTAATATATCATAGATGTACTAATAATATAATGTAATATATCATAGATGAACTAATAATATAATGTAATATATCATAGGTGTACTAATAATATATTGTAATATATCATAGGTGTACTAATAATATAATGTAATATATCATAGATGTACTAATAATATAATGTAATATATCATAGATGTACTAATAATATATTGTAATATATCATAGATGTACTAATAATATAATGTAATATATCATAGATGTACTAATAATATAATGTAATATATCATAGATGAACTAATAATATAATGTAATATATCATAGATGTACTAATAATATATTGTAATATATCATAGATGAACTAATAATATAATGTAATATATCATAGATGTACTAATAATATATTGTAATATATCATAGATGAACTAATAATATAATGTAATATATCATAGATGTACTAATAATATATTGTAATATATCATAGATGAACTAATAATATAATGTAATATATCATAGATGTACTAATAATATATTGTAATATATCATAGATGAACTAATAATATAATGTAATATATCATAGATGAACTAATAATATAATGTAATATATCATAGATGAACTAATAATATAATGTAATATATCATAGATGAACTAATAATATAATGTAATATATCATAGATGAACTAATAATATAATGTAATATATCATAGATGAACTAATAATATAATGTAATATATCATAGATGAACTAATAATATAATGTAATATATCATAGATGAACTAATAATATAATGTAATATATCATAGATGAACTAATAATATAATGTAATATATCATAGATGAACTAATAATATAATGTAATATATCATAGATGAACTAATAATATAATGTAATATATCATAGATGAACTAATAATATAATGTAATATATCATAGATGAACTAATAATATAATGTAATATATCATAGATGAACTAATAATATAATGTAATATATCATAGATGAACTAATAATATAATGTAATATATCATAGATGAACTAATAATATAATGTAATATATCATAGATGAACTAATAATATAATGTAATATATCATAGATGAACTAATAATATAATGTAATATATCATAGATGAACTAATAATATAATGTAATATATCATAGATGAACTAATAATATAATGTAATATATCATAGATGAACTAATAATATAATGTAATATATCATAGATGAACTAATAATATAATGTAATATATCATAGATGAACTAATAATATAATGTAATATATCATAGATGAACTAATAATATAATGTAATATATCATAGATGAACTAATAATATAATGTAATATATCATAGATGAACTAATAATAGTAATGATAGAATTATACTAATAATAATATATTGTAATATAATTTAGTAATAATATAATGTAATATATCATAGGTGTACTAATAATATAATGTAATATATCATAGATGTACTAATAATATAATGTAATATCATAGATGTACTAATAATATAATGTAATATATCATAGATGTACTAATAATATAATGTAATATAATAGATGAACTAATAATATAATGTAATATATATGAACTAATAATATAATGTAATATATCATAGATGAACTAATAATATAATGTAATATATCATAGATGTACTAATAATATATTGTAATATATCATAGATGTAACTAATAATATATTGTAATATATCATAGATGTACTAATAATATATTGTAATATATCATAGAGTACTAATAATATAATGTAATATATCATAGATGTACTAATAATATATTGTAATATATCATAGATGTACTAATAATATAATGTAATATATCTAGATGTACTAATAATATATTGTAATATATCATAGATGTACTAATAATATAATGTAAATATCATGGATGTACTAATAATATAATGTAATATATCATAGATGAACTAATAATATAATGTAATATATCATAGATGTACTAATAATATATTGAATATATCATAGATGTACTAATAATATAATGTAATATATCATAGATGAACTAATATAATGTAATATATCATAGATGTACTAATAATATATTGTAATATATCATAGATGTACTAATAATATAATGTAATATATCATAGATGTACTAATATATATAATGTAATATATCATAGATGAACTAATAATATAATGTAATATATCATAGATGTACTAATAATATATTGTAATATATCATAGATGTACTAATAATATATTGTAATATATCATAGATGTACTAATAATATATTGTAATATATCATAGATGTACTAATAATATAATGTAATATATCATAGATGTACTAATAATATGTAATATATCATAGATGTACTAATAATATATTGTAATATATCAGATGTATAATAATATAATGTAATATATCATAGATGTACTAATAATATAATGTATATATCATAGGTGTACTGATAATATAATGTAATATTTCATAGGTGTACTAATAATATAATGTAATATAGCATACTGTAGGTCACCCATAATATAATTTTATATATCAAAGATAATATAATACAATGTAATATATGTGTACTAATAATATAATGGCGGTATATTATGTAGTGTAGTGTGCTTTATTGTATACTGGTGGTGAAGTGTGAATAATGGTGGGATATTATTGTATATTCTGAAATCCAATTTTGGCGTATTTTGGCGGTGGTTCTTTTGGTGGTATATCTGGTATAACATAGTATGATGTATATCGTTGCATTATTAAATTGTATAACGTATATTATAAGTTCATAAGTATATTACTTCAGACTTTATACGACACATATACATTCTTTATAAATTCCTTATTCTCTGCGTATTTGAGTTTTTTTTCATAGTAATATATTGTATGTGTGTATTACCCAGTATAATGTATAGTGTAGTTGTGATATATGATATAATATAATGCACACTGTAGTGTTGTTGCGTGGTGCAGTATATATTATATAACACTGCTATATTATACAGTAGCACGCCGTTGGCCTAAATTAAAAATTTGTCATTTCAGAAGAGTCAAATTATCGTTCTGTATCAAGCAAAGACGAACTAGTGAGCTTGAGCTGAGATGGCTGGAATTGGGTTTAGAACAGTCTAACACATTATTAAACCCTGTAAGTATAGAACTGAACCTCAACTTCACAGGAGAAATGCGGTCAGATACACATCCTGAATGAGCGCGATGAGAGATCACTTAAACACTTGGTGAAGTCACATGACTTAAAACAAACGTCCAGTAGAAATTAAAGCTATCTTTAATAGTGAAGGTAAAAGCATTTCTACACTACACACACACACACACACACACACACACACACACAGTGTGTGATGAGAACTCACAGGATCGGGACTAAACAGCTGTGTGTCTGTAATAAAACCACTCGTTATTGAGACTCATCAGTAAAAAGACTTCAGTTCATTAGTGAGCATAAACACTGGACTTTGGAGTGATGGAAAAAGGTCATGTGACCTGATGAGTCCAGACTGAGTCTAGTCAGGGTGAGAAGGGAAGCGCTGTAATGAAGCGACGCTCCCATCATGCATAGTGTCCACTAATGAAAGCCTCTGGAGAACAGGTGGATCTCAGTTTTCAATGCCAGGTCGAGACTCAACGTCATGTATATGGTATAAATGAAGTCACATGACCACCTGAATGTACTGAATCACCAGCACATCACATCTACGGAGGCTTCCATGAGACATCATTTACACACGTGAACTGGACAGCACCGGGTCTGGACCTTACCCCGGGGTGTTTGGGAAGCGCTGGAGAAGACTTGAGAGTAGACTCACATGTTCTCAATACAAGATCTTGAGCAGAAGTTAATGCAGCTCCGTGTGGAAGCGAATGTTCTGAGTGGTTGTAAGAGTAATTAACACTAAACATCTTCCAGTGAAATATGAGCGCGTGCGACTCTTCCCCTGGCAGTGTATATTAGATGCAGTGTTAGTGGTGTGTTGTGTAGTGTTTGTGTGCTACAGTATAATGTGTTGTGTTGTGCTGGTAAAGCGGTGTGTAAATGTTTGAGCAGTAATGTAGGTAACGATGTCACATGAGCCAGTTAGGGGGGAAAAACATCTTCACACATAATTCACACAAAAACACACACAACAGTGTTTGCCACGTCCCACCAGCGCACTCTTTCCATTTTCATGTCTTTAATCTGATTTCCTGACATTTGATTTTCTCAACTGTTTCATTCCATCAAACAAACAAACAGATTATATATAAAAAAAAAACATCACTGGAAATCCAAACATTCGCATTAGTACAGTAGAACAACAAAAGATGCTGCTTCAGTCTAAGACTGAGAGAGACGAAGCTGTTACTGTTTAAATGTTCTCCTTATGAGCAGTGATAATTCATTTCTCTTCCCGTCACGATTAATGCCGAACGTTTAACATCTGATGACATGCTTTTGTAACGTTATATTTACATTTACATTACAGTAATCAAGAAGAGTAAAAATGTGTTGTTTACTAAAGTAAAATTGTGGTAGTGATGTGGAGGAAGACATTAAGAGGTACTGCTTATTATCTAATGAAGGAGTCTGAGATTAGGAGAGACAGAGAGACAGCGACAAAGAGAGAGAAAGACAGAGACAGAGAGAGACAGAGACAGAGAGGGAGACAGAGAGACAGAGAGAGAGAGACAGAGAGAGAGACAGAGAGAGAGAGAGAGAGAGAGAGAGAGACAGAGACAGACCGAGAGAGACAGACAGAAAGAGACAGA
>QNUK01001121.1:48132-50632 GCA_013621035.1 Clarias magur
AGAGAGAGACAGAGACAGACGGACAGAGACAGACAGAGAGAGAGCGAGAGAGAGAGACAGACAGAGACAGAGAGAGAGAGACAGAAAGAGAGAGAGACAGACAGACAGACAGAGACAGAGCGAGAGAAAGATGAGACTGTTTATCCGAGCTCACACTCAATAACATGATCTTATTATATGGTTATTAATGCTCTTGTTATAATGATTAGTAATTAAATCTTTGCTCTTTGATGTTTCTCTTGCTGAAGTGATTAAGTAACATTATCATATAGTAGTGTGCAAAAGTCTTGACCCCCCTCGTTCCTCTCAGATTTCTTGAGTTTAATGCGGTCTTGAGGACTATCTCTCCAGGCTTACTGAAGGACGTTTTTGTCTCTCGTCCTGTTCACTCTGGTCCCCGTACCTGGGCGGTGTGAGACGAGTGTGTTTTGTTCGTTCTTCACCTCACAGTGACCTGCTGTAAGAATCATTCACCCATAAAACTGTCCAAATCAATCCCTGAACCAGTGAGAACCGGGTGCAGTACAGTACGGCGCTGGCGGACGCCCATCCAGAGCGACTTTACTTTTTTTTTTTTCACATCAGAGCAGGTGAAGGTTAAGGGCCCCGCCCCGCTTAAGGGCCCCACAGGTTCAACAGGGTGGTGTTGGGGTTTGAACCTGGGACCTTGCCGATGATGGCAGATGATCAGTTCACCGCTGAAGCTGAAGGCTGAGTGCCACAGACAAGAGGGGGCTCAATACTTCTGCACATGAATTACAACACAACAGATGATTAGTTCGGCCATTTAAAGAGTCATCCACCTTCAGTCCTCACTCAGAGCGGCTTTTATTAGCGCACATGCAGTACCGCGTGATCGCTCTCACTGAGATCCAGGAGGAAGTTACGGCGAAGATGAAAGAAAAAGAGAAAGAGTTTCGAGCGCAGAGTTTCAGTAGAGACGGAGGAAGTGAATCTTACACATGACGATGAGCTTCAGACTGAGCAGCAAGAACACACACACATTTCTCACAGACTCCTCACACACACACACACACACTCCTCACACACTCCTCGTTTATTACACACAGCGTCAGGTGGGATGGTGTTCGTATCTCATTCTGTCCATCTACAAAACCACAACACCAGAGAAGAAGGAGGACAAGAAGAGACGAACCAAAACAAGCATGAAGAGGAGAAATGAAGAAATGACACTAAAGAGAGAGAAGACAGTGTAGAGAGGAACGGAACACGCTTTCATGGACGCGTGCGCGCGCGCGTGTGTGTGTGTGTGTTTTATATAAAAAGGAAGTGTGTGAAGAGGAATGAGCTGTGAGTGTTGTGTAACTGTGAGACTGTGAGCCGCGTCTCTCTCACACACACACACACACACACACACACACACACACATACCCACACACGTCACTCACTCCTCAGCAGTTCCTGTAAATGACTCGGGTCTGATGGGAGTCTGAGGTAGTGGGAGGTGAGGAACCTGCAGCACATCCTGGAACTCTAAGGGTTAAAGTATGTTTCAGATCTACAGTACATCAGTGTGTGTGTGTGTGTGTGTGAGGAATTGGTTGTAATTGAATCAGCGATTCTTCCTCTGTTTCCTTCCTGCGGATCAGACGCGAGCTGATTTCATTTCTCGCAGGAACACAGAACACGCTACGGTTCTCACCGCACATGCTCGCGTCGCGTGTTTCCTGCACGATAAGCTCGGCTCTCTCGGCTCCACGAGTAAAGGGGATCTCACGTCCACGGGACTCTGCCTCATTCCACCTCCGCTGGTGTCCACCATGATAAATGTCCAGGACTGAATCCTGCAGGTTCTGTGTAGAACCTCGTGTCAGGGCTTTTGGAAGAGAAGAACTTTTACTTCTTATTCGTAAGCGAGTAGAACCAACCCTAACCCTAACTAACCCTAACCCTAATCCTAACCCTAACCAAGAGGAACATCCTGACAGGTTCTGAGTGCTGAGAGGAAAAGAATGAGCAACAATCTGCATTATTAATTTGCATATTCAGGGTTCTTCAAGGGTGCTTTTGGTTCTTAATTTCCTAAAACAGTTCCACACTGAATCCTCTGGGGTTCAGAACTAACTTCAAAAAGTCCTCTTGGTTTTCTTAATGGTTCTTAATGGTTCCATCAGAAGTAAGATCAGAGAAAACTTCTATACTTCTAAGAGGTTTTTATGAAACAGGTTCTTCAGGTGTTCTTTATGTCTTTATTGGATAATTAAGACGATTCTGATTCCTAAATGGTTCTCTGTTACATCTTTTCCATTAGGACTTCACTTAATCGTTCATCACGATGGACAAGACGGGTATAAGGTCGGCTACTTTTAGAAATGCACGGGTTCTTTAAGTGTTCAGTGAATATTTAGGAGTTTTACCTGGAATGGAAAATGTTCTCTTATCAAGTTCTCCATGGTACACTAAACAACTGGCCCAGAGCACCACTAGAGAACATGTGGAGCGTTTATGGTTCTTCCCTTCCAGTGTGGAGAACCCGGTG
>QNUK01001121.1:55632-70632 GCA_013621035.1 Clarias magur
TGGACCACCGGCGGCTTCTACCGCGGAGTCACGCGCGTGTCCGTGTACACACACCCCCCTAAAGAGAGCGCGCCGCACATCAAAGAGGTGGTGAGGAGACTGATCCAGGAGGCGCACAAGGTACACACACACACACACACACGCAGAAGGTTTAGGTCCTCACACCAGTTCATACACACCTGAGGATCTCTCTCTCTCTCTCTCTCTCTCTTCCACACACACACACACACACACACACACACACACACACACGCAGAAGGTTTAGGTCCTCACACCAGTTCATACACACCTGAGGATCTCTCTCTCTCTCTCTCTCTCTCTTCCACACACACACACACACACACACACACACACACACACAGTCTATAGAACAGACCTCCGGTTTATAAAACTATAATAAAATGTAATAAACTTTCAAACACAAAATATGCAGTTTGTCCTGGGTGCCAAAAAAATTGCACACTACTGTAGTTAATAAAATAGTCTTTTCTTCCATTAAAAAAAAAATATATTGTTCTCTGTATGTTGGGAAAATAGATTTATTGTGTAACTAGTTCTTGTTCATGTGTTTTAATGAATTAATGTGTAATTAAAGCTGAGGATGTTAATGAGGTCACGGGTGTGTGTGTGTGTGTGTGTGTGTGTGTGTGTGTGTGTGTGTGTGCGCGCGCGTGTGAAATGCAAACTGTTTTTTTTCCCCGTCAAACTAATTTCAGGATCCTCAAACAGGGGATGAGTTTGAATATAATTAAATATAATACAGTGTGATGTAGTCGAGTGTTTACACTTCCGAGCGCGGTGTGGTCACGTGGTCACGTGGCGTTTATACGACTTCTATCACATCACTTTATATTCTTGGCACAGTTTCAGTAACATGGGTCAAAGTTCACCCCAGACAGTCACACGACCCTGCATCACAGTTTACACACAGTTTTTCCCCTAAACACCTTCGTGAAGTGAATCGGCCTCGTTAGCGAGCAGACGCTCACGCAGGACACGTGTGAACCGAGAGGGAAACGGGAGAACAGTCTGAGGCAGAGAGGATTAATCACCCGTCACATGACCTCCGTCTCTTATTCCCCCCTGACCTTCACACACACCCCCATCATCAGCTCGAGTCCGTATCTCACACACACACACACACTCAGCTCACTGTCTCATGAAACATGAAGGAGAAACAGAACACACTGTTTAAATCACACGTCATCGTCTCTCGTCCATCACACAGCGTTTAAAGCAAATCCTGTTACAGAGCTCATCACGCCCTCTCACGTCGTTAAAAACACAAACGGATGGTAATAAACCTCTCAGGGTCGATTAGTTATAGGTTCACACTCTGCCACGTTATCGTCAGTGACGAGTACAGCACACGCAGGTTAGAGGACGTGTTTACATACAGTACAGGAAGGAGTCTCCAGTCTGAGCGCTGTGTAGCGTAAGGTTTTTGGCGAGGTCGTTAAAGCCAGGGCGGTGTCGAGCGAGGCTGCATAGCTGCTGTAACGTGAGTGAGAACAGAAACTCTCAACATTAAATGTAGCGTGAAACGGATAAAACTCAGTGCTACATGTTGGTCTGTAACAGGAACATGGAGCGTTCTGGTCCGTACATCATTAATATTGTCACATTTGGAACGCAAACGTTAGTTAAATCGCTGATGTCGCTTATAAGGACCTGTATGAATATTCACGTGGCTCCGCCCACATGAAACAGACTAATTATGTAACGTCTCCTGACGTTTCTGGAAAGTCCTGAGTGCTGTAGAGATCCTGCAGTGTTTCCTGAGATGGAACTGGTTTCCCCGAGCGTCATCAGTTTCATACAGGTTTTATATCTAATGTGAAACTGACGTGAAACTCACGTGACTCAAACAGACGGCACAGAGTGACAGAATTATTATTTTTATTAATAGTAACATTATTAAAGGCTGTAGTGACTGGTGAGATTTACTGGAGCTGCTGAGTCAATTACACCAGCGTGAAGCTCCGAGCCGAGTCTGGGCGTCTTCCCACCTGAATGCTGATTTATTCTGGACATAATAATAATAATAATAATAATAGTAATAATAGTAATAATTTTATTACTTTTTATTATTACTAATTTTATTTATTTTATTATTATTTTTTAATTATAATTTATTTCTGCTCTGCTGGTTTGAACAAAGCTGAACTGTGAACTGAAGTCCACATGAGGTCACACTAATAAGTTTATCTCCCACATTAAAGGTCCCATATTTTACTATTGCTTTAACAAGTGAACACAGTCCTCAGGTCTCCCCAGTGTGTGTGTGTGTGTGTGTGTGTGTGTGTGTGTGTGTGAATGCCCCACCGCAGCTCTCCCCTGTTTCACGCCTCTACTACAATCGCACTGTTTCAGGGTCTATGTAGATGAGCTCTGCTGAGCCACGCCCCCAGAGAAAAGCAGAGCTGACCAGTGAGCTGAGGGAGGGGCTTTACTTCTATGAGGTCACATTAGGGGGGAAATCACATGTGAACAAAAACAGAAAAGCTGAGAATGTATTTATTTATTATTATTAGTTTTTTTTTCTCTCCTGTCTCATGTTGTATACACACACACACACACACACACACACACACACACAGAAGAGTCGTCTAAACATCTAAACAAGACCACAAAGTGAATTTGGTATAATAAGTGCCCTTTAAAGGATCCTGATGTCTGTTAATGTGAAAAGCATTTTATTCTGGTTTAACATTTTCAAGGAACGACTCTGTCATTAAACAATTGTGATCAACTCTTTTGTTATTATTATTGTTATTATTGTTACATTGTTTAATTTCTGGTGAAGCGTGTTGGACTGGAACTAGACGGTGTAAAGCAACGAATCAGAACTTCAGAAGTTATAATTATTCCTAATAATGTAATGACGCAGAGCATAATGACTCTCACACATGGCTCTGTCTCTCTCTCTCTCTGTCTCTCAGTGTCTCTCCCTCTCTCTGTCTCTCTCTCTCTCTGCGCGACCTGTACGAGTTTCTCTAATGATTCAGTGTTTGTTGATTGGCGATCATAAAAAATATAAAAGGTCGTAATTATGCTCTGTGTTTATGAACACGTCATGACGTTATGATTCAGTTAGAAAGTCACACCTCTCACACACTCTCAAACATCTACGTCCTGTTAGAATCACATCACATCAGCCACATGATCAGAGCAAAGAAAGAACACAAGCACCAGCTGGAAACAGACAGAGAAGAGAAGTTCCATGAAAAACTCCTAAAAGTTCCATTCCAGTAGAAGTCCAGTGAGTTCCAGCCGTCATTACCCAGAGTTCCTCCTGTTCCTCCTCTCCGTCTCACTGTCCTTCCAGCAAACATCTCCAGCTTCTCTCAGAACAATAGGAACAGGAACCTTTTACGCAGCAAAATCATTTTATTAATCCATCAAGATACGTTTCAGGACTTTTCACTGACTTTATATCCCCAGGAACTCTCCAGGAGCATTTTTTAGGAACTTGTGAACTTTTTCTGAGTCGCACTTTAACAGCTCAGGAACTCAGGAACCTTTTAGGTAGTCAGGGAATTTTGAGACCATTAGGACCATTAGCTATAATATTAACATCAATCAACATCTCCTGTTCTACTGAACTTGCAGCCTCCTGACACACAGTATGAGTGCAGATCAAATCCCTGCTATCCGTTATCACCCAGATGAGGATGGGTTCCTTGGTGAGTCTGGTTCCTCTCAAGGTTTCTTCCTCTTCACATCTCAGGGAGTTTTTCCCTCAGCACCGTCACCCTCGGCTCGTTCATCAGGGGCCATCTGATCATTCTGACTCACACACACTCACATCTCATACACACTTCTGTCATTCTTATGATTGTGTAAAGCTGCTTTGCGACAATGACAACTGTTAAAGCGCTATACAAATAAAACTGAGTTGAATTGAATTGGGACTGTTCTTCAACTCAGTAGAGGAACTTTTTTAGAAGAGCAGGAACTCTTTCACCAGAGGAACCAGGTTGAGTTCCAGGAATAATGTTTTTAAGTTCCTGTTAAGAGAAAGAGCTTTAATGCAGACTCAGGACTGTTGGAGGCGGAGCTTGTCTGGCAAAATGCTTCTGATTGATTAAACTCAAGCTTCACCGAAAAACCAAATTTCTCTTCGTAATTTTTTCTTCTAAATAAGGTGACACATTTGATGTGAACATCTTCATTAATTGACGTGATTCATTTCAGGGCAGCTATTGGAGCATCACACACTCTTTACTATTCATTAAACACTCATTAATACTGGTGTTGGATGCGAGGAGCCAGGCTGTCAGGGCTGAACGTGCCGGTTGGAGCCTCGGGGCAGAAGCCGTGTGATAATTACTCTCATTCAGTGTCGGTTTGACCTGCTGAGTGAGATTGTGAAGGTGATCGCGGGGAGGAGGGAGCGCGCGCTGGACGGGTTCCCGATTCTAATCGCTGTGTGAAGAAGAAAAATATAATATCTCAGATTATACATCAATTTCCATTTCCTGTGAATTTCCGTGAGACTGCAGACTCGCGTCTCCGCTTCTCTCAGGAGGAGGACAGATGGTCTGTGTAGACGTGACCCATGCGACCTGCGACAGGCCGCATCAACACCCACGTCATAATGGCGCCATCGCGGATACACACACTTACTTACCTGCTTCACACTCAGGCCTTATTCTTATCTCTGAAGAGTTCAGGGTTCCGTGTGCCGCGGGAGAGACCGCGGGACATTTATTCAGTTATGAGCTGCGATTATTTTATGTGCTGATCCACGTTTCTCACACCGACTCAAAAATCGGAATTTTTACAAACTATTATTAGATATGAAGCTCTCGATCAGTCGGTGAGCAGAATCGTCTGGTGTTCAGTGTGAGTGGGCGTGGCCGGTGATCAGCTGATCAGTCGCAGATATAAAACATTCTGTATCGAGCGCAGGAGCTTCAGAGCCGCGCAACAGAAACGCCTTTTTATGGTGTTACGTCATCAAACATCACTCGCTTTAATACCCCCGTCTCCCCTATGTGGTTTGACTCGCGGTGAGATGTGGTGTTAGGCACCGTGAGCCCCCGCGACGTTCCGCAGACATTCCGCGAAGTTCTGCAAGGTCTGCAAGCAGCCGCGAGGACCGCCAAAAAAAATTTAATAAACATGTTTAAATTTTCGCATGGAAAGATGGAAATATAATCACAGCGCCAAAACTCCGGTGAATCATGATGAACCGTACTTATGGAACGCGCGCGAAACCGCGTAGGTGAGATAGCGGGATAAATCATCCAGTCTGTCCTAAATACTCTAAATACTGTGAGAGGATTCATCTCAAACACACACACACACACACACACACACACACACCAGTCTCATATCACACTCGTTACACACACCACCAGCGCTAATTAGTCAAAATAGTCATCACTTCTTTATAATCCTACAGGTGGCGCTCTCTGAACCATTCACACATTTTCATCCCGTGTGGTTGGAGTGAATTATTTGTTTGTTTAGAAATAATGACGATGGCATATGACAGATACACGCGGCTCAGTAACAGTGTAGCTTTGTGTTTCATTTAATTTGAAGTTAAATGTTAAACTCTTGTATTTTGCGCTTGGGTTTTATGTGAGAAAACTAAATGTTATAAGGAACGGACGACATTTAATTACTTATTTTTTAAAGGTTTAAAATTGGAAAAAAATCAGGGAAAAATGTAATATCGAATGGGGATATTAATAAAATCATAATACTTATATAAAGCTTTAACTGAATCAGCCGAGGTATCGAGAGTCACTGCAGAGACTCAGACTAACAGAGTTCCCACAGAAGCTCCTGAACATCAGGTAGAAATATTTTGACCCTTGAACACCTGAGACTGTCCAGAGCATCTCCAGGTCTGATATCTGTGTTCATACTCTACTAAACACACACACACTCACACACACACACACACACACACACACACACACACACACGGTGTGATCAGGTGTTGCTTGTTTTTATGTACGATGATGTTTCTGATTCTTCATGAAGTCGCCCCGCCTCAGTCGTGAACCTGTTTCATGTTTTGCGAGGCGGGTTTATCTGTAGTGGGCGTGTCACTAGGCTGGTTTATCTGTAGTGGGCGTGTCACTAGGCTGGTTTATCTGTAGTGGGCGTGTCACTAGGCGGGTTTATCTGTAGTGGGCTTGTTATGAGGCGGGTTTATCCATAGTGGGCGTGTCGTGAGGCGGGTTTATCCATAGTGGGCGTGTCGTGAGGCGGGTTTATCCATAGTGGGCGTGACGTGAGGCGGGTTTATCCATAGTGGGCGTGTCATGAGGCGGGTTTATCCGCAGCATGCCGAGGTGTTTATCCTGTTTTGCGAGCTCATTAAACAAATAGCTTTCAATCTGGATTTGAATGTTTCCCTCACATGGAGACTTTTTGAACGTTTGCATACACGGAGTTTTTACACGCTGTAGAGACGACGACATTTCTGTTATTTAAAGTGGACTGAAGTGGGCGTGGCTTAGACAGTTCATTTTCCTTAGACACTGTAGATTACACAAAGTCTCACTTAACAGATTGTGTCTCAGCTCTAAATCTCTAAACAAGACTGGTTTAGTGCTGAGGGGCGGGGCTACAGTTTATGATGTCACTAAAGACGACGCATGCCCACTCCCATCGGGAGGCCCTGCACCCTAAATTATATACTAATAAGTGAGATGGTGGTCGTCGTGGTAACCGACTGCCAGGTTTAAATAAAGTCGGGTCGAGAGAATAACTGCCTCTCACGTGATCACTGTGAGCTAACAGCAAGCTAACCAGCTAGGTAGGTTAGCGATATTTGCATATGAAAGGAGAGTGTAGGTTGGGTGTGTTTATTTATTTTGCAAATTCATGTATATTGAAAAAGTTGTTTCTATTAACGTTAGTGGAGTTAAAACCACGATCACACAGTTTAGAGTCATTTATCTTGATTCTAAAACGTAGCTAACGCTATTGTTCACTTTTGTTTTGGTAATTAGAGTCACGTGAGCGAGAACGTGATCATGTGATTTTATTCCGCGCGCTGTGTGACTGAAGGACAGTTTCCTGCACGATGGAGACCCGAGTCATGCAGCGCTGCATCGACAGGAAACTGCTGAATCTGCGATTTCACGCCGTAAACAGAATTCCTGACTGACGAGTCACAACACACACGCTTTCAGTTCAACCTGATCACACACACACACACATCACACATCACATCACACTCCGCTTCTCCACTGTGTGTTACACCTCACTCATCTCCCTCTCCCTCTGTGTGTGTGTGTGTGTTAGACCATAGCCGTGGTCATGGACCTCCTCACAGACCTGCTCATCCTGCAGGACCTCCTGGACGCCGCGAGTAAGCGCGGTGTAGCCGTGTACCTGCTGCTGGATGAGAGCGGCCTCCCTCACTTCCTGGACATGTGCAACCGCCTGCAGATCTCCGCTCAGCACCTTCGAGTGAGTGTGCATACACACACACGCGCACACACACACACACACACACACACACACACACACACAAGTGGAGAAATGATGATATAAATCATTCAAACGGATAACAAACACAGTGCCTGCAGTATGTTTAGAAATACAGTAACACGATCCTCGGAGGCTCCGCCCACTTCGTCTGATCTCATCTCACATCAGACTCGGGAGCTTTAAACACTTTACTGATTCACAGTCTTACATTATGGAGCTCTCACTTCAGCATAGCATGAGTGCAACACGGTGATCAGTGTGTGTGTGTGTGTGTGTGTGTGTTATTATTCATTGTCTCTATGTCCAGGATCAGTGAGTTTCAGCAGAGATCTAACACTCTGCATGTTTAACTAAAAGTTGTTTGTGTGTTTCAGTTTCCAGGCAAATCCCCCCTGTGTGTGTGTGTGTGTGTGTGTGTGTGTGCTCAAGTGAACTCCCTGCTTTGCAGAGGGAAAGAATTACTGCTGAAGCCTGACCTACTAAACACACACACACACACACACACACACACACACACACACACACACACACACACATTATACTGTTACAGTCTCCATGGTTCCTGAGAACAGAGAGTAAAAACAGCTCACGAAATTCCTCTAAGTTCTTTTATTTCCTAAAAGTGTTCTTTTACACCTTCTCTCTCTCTTTCTCTCTCTCTCTCTCACACACACACACACACACACACACACTCCTCTTTTTCCTTCTCTATTATCCTCTGTTTTTTTTTTTTCTTTTATTCCCCTGAACTCAAGTTCCCTCTTTGGCTCGCGGTCTTTTCTCTGCAGTGGCTCACTCTGTAAATACCACTGGGCACGCCTGTGTGTGTGTGTGTGTGTGTGTGTGTGTGTGTGTTGAAACACACACTGCTCCATGACCAGCTTTCTTGCTGGATGTTTGTTTAACTGAGCAGTGTTTAAACCTCGCCTCTCTTCTCTAAGTGCTAAAACACAGTTGAGTGCAAAAGTCTGTGCCCCCTGAGCACTTGTGTAATCACAGAACACTAACTTTTCAATAAAGCTCCATTTTTCTTAAGAGTGGGCACAAACGTTTATCATCACCTATTATAAAAACATAAACCTTTCATTCTGAATATTGAGGCATTTTTATTTCAGAAGTCTTGAGGCACGTGCATACACTTCCACACTTTTCATAAAGCTTCAGGTTGTTTCTACAGGTCGTCCCTGATTATGAACGAGTAAGTGGAGCGTGTTTGTAAGTTCAATTTGTTCTTAAGTCTGACAGAGTGAGTCTTTTGACATGAATATACAGTGTACAGCAGACCAATCCACTTGACTGAATCACACTTTAATACGCGAGGGGAATCCCACACACCATTGTGTCTCAGAGCTGTTTTCCACTGTATTGGACTGTAAACTCAGTTTTGTTGAGGATTTCCTGATATTAGGATTATTCGTGATCAGGACTGCTTTATCATCGTGCTCCGGATTGATTCTTTGACTCTGTGAAGACCGACTCATTTCTCTGGTCATGGTTTTGGTTAGAAGTGATTGGTGTGTGTTAAAGGTGTACACTTGGTGACTGTTGCAATGAGAGTGTGAGTAAAATAAGTGCTTTTGTATGTGTGTGTGTGTGTGTGTGTGTGTGTGTGTGTGTATTTGTTAGAACATGCGTGTGAGGATGGTGAGAGGATGTGGCCTGGCTCTGTCCTTCGGGAAACTCCCAGGTGCGATGTGCTCTAAGTACATGCTGGTGGACGGAGAGAAAGTGATGTTCGGCTCCTACAGGTCAGATCTCCACTTTATATCTAAAACTAGAAACACTGACCGTTAACAAAGCCTGAGATCCTCACCCCTGTCTCCTCCCACGCAGTTTCACCTGGACCTCGTCTCGGATGAACCGGAACACCATCACCGTCATGTCCGGGCAGGTGGTCGAGTTCTTTGATCACGATTTCCGCGAGCTCTACGCCGTTTCCGAAAAAGTGGACCTGTACTACGAGTTCCACATCCCCAAACCTCCCAGACACACCATGCCCACCCCGCTCCTGAAAGCTCCGCCCACTGCCACGAACCCCGCACTACCTGCATCCACCTCCCGCTTCCAGGTGTCTCTGGGGGACTCCAAACAGGTCAATCTAAAAGTCCCTGCTCACAAATATCACAATCCGAAGTACGCCCTGGTGGTGGGAAACAATTTAGGCCTGACTGGATCGCTGCAGGATCTGACCCGGCTCAGGGAATACGCCGGGAGCAGCTCAGACAGCAACATGGAGAAGTTACTCCACACCCGGCGGGGCACTAAAGACTCGTCCGATATGGCGTCTAAGGAGATGAGTGAAAGTAAAGAAGATGTAAATAAATCACCGTTGTTTGGTTCAAAGAAGCAGCGCAGCTCCTTCAGGCTGTTCCTCAAAGGCAGGTCGCCCAATCAGAGCCCAGATTTAAAGAAGACGAATCATAATCATAACGCTTCAGAAGTGAAAAAAGCCAATCACAGCCAAGCAAAGCCAGCTGATCAAGTCAAGGACTCACCGAAGCTGACCAACCCCCTCAAAGACACATCAAAACCAGCCAATCTTATCACAGAGACATCAAAAACTGCCAATGACATCAAAGAGGCGCCAAAGCAGACGAATAATATCAAAGAGACATCAAAGCCAGCCAGTCATGTCTCTCCAAAACCATCCAATCAAGTGCAAAAAACACAGACACCACCCAATCACATCAAAGACACATCAAAGGCGACCAATTATACGAAGGAGTCGCAGAATATCGTTAATCACGTGAAGGAGGTCCGGCCTGAGAACTCGCAGATCCCGAACGGAACACACGCTCCATCTTCTCCGCTGCAGGAAAAACCCGAGAGTACGATCGTAGATGAAGTGGACGATTCGTACGTGATCATCGAAAAACCAAACGTGATGAAATTTAAAAGCAAAAAGACCCCTAAAGCGCCGCAGAGAAGCATGTCCATGCAGGTGATCAGCTCGGGAGCCGAGGAAGGTACGAGAAACTCTCCATCCTCCAAAGCCACCACACTTAGCCTGCTAATGCTAGCTACCGCCTGCATTCTTTATAAACTTCATACGCAGTAAGCCAGAACTTTACTCCAGAATCAGAACCTGCTGTTACATTAAGCACTGAGACTGTACTGTACAGCACGAGTGTTTCTGCGCTACACAAATACGCATCATGATAAACTAGAGTTCTGGAGAGAAAGTTTAAAAGTAAACTTTAAAGTAATCAGTAAATATATTCATATTTCATATTTACCATATTTCCAGTTTAATACAGAAGAAAACATTAACATCAAATCAAGAGTTTGTAATCTTATGTTTTGGATAAGTGTATCATGATGTAGTTTGACACAATATCGATATCATCGTCCAGCTCTAATGATTATTAACCGTAATAACTCACTCGAAGGTTAGGAGTCCATGTCATGTGTGCGTCCTTAGTGTTCATGTTAAAAAAACAAACAAACATGTTGCCCCCTAGTGGCCTGGTGCTGCTTTTCTGTCTTATATTGAATGCCGGCAGTTTACAAAAATGCCCCAGGAGGTTTAACACATTTATTATTTTTATAAAAAGCTGCACTATTACCCTTGTGTCTGAAATGACCTGTTGTGTGCCATTTAATATAATTTTAAATATAATTTTTAAAGAGTTATAACTATTAATAATTAAAAAAAATCATAGATTTAAATCCTATTAGACACTTTAGTTTTCAGAATGCTGACTGGAATAAAAATTGAAATATTTGCATGTCTCGTCTGTGCTAAAGTTCTCACACAGATAAAATTAACAACAATAACAATTATAAAAAATGAGTCTTTACTCATTTAGATCATCATTATGTTCTTTGTTCTCTTTTCCTTTTTACTGAGCTCAAATGAGATTAGACAAAAACAGCAGCAGCATCCAACAGACAATAGCTGATTATTTCCCAGACACACACCTGATACACCTGTACCAAAATCACCAACACAACAAACTGGACCAAATTTCAGTTTTAACTGTGAACCGAGCTTGATACTGAAGTTCCAGTTTGCCCCGAGTGTGTGGTGTGGGATCGTGTACAGTTTGTGATTTGAATTAAACAGGGACAGACGGCAGGTTTCTCGGAGCTTTTCAGGGGAATAATGCAGCCTTTGTGTCTTTTCAGGCTTCAGAGGACAAAAGCGCAACCAGAAGAAGACGTGCATTCAGTCCTGAGCTCAGCGGACACTCGACACGCTTACAGCAGGAGACAGAAACGCTGCAGTGTTTATCAGAAGGACAGAACCGCATCACAGTGTAAATGTGTAAAGTGTAAGATATGTAGCAGAGCAGACGTTCATAGACTGAGGATCTCTTTTAAAAATGTGTTTAAGAGATCAGTCGACATGTTGCCTTGAAAATGTGAGACAAAAGTGTTTAACGTGAACAAAGGAAGTTGTTTGACCCTGATGTGACCATGTGACTCACACGTGTTTCAACAAAAAGCTCACGGTTTTAGCGGTAACTGAGGAGTGTGTTTTTGATGAGCTATGAAACACTGAGATGTGGTGTGTGTGTGTGTGTGTATATACAGTATATGTGTGTGTGTGTGTAAGTGTGCTAGGGTGTGTAGATGCACTGGATGGACAGCAGGACTGCAAGCAATGTACTTTTTTTAAAAGACTTTTTAGTGACTGCAATACAAACGGCCTTTAGAGCTGCAATAAAGGTCATGCACTTGTGCATTTGTGTTCTTTATAACACGTCAAATCCAATAAATCTAAACATAAACATGAAGTTAATATTTCCAGTGCTGATGTGTTTACAGGCAGGTAGACGGTGTTTGTCCTGAGCTCAGTGTACGTCCTGTAGGTGCGGCTCAGTTTCAATCCCCACCTTTGTTTGACTACTGAATTGCCACCGTACGTCTGAAGCTCTCTCTCTCTCTCTCTCTCTCACATGACCCACTTACACAAAGTCTGAACTTTTCTTCATCAAAAATATCACAAATGACTATTTTTCACCCTGCATCTGAATTCCTTTCCTCTCTGAACTCGTGTACGGTTATTAGAGACGACATGGCATGTAATTATTTCACTTTCTTTAATGTTGCAAAGTAATAAAAGCAAGACGAGCGGCAGCTGGAGGTGACATGAGAGAGGAAGCGAAGGAAGCCGAAACTTCAGACCGCAAACAGTTTCAGTTTTGCAGAGCAGATCCACAGAATCTGTATTTAAAAAAAAAAGACTCAGCAAAGAACGAGTGCGACTAAAACATTGACACCTGCATTTTAACCCTCAGTGGATCTTCACATCCTGTTACAGTCGTCACTGTAACCCGAAATAAAGTGCATTAGCAAAGCATGGGGTCAGGGTCCGATACACTGGGCTGCTTACAGGATGTGTACAGTGGGGCCCAAAAATGTATACACACTTCAACATGGGAAATAAATGGCTCTCTTTTTCTCAATTTAATCCAGATTTCTTTTATTTAATATAAATACGGTACTCACTAATACTGTATGTAATAATATAAAAGCAAATAGACAAAGTTATTTAGTTTAGATTTACTAAATAGTTTTATCAGCTGAGACCAGCGAAGATAATGAAGAAATAAAAGATGACCAATGCAGTTTAAAATCTGATTAAACCTGTTTGTGAAATGATGAAATGTGTTTAATAAAGAACAGAATTAAAACTGGTCGGCACGGTGGTGTAGTGGTTCCACTGTCGCCTTGCACCTTCAGGGTCCGGGTTCGATTCCAGTCTCTGTGTGCATGCAGTTTATATGTTCTCCCCGTACTTGGTGGGTTTCCTCTGTGTACTCTGGTTTCCTCCCACAGTCCAAAGACATGCAGATGAGGCTAACTGGAGTCTCCCTGTAGTGTGTGAATGAGTGTGCAAGTGTGTGTATATGTGTGTGTCCTGTGGTGGATTGGCACCCTGTACAGGATGTACCCCACCTCGTGCCCTAAGTCTCCTGGGAGACGCCCTGAATACAGGATAAAGCGGTGTAGACGATGAGTGAGAATTAAAACTTCCTTGTGCGCTGTAGACAGTCCAGAGCAAAGCCGTGTTTATTACCGTCAGGTTATTACCACTTTGTTGAAAGAATTTATTACAATAAATAATATTAATTAAATGAATTAGTTTGACAAACATAAGCTGACGAAGCAGGTGATTTCTAAAACATCCATCTGAGCCTGTGTGCGTTTGTGCATGTGTGTGTGTGTGTGTGTGTGTGTGTGTGTGTGTGTGTGTGCGTGTTAAATCTAACTCTACTCTGCTCCCAGGACTGTTCTCAGCTCCATTACAGGTTCTGATCGGTGTGTGGATTCTGACACCTTTATTTTGATCCAGTTCACACGCTGAATCACAGAAGTGTTTGTATTCATCTAAAATTCCAGTTCAGAATGTCTCCTATCCAATAGACCATAAACACTACAGCGGTACCTCGGCATACGAACGCCGCGCCTCACGAATGGTCACTATAACAACTGAAACTTCATCGTGGCACACGAAGCATTTCCGGCATACAAGCGAACGGAACGCTTAAAACTTGTTTGTGTCAGTGGAAAGCCAAGCGAAGTCAGTTTACTTTTTTTTGTGTGGTTTTTTTTTTTTTTTTTTTAGCATTTTGTGCTAAAATTCATTTAGTGGAGACACAGAACCACGGGTCACAAGAATGTTAAAGCAAGAAGAAAAGGGAGCCGCTTTCAGTTTGGTTTTTAAAGCAGCCGGTGCCGAGAGGAATCATAAATTAATGTTAAATTAGATTTAATGTCTATTTATTTCATATTTTACTTTATTTGCACGTCTTTAAATGTTTACATGATGTCTAAATGTTTTGATTGTTTTCATATGTAAAAAAAAAACGATTATGGTGTTGGGAATTAGTAATATTTAATATGTTCGGGTGGCTGGAACGGATTATCTGCAGTTCTATTATTTCCTCTGGGACAATGTGTTTCACAGTGCGCCATTTCACTTTGAGGCCTCGCCTGAGGGACGGATTAAACTCGCTGCACTCGCTAACGGATCTCCTCACTCACTTCATCACCTGAACATCAACAACTTCCTCTTCTGCTTGTTTTCTAACTTGAAACTCGATTTAACATAAACGAGTAAATCTTTATGAAACCGTGTGTAAGTTTATGTGTGTGGAGACTGGAGAGCGAGTCGCTGACTTACTGTTCACACCGCCACCTTTACACACACTTTCCTTTCACCGTCAGTTTTTGTCACTTTAACTGAAAGAAAGCGAGAAAAAGAAAAAGATTTAAAACAGAATTATGAATGAAGACTAAACTTCTCTCAGACCGGAAGAGGTAGAAAATGGCGCCCGCGCGTCTCGCCTTTTATGGAGTTTTGTGGGCGTGGCTAGTTGATGTTCAAACCCACTGAATAAACGGATCGAAATTCATTTATAATATTTTAATTAACAACGTTATGTGTGTATATCACAGTAAACTGCACAAACTGTATTTTAATATTTATATAAAGGTCAAAATGCCGCTAATAAACATTAATAAACGTGTGTGATCTATAGCGCGAGCATTCGTGCTGTACTGCAGTCACCCAGCGCCCCCTGCCGGGCA
>QNUK01001121.1:75632-80632 GCA_013621035.1 Clarias magur
ATGCCTTAGTGCACACATTTACTTCTCTCATGAAAGTAAGTATCAAGATTCACACACACACACACACACACACGCACACGCACACACACACGGTAGTGTGTACCTGTTTGTGCGGGTCGTCCACCTCTCTGATGCTCAGGTTCTCCAGGGGAATGATGCCCTTGGGCTCTTTGTCCTAAAAAAATAAATCAAAGTCTTCATGTTCCATCCAGAGTTCAACCTGCTGCTGTGTGTGTGTGTGTGTGTGTGTGTGTGTGTGTGTAGAGTCGTTGATGTATTATTGATTCGGATGTGACTCACAGTGGTGTACTGGAAGTAGTACAGGCAGCTGTCTGTCAGAATAAACCACCTCCTCTTCCAGGTCTTCACTCTGCCCCCTGGAGGATGGAGCATGTTAGTGCGAGTGAGTGAGTGCGTGTGAAATACTGAGGTTAGGATTATTGTCTTTCTCCTTAAGTGTGAACATACTTTAAAAATCTAAAAGAACTTTTAAAATGATAACCTTGTAAATGTGTAGATTATCTTAATTTCTAAATTCATATCCTTAATTTATGTCCTGAACCTTTTATTTCTTTAGAGCTCCTTTTAACACTCTATTGTTAATCACAAGACACAAATCAAGGAGAATTGAGTAAAGGACAGCGTTGGTGCGAGTCTCACCCTCTTTGAGCAGCCATCCTTCTCGGTCAGGGTTAAAGAAGGTGTGTGTGAGGTCGTTCCCATCATCCACCGGGATCTTAAACGGTTCACTCCTTATGCTCTCGTACAGTTTCTGAAATCAGGAGAAGCCGAGGAATGAAAACACACAAAGCTCTGAGAGATGCAGGTTCTTCCTGGTTCTCTAATTAAGGAAGTGGTTAAGGAAGTGGTAAAGTAAGTGAATGTTCCTCACGGTCAGGAGGTCGCTGGGAAGATCTCCTCCCTGGTTGATGCCTCGGTTCATGCTGATGAAGCGCTCCAGAGTGGTTTTTTCTTTCACGTTGGGGTTGTGCAGGCTGGTGTTCAGCATGATGATGGCGAAGGACAGAATATAACAAGAGTCTGGAACGAGAACACACACATACTCACTCTCGTCAGGTTCTGCTCTCGTGATCAGAAGAGCATGTGGTTAAATCCTAAAACGGTCCGAGAATGAAACCTCACAGCAGCTCAGTTTACACACATTTATAAATAATCCGGTCTGTACGGAGGTTTCAGTGGACGTTAGATTAACTCTGAGCCTGTGCAGACTTGATGTTTTGCTCTGGAGTTCCAACCTGATCTCATGCTGAATAAACGAAAAGAACGTCCCCTGACTCCGCCCCTTGTCTCTAATTTTAACCTGTGCATGTCAAGTTGTGTTGTTGTTTTGTTATGTGTGAACTGTGAAGTGTGATGGTTGGTGTTGGTGTGTGTTGGTGTGTGATGGTGTGTGTTGGTAGGTGTTGGTGTGTGATGGTGTGTGTTGGTGTGTGTTGGTTTGTGTTGGTGTGTGATGGTGTGTGATGGTGTGTGATGGTGTGTGTTGGTGTGTTGTTGTGTGTGTTGGTGTGTGTTGGTGTGTGTTGGTGTGTGTTGGTTTGTGTTGGTGTGTGATGGTGTGTGTTGGTGTGTGTTGGTGTGTGTTGGTGTGTGATGGTGTGTGTTGGTGTGTGTTGGTGTGTGATGGTGTGTGTTGGTGTGTGATGGTGTGTGTTGGTGTGTGTTGGTGTGTGTTGGTGTGTGATGGTGTGTGTTGGTAGGTGTTGGTGTGTGATGGTGTGTGTTGGTGTGTGTTGGTGTGTGTTGGTGTGTGATAGTGTGTGTTGGTGTGTGTTGGTAGGTGTTGGTGTGTGATGGTGTGTGTTGGTAGGTGTTGGTGTGTGATGTTCAAGGTTGTGGTACCTGTGCACTGAAAGACACCGGGGTTGCAGGTACAGTATCTCTGAGCGAAGGCCTCCATCATGCGATCGATCTTCTGAGCCTCACCCGGGAGACGGAAGCTCCAGAGAAACTGCCTACACACACACACACACACACACACACACACACACACACATACACACACACATCAAAAAAGTTCTGACATCATCTGAACTTCCTCAAGGATGTATATAATCAAAAGTACATAAAACACACACAGAAGCACATCTGTACAGGGTGAGAGATGGTCTGACGAGTTCACCCTGAACTCAGACACTCTGGGATGAACTTTATCATTTCATGACTTTTCTTCAACCTTCGACCAGTTTGCACGATGAAGACATGAAAAGACAAGAAGAAGAAGCTGCTGGTTCATCCTCACTTACCTCAAAGCCTGCACCAGGTTCAGGTCGGAGAACTCGTGGAGATCTACGAAAGCTTTCAGGATCTGTAGATGGAACTCTTCCCTGAAATCAGAAAAAATCGCATCAATCAGCTTCTGTCCAAAGGTCTTCTCATGGAGAAGTGAACACTCCTCTTCACTCCTCTCCACTCCTACAGTACACTGAGTTAAACCTAAACACCATTTTCTTCATGTAATATTTGTCTAGTGGAATATATTCTCCAGTGTCCATATTCTCCAATCGTGCAGCAGGAGGAGACACGGTTACCTAGCAACATCACAAGCAGTGTTTTTTATTACTCAGTAATATCCTTGTAAAAACATCTCCTACATTTAATTCAGTAAACGTAATTAAATGTAAATGATCTGCAGACTTGCAGGTGAGGATCTGGTGGCGGTGTGGGTGGAGATAGGATGTAAACCCCGCCCACCTTTCCCCGAGGAAGTTCCCGATGGCTGTTTTGTTCAGTCCGTCCTCTTTGTACAGAAACTCGGCCACCGTTTCTGGAGTTTCATCCAACAGATGATTATCTAATAGGTACTGGATGCCCTACAACACACACACACACACACACACACACACACACACACACACACAGTCAGGATTCAGAGACTTGAACAGATGCAAAGAGTTAAAAATTAATGTAAAACTGGATATAAAGTGTTATTACAGCTCATAGCACTAATGTCAGGTGTGTGTCAGTCTTATGATGTGAAGCTGAAATAACATGACGAGAATATGAGAATTATTCTGTGGGGAAAAAAAAAAAAAATATATATATATATATATATATATATATATATATATATATATATATATATACTGTATAATATTATATTTTTATGTATATACATATTATACATATATATAATTTTTTGTATGTTATAATCCTGAGCTGTTCATATGGCTTTAATGTCTTTTTTTTTTGCGCGGTCACCATCACAGATGCCGACGGAAATGCGTTCTTTAATCTCATCACGTTTTTATTTTTTATTTTCCGAGACTCTGAGAGACGCTGCAGGTGTAAAGTGTAGCTTCAGTTGTTGCATTGCTTTTTCACTAACACAGGATGTGGTTCTCTCTCTCTCTCTCTCTCTCTCTCTCTCTCTCTGTACCTCCGTCCTACATTTTGCCTTCAACCACATTTTATTCTTCTGTCTTAATTCTTTCGCTTCAGCACAAAAACTTGCCTTTATGGGGTCCATGTTGAACTTCTTCTTTCCGCAGAGGAACATTCTGCTCATCACGATGTTCTTACTGATAATGAGAAGGAAAAAAGAAAAGATCAAAAGGTTAAAGATTAAAACGCATCATCGTGACATTCAGGATTGTGATAAGATTTTTCTTTGTGATGTGTCATGACATCATCGCTTTATCGCGAAGAGGCTTTTGGACATGGTCTTGCTTCATGTGCAAATTTTAAAGGTTCAGCTTCTCGGTAACGATGTAGATTGCTGATAATACAGGAAACTCTCGCCCACACACACACACACACACACACACACACACACACACACACACACACACACACATACACACACACACACACAATGCGCAGTGGTCTATCTCGCTCTCAGTGTTTCCTGGTACTGAAAGGCTTTTTCACTCTGACCGTCACTGTTACACTGAAAATGAGACTCGCTTGAGTTTTTCCGGTTCCTCAGTTCTTTTTTCGGTTCTCCAGAGCGCCACGCTGAAAATAACACACACTCTGACAGCGCAGTGATGAGACTGATGCTGATGACTTTAGAGCAGTGACTCCTTTAGCCTGAAACACTGTTTTGCTTGATATTTTTTTTTAAAATATATAATTTCTGCTATAATTCAAGGTTCTTTATGTCTCCAAAGTTCTAAATTCAAAGTCCTAATGTGATTCAGGTATAAATGTTTTTCTTTAAACATCAAGGTAAAGTGTTTAAGGTTCTTTTAGAATTCCTTAGCTTACAAAAACAAGTTCTACTGGGAATCCATTAGTTGTAAAGTTCTACAGAAATATTTTAGTGTTCCTGCAGATGGACAACTGAAGAACACTTCATCTAAACTAAGTGTTCTTAACTTTGAAATAAACCTCCATTTGGAACCCCTTCTACTTAGATTAGGGTTCTCAATATACAGATGCTGGACAGAACCATTAACCATCCTAAGAACCTCTGAGGAACCTGTTTTCTCAGATTGAGGATAACAGCTTAATGGCTCGTATTACTTGAAGGAAACGTGTTCTTCACGGGTATCTCATTCTCTTCCAAAAAGAGTTCTACCTCATTGCAGGTTTCTATATAGAACCTCTTAAATGCTCCTGAGAAGATACAATGATTCTAATGCTGAAAGGTAAAGAGTAAGATGAAGATTCTCATTTCAGAACTACTGACCATCTAAAGAAGCCCTGAAGGACCCCATGATTTCTGTAAGTCTGTAAGTAAATATGCACGATCGAGTAATAACATTATAACTGCTTGTATTACTTGGAGGAGAGACGCGAGTGGTCCTGCACAGGAGAACCCAAAGTGTGAGTGGTGGTGGTGTAAGTGACTCACTTCTCCTCGTTGGACTCCATGGTGTGAATCTCGCTCATGACGTTCTCGATCTCCAGCCGGAGTTTCTGTGAAAGACAGGGAGATGTGATGGGACAGGTGTTTACGTGGTGTGTGTGTGTGTGTGTGTGTGTGTGTGTGTGTGTGTGTGTGTGTGTGTGTGTGTGTGTGTGTGTGTGTGTGT
>QNUK01001121.1:83132-105358 GCA_013621035.1 Clarias magur
GTGTGTGTGTGTGTGTGTGTGTGTGTGTGTATGGGTCAGTCTCCTACCTTTTCCCCACAAGAAGCTGTCCTTTCTCACTGAGTCCATGTTGGCTGTGCAGGATGGAGACTGGAGAGAAAAAAACTACATCATTTACTTAAATCAAACCATGACTTATTCTGCCTTTCACACACACACACACACACACACACACACACACACACACACACACACACACACACACAGATATATACTGTATATGTATTTATGCACAAACACACTTTTGTTGTTTTGATCTCACACATCAGTGTTAATCTGAAAAGCCAACATCAGTTTATTTATTTCATTATTGATGTTTAAAGGACGAGTAAAGTATGAATAAATGATATTCAATTTCTATCATTAACATAAACATAGATTTAAAATAATTGACTATTTATATACCTGTGTGCGTGTGTGTGTGTGTGTGTGTGTGGGTGTGTGTGTGTGTGTGTGTGTGTGTGTGTGTGTGTGTGTGTGTGTGTGTGTGTGTGTGTGTGTGTGTGTGTGTGTGTGTGTGTGTGTTATAATGTAATCCTGTCTATATGCAGCTAAACTTAAAGTACTAAATACTACAAACATTTCCACACTGAACACTTTCAACAGCAGCTGCATGAAATCACATCAACATGAGACAAAATATATATAACGATATTCATTCTTACCTTCATGTGTGTAACTCAGTGTGTAATCTTCCAAACACCTTCAGCACATTGCACTGCACACAAGACAAGAGAAGTGAAGAACAAGCACACACACTCGCTCTCTCTCTCTCTCTGTCTCTCTCTCTCTCTGTCTCTCGCTCTCTCTCTCTACGTCCGTCCTACATCTCACTCGATCGCTGTCTCTTCCTGTAGAGTCGTATTGTTGTGAGTGTGAAGTAGGAAAAGGAAATACTGTTTCATTGATTGTCAGTAAAGAAGAAGAATTGAGCACAATAACAGCAGCAGTAAAACACTGACGATTGTCTAATCATTAATAAATGTACAGGATATTACTCTGCCCTGCCAAAAACACTTCACACAGTCTGATATTTAATTGGACCGACTTTTGCTTTGTTTACGTCCATCGCAGGCAAAGACAACATTTCTGTCCAGATGAACATTCATTCATTTTGCTCCAAGATCTTGTGTTGATGATGTGAAAGTCAGACTGCTGCATAAAGTTTTCTCCAGCGCGTCCCACACACTCTCACTGGGGTTAAGGTCCGGACCCGGTTGTGTCCAGTTCATCACGTATGTAAATGATGTCTCGTGCTCCCAGAGCTGCTCTCTCTCTCTCTCTCTCTCTCTCTCACACTCTGAGTCCTGGAATATGGCGTGTACCATCAGGGGAGATGATGAAACCCTCTGTAGATGTGATGTGCTGGTGATTCAGTACATTCAGGTGGTCATGTGACTTCATTTTATCTCCACATGACGTTGCTGAGTCTCGACCTGAGCGACTGAAGCGACCCCAGATCATAACACTGTCTCCAGAGGCTCGTACAGTGGACGCTATGCATGATGGGAGCATCGCTTCATTACAGCGCTTCCCTTCTCACCCTGACACGCCCATCACTCTGGAACAGACTCAGTCTGGACTCAGCAGGTCACATGACTTTTCTCCATCACTCCAAAGTCCAGACTTTATGATCACTAACAAACTGAATCTGATGCGTCTCACTAACACGTGGTTTTATTATGGAGACAAATGGAAATCATTTTGAAAGACGTCACATGGCATTTATCTGACAGCTTTAGGGTTAAAAGTCCTGTGTGCTTGATGCAGGACAATAATTACAGCTTTCTGAAACAGAGTTGAACTCCAGCGTGTGTCTTCTGACATGCTTGTGTAAGTAATGAGAACCGTATTAATCGCTGCAGTAAATATCCAATGGAAGCCTATTTGCAGATTTACTTAGTAACATACTGGTGGAACATCTCCATATAAACATCACTCCAACATTAGGGTTGCATTAATGTGGAATTAAATTGACCATACACAGTGTGAGATGCAGTGAGATGCTCATGTGACTGTTTGTGAAGTAAAAAAGGAAAAGGAATAAGAAGATGAATAGATACAGTAGATTCCCTGCAATAACAGAAGTGAATAATTGAACTAACAAGAATGTAAAATATAAAGTCTACGTACATACAGATATACAGTTACAATAAAATTACATTTAGAATAGAAATATATAAAATGTACAAATGATATGAAACCTGCTCTATCAAAGGGTGTGTGTGTGTGTGTGTGTGTGTGTGTGTGTGTGTGTGTGTGTGTGTGTGTGTGTGTGTGTGTGTGACAGCAGTACGAGTGAAACATGGAGTATGAAATGAGATGTGTGTGTGTGTGTGTGTGAGACAGCAGCAGTGCTAGTAGCTATTTTTAAAGTGCAGTACAATAACACGGCTGCTGTTCCAATACTTATGATCGTTTAACGTATAACTGTTTAAACCTGAAGCGCTGAGATAAAATAAACCGTTTCATTCTCTGACTTTATAATATCAGTTAAAACATTACATTCGGGGAAAATCTCTCTCTCTCCTTATGTTTGTGTGTGTGTGTGTGTGTGTGTGTGTGTGTGCGCGCGCGTGAGAGAGAGAGCGAGACTCTGGTAGTTGAAAACATTGGCACATTTTGCCCTCTAGTGGCGTGAGGTGGAATTTCAGTGCACCCGAGCATGTCACGTGACAGCGCTTACATTTCCGGTCACAGGAAGTCTGGTAGAAATCTGCCTCCATTACTGCAGTGAATAGTGTTAAAGTGTTATGAAGGTGTGTGTGTGTGTGTGTGAGAGAGAGAGATCTTGTAGAGATTTAAATGAGATTAATCATCTATCTGTCTGTTTCTCTATCTATCGGCCCTCTTTCCTGCTAGACTCAATGGCGTATTTGTCTTCATCACTGACATGTTTTGTAGATATTATATCGATTCATTCTTGTCTTTACTCATCACTGACCTACACCCCACCCATTAAACCACTCTGAGGTCGGGGGATCTACTAATCAGAAGGTCACTGATCGAGGCCCTTAACTCTCAACTTCTCAGACGTATAATGAGATAAACGTGGAAGTCGCTCAGGATAAGGGTTTAATTAATGTAATTAAATTAATGTAATTAAGGTCTACTTTGTGTATGAATAAAGAAACACACGGCTGAATCCAGCAGTAATTACAGTCACGTGCTGCTGTATCTCGGTCTGGACATCACTTTACTCTCCATGTGCGGCTCCGTGCGCAGGCAGGTTTAATATTCAAATGCTGCTGGTAGTTTATTTAGTTATTTGTTTGTTTATTTGACTTTGTTTTTCACTCTGCCATCCTCAGTAAATAAACTTTTTACTGTTGTTAACAGTGAAATAAAAAAAAAACAAAATATTGGCATGGATGACATGTGTTTATGGTTTGATTGGCACGAGGACACCAGACGTCTGGCTTCCCTTGGCGTAGTTCTGACAGCTCAGGGATAAATGTCAGATGAAGATGAAGCCTCAGCTGATTGGTTAATCATTAATCACTTCTTTCTTTATCCTGCACACTACAGTAGGAATGCAATACATGTTCACCACTTAACATTTAGGGGGCGCTGTTTCACCGACTATACAATACTCTGCGAAGACAAGGGAAGAGATGAGGATCAGCAACATCACAGAGGAGTTCATTACTGAAACAGCATTGTTGAATTAAGTCTTTTTATTAAATAGCATCTGTAACTGTAACTTCTGTAGTCACACACTTCCAGGTGGCTGATGAGAAATCAGAGCAGGTCATCACAAGTCATTGGGAGTTCATGGGTGTGTAAGGTACCGTGTCACAGCTGAGGGTAAATGGTGACATGAGTGTAGCACAGCGTGTCGCACGGCGAGTCCCAGGAGATTCGTGAGTTTACTGTAACATTTCATCAGTAACCCATCAGATCCTAGATGATCACTAGATCACCAGCCTCATGTTGAACTGTCCTTCCAGTACCTTCCGCAAGTCACAAACCGCTACGAATTACCAATGACTTGTCATAATCTAGCATGTGTAGTCAAGTGACCGAAAACCATCAATAATGTCAATAATCAATAAGGAATCAATAAGTTCTGCACACTCTCACCAACACGTTCTTGAAATGTTTCAGAAATGTTCGTGAAAAGTTTGCCTATTAAAAAATGTATTCAAATCTTCTGCATTTATTAGCGTTAGTACACGTTGTTGATGGTTAATGATCAGTGTTGGGGGACGTTACTTTTTAAAGTAACTAATTACATTACAAAATTACTGTTATTAAAAAGTAATCTATTAAATTATTGCGTTACTTTCTGATAAAGTAACTAGTTTGAGTTCCACTGCAGAAAATGAAAATAATAATTATTCTACCGTCATCACTCAGTGAAGTTTGGCCCAGAATCTGTTAACTACTAATACCCCGATCTCAGCTACGCGGTCTCGCGCGGTGGCCGTAAGTACGGTTCATCAGGATTCACCGCCAGTTTCGGCGCTGTGATTAGGGTTCCATCTTTCCGCGCGTCGATCCTCACATAGTCAAACCGCACCGGTGAGATAGGGGTATAACAGCAGGAATAACAGAAGGGGGGCGGGGTATCGGGGGCGGGGCTTGTAGACACGGGGCTTTCACACACACACACACACACACACACACACACTAATGGATTGGGAATGACTGCTGTCTGGCTCACGGATTACATAAATTGTCTGAATAACGGATTACATTGTTGACAAAGTAACTGAGTAACTGAGGACTTGAATGGCGGAGCGAACGTGTTAGATTACTGTTACATCAGAAAAGTCATCCGAGTTCTCTAACACGTTACTTACTTAGTAACACCTTACACCCAACACTGTTAAAGAGTTTGTAGAAATAGTTCAACTATTTAACATAATGAGTGACATTATTATGATTATTATGATTATTATTATTATTAGAGGTTGAAGTCCACGTCCATGTGTGTGTGTCTCTCTGTACAGCAGAACTCTCTGTCTCACTTATTAATACACAGAAATCACATTCTGTAAGGTCGAGTATCTGACGCCTTGTTTACACTAAGTTGTACTTCTTTGGTGCTCAGACAAACACACTCGCTGTTCGGTAATCGGAGAGAGAATCACAGATGAGAAATGGAAAAAGTCGATCAGATAAAGATGAAGTTTCGTCTTAAAACGACTCCGGCGTGTTAAAATTCACTTCTACCACTTCAGCGCTGTTATTTCAGCCAAAGTGAAAATCTGAACTAATCCCAGTCAAAACATTCACTTTATCTTTTCTCATTAATATCTATTGGTGCAGGTGTTTGTTTACATTGAGACAGCAGCGCATTAGTAGATTATTTTACAGTAGATTATTAAATCCCACACATAACTGTTCATAACATCACTTTTACTCCACATTTAGATTCACTGATGGTGCAGATTAAACTTCAGCCAGAGATCGAAGTGCTGCAGGAGATTCAGTCAATTCTGTACAGACAGTTCTGTGTGATGCTGAGACAGAATCTGGCTGGACAGACAGACAGACAAATGTTTCTGAGACGGGTTTTGGGTTCTCCAGTGCGTGAAATGTAAAGATATCATTAATGAGTTCTGACCAACTTACTGACAAAACCTTCCCTTTATTTATACAGATTTTTGGGTGAATGTTTCGTGTAATACAAATAGTTTTAACTGAATAAATATTTGTATCGTTGTTTAAACCTTATTTAGCACATGGCATTTACTGTAATTCTTTGAGATAAAATCTAACATCTAGACAAATTATATCTTTAATAGAAATATTGCAAGTTCTAGATGAGCCACACACACACACACACACACATTATAATGTAAAAATATGAGCAACAGGAAATAATGAGCTGTAATTGCTGCTGAAGTCGACAGGGTTACAGGGAAATAACACGAACTGTGAGATTCGCTTATGATTTGAGATATAATTAATGGAGTGTACTGTGTGTCTCAGGGGTTTAGTACAGGAGTGTGTGATTACTGTGAAGAATTAGTAAAACGAGTGTGATTAGTGAGATTCTGCCTGAACTCTGATCTCAGGTCAGTTCAGTGTTTATGTGTAAAGGCGCACAAGACCGGGCACGCTCTCACCCTGGATGGGGAGGGGTGCTCTGACACTTTGACAGCTACACACACACACACACACACACACACGCACACGCACACGCTTCCTGTATCACAGTTTCAGTGTGCAGTTCTCATCCCCGCGGCTTCACAGAGAGACCGAGAGAGAATCGTCCTCAGTCTGAGTCTGGAGTGAAAATGCAGGCCATAAAGTGTGTGGTGGTGGGAGACGGGTGAGTCAAACTTCACCACAGTTCGGGAGATTATTATTCATGTTGGTTTTTAGTTTGTTACTGATTTTTATTATTATTTTTAAGCTGCTTCCTCTTAAACATCTTCCTCTTTGAACCAGCCGATGCAGAGAGCCGAGAGATCTCGAACACTTCACTCTCTGTCTAATGTTAAAGACATAAACGTGTGTGTGTGTGTGTGTGTGTGTGTGTGTGTGTGTGTGTTTATCAGCTAGAAATTACATTTCTAATCTTTATATTTCTAAAGATTTTTTTTAAAGCAGCCTCAGGTTAGATGTAGAGGCGTCGGCGGCTGTTCTGTGCGCGGCCCGGCGCGGCCCGGCGCGGCCCTCAAGGCTCCAAGAACTTCTGAACTGACGTAAATAAATTACAGTCAAAAATGAAAGCAATAATTTAAAGGAAAGAGAAGAATTAAAAAGTCATTTAAGTGAACAACTCATGAGGAATTTCTACTTTAGAGAGCAAACTCTCAGGATCGTCACTTTTACGCAGCAATCAATTTCTTGTCTGGTTGCACTTGTCACTGTTCTGTTCTAGATTTTGATTCCAGGTCTTTGTGATCTTTCGTACCTTTTCCCACCTGTAGTTTCACTTCCCTCACTCACTGTTTGTCGATCAAATCTTCAGTGATAATTTTAGATGAAGTGCTTCAGTGGTTTTGGTTCCACGAGGAACTCGACTGGGGTTTTACTGAGCGTCTTCTCGACGTGTCTTTTGTCCTTCGATTGACTTTGACACTGCAGAAGATCTCAGAAGTCCAGTAGGTCATTCCGGGTCACCTCACACCCGCTCAGGGCCCGAACGCTCACGCCACTCCGCGCTGTGTAACGAGGTCTCCACCGTTTTATTTCCTTTAAGAACGAACAGGAAGCTGCTGCATGAGCCGCTGATCGATTCGTATCAGAACAGGAAGCTGCGTTAGACGTCCAGCTTCAGGACAGACAACGATGAGGCTGAGTTTTATGGTGCAGAGGGAAATCAGAGCCTCGGGGCCCGGTGCCATGTTGCCGTCACACCTGAGCGGATCTGCAGCGGCGTTTAAGCTCAGAGACGGAGGAAGAGAAGGAGCTCGGGTGAACACACTCGTGCAGGCGCCATCTTCTGAATCACCATTTCCTCTTCAACATGAACCAGACTGACGGAGACCCTGCAGCTAGCAAAGTTCAGCCGGTTCCTCAAATAACTTCAACACTGTGTGTTGTTTACATCCAGAGAGACGCGAGACATTTTACACCAAAATGTTGCTGTGAAACAGTTAAAAGATGTAAACACACACACACACACACACACACACACACACACACACACACACACACACACACACACACACACACAGACTTTACTCAGGAACAAAAACGCTCAGGATGTGAAAATCAGAACCTTAAAAACACAGACACATGGATTAGACATGACAAGAGTGAAATACAAGAGTGAGGACGTAAATGAACGGAGATGCTGTGACTGAAATAAGAGCGAAGTTGTTTACTGAAGTCAGACGAAGTGGGCGAGACTCCGGGTGACACGATGGCACGAGGGCGTGTTTACATTCGCAGACACATGCAGATGCTATTTAATCCTTCTTCATCATTTACTGTGGTGTTAAAGTATATAGGTGTATATAGGTGTATATAGGTGTATATAGGCGTAATGTCACACACTGATTCTTATTATTGGGGTAACATTGCGGCGGCACGATTTGTTCAGAACGTTTCGCCATCGTGTCACCCGGAGTCTCGCCCACTTCGTCTGACTTCAGTAAACAACTTCGCTCTTATTTCAGTCACAGCATCTCCGTTTATTTACGTCCTCACTCTTTTATTTTACACCTGTCAGGATATATTTAACCGTTACCATGGCGACCATGCGATTCTTTTTCTGATTTAAACTGCAATATTTAATTATCTAATGTACCATTGTGTGTTCAGGTTTTTTTTTTTTGAGGTTAACAGCAAATAACGACATAAACGATCTCATTAAGAGGCTGTTTGCTGATATTCATTTATCAACTCAAAATTATTCTACATTTATATATATATATATATATTAAAATGATTGAGAAACTCCAGACATTGGGGTGTGTGTTAGCGGTTCTGAACTGGTGATTAACTGTGGAGGTTATTGTAAATTAAACATTTAGTGATACTTTAAAAACGAGCAGCGACTGTTTTAGACTAAATTTAACTTTACATTGTGTTTTAATGTTCCTGTGTAAATCTCCCTAAACACTGCTGATCAACATGTGACTTATTTATCATTTATAAAATGAAAACTGAAAACCAGTAAGTGAAAAACCTGTAAGAAACACCAATGAGTCTCATTCAGTCTCTGATTAAACAATCAGGGTTCAGTCGGTCAGTCTGATGTGATTTGACCTCGACTCCTCCCTGACGTTGTCCTGCACGTGTCTGATGTCAGGGTGTCGGTCTGGGACACGGGTTTATCCCGGGAACGCTGAGCGTCAGCCTGGAGTAGAGCAGGTCTTCTGCACACATTAAGCACAAACATGAGCTGAGAGTGTAACTTCCTGTTGGGACGAGGACTACTTCCTGTCCCGCTCAGCCTGACGTCTCCGCTTGCTGATTAGCTCTTATTAAAATCCTCCTGGTCCTCCGATGGATCGCTCCAGACCTCACTGCGGTGGGATACGGGGACGTGGCCTTTCTTTCAGCACAAAACAGTCAATATGATGTCCTGAATTTAATTTCAGTTTAACCAAATATACAAACATAAAGAAAAATGGGTCACACAGGCGAGAAATATCACGGACACACACGATCATTAACACACCCGCATCATTCCTCATTAACACCCGCAGGGCTTCTGTACCAGCAGATACTGTATGTATTTAATGGTCATTGGCCTGTGCTGGGCTGCTGGCTCGCATCTGAACCGCACGAGGCTGAAGGATTAATCAGTGATCATGTAGGAGTTTAAGTTCTGCCTGTTTTTAGGACACAGTGTGACATTTGAATAATTGATGTGACACTTTATTGCCTCCATTTTACTCAGACTTATAAATCCATTTCATTAATGGCATTAAACACCTGTAACAGAAGTAAAGTCCTGTTGAATAATTACACAGTAATAGAGAAGTAAAGCTTCTATTGAACGCCCCCCCCCCCCAACCCCCCCCCTCTGCCACGCCCGGTTCTTTCACCTCTGGACGATTTCCGATTCGCTTGTTTGTTCTGTAGTTCCTCTCTGGCCATTTTGAGGCTGTGGCTCCGTTGCACAAGTTCCTCAATTTGCTGTGTTGTTTAACTCACACACACACGTGTGTGTGTGTGTGTGTGTGTGTGTATATGTGTGTGTGTGTGTGTGTCTACTTCAATGTTGAAATGTGCTTCTTTAGAGTAGGTTGATGCTTCTAAAAGGTACAGTAATAGATCTGGTCTTGTGGAGGAGTTCAGGGTCTGACACACACATCACTAGAGACAGAGTGAGAGATAAAGTAGTGATAGACATTGTGTGTGACTCGGCAAGGGGCGTGGCCTAAAGTCAGATTTGAAGTTTGATCTCAGGATTTTTTTTTCCATCTAAACTTATTCTGATATGGAGGCTAAAGTTTTGTGAGTTAATTATTTACACTAAATAAGCAATGAATTGGTAATAATTAATGAAACAAGATGAAAGTTTGCACAGCTTTCTCTAAACCGGTTTAGCGTCCAGATCCCAACATGCTAACCAGGTTTAGAGTGAGTAGCCTCAGTATTAATAGAATAAAGAAATAAATCCTCGTCCCGTCTCGCGCTACACCGTCTGATCCTGCGCATCACCTGAACTGCACATGCGCCCTCTTGTGGTGTACAAGGGAATAGATATGTGAGCTACAGAGAAACATTATGCCAAACAAACATTGTTGATTAAAACATGTTTAATTGGATAAATTCTAAACTGCAGGTAATCATTTGCTCACTTCTACCAGATGTAATACCTTTATTTCATTTATTTTATAAATAACAGCAAGACAAAGGCCAGTTTTAGTTTCAGCAGAACTCAGAACCATATTTGATTTTTGTTGTCACATCAGAGATGATTATTTTAACTCTAACAGTCACCACTGCTGTACTGCAGCCACATCGCCATCACATCCTGTTACACAACGGCAGTTAAACGCCTTCGTGTTTTTACTCGACTTTTAGCAGCTACAGACAGTCAGGACGAGCTCGCTCAGTGTCCTAAATACCGCCCTTAAATAATGAGTGTGTGTGTGTGTGTGTGTGTGTGTGGGTTAGGCTGTGTAAGAGGCACTTCCTTTTAGAGAGGCAGGAAGAAAACTTTCATAATGGTCATGCTGACAACACACACACACACACACACACACACACACACACGCTTTAATGTCATGTCAGAATGCATATTTTTATGTACACTATCCGATGAAGTTTATTTGTGTGTGTGTATGTGTGTGTGTGAGTGTTGACTTTAGTTGAGTAAACTTCAAACTGATGCTCAATGTCTCTTCCTGCCTGAAACTGTCTTACTTCCTGTCACCATAGAGCACAGCATCATGCTGAGCTTCACACATATGCACACACACACACACACATGCACACACACACACACACACACACACACACACACACACAGGAGAGTTAATCTCCTGTACCTGTGAGGAAAACTACCAGGAAGTCATGGCTCTCGTGAACTTGTGTGTGTGTGTGTGTGTGTGTTTCATCTCAAGCTCATGCTCACTCATGCAGTGATTGTTTATGTGGAGCGAGACGGAAAACACAGTTGCGGCGTATCCGCTTTACAGCTTTGACTCACTCCGCGTTTTGTGTGTGTGTGTGTGTGTGTTGATTAATTCTCCATCACAGCAGCTCTGACAGCAGCGCAGGTTTACATTAATCCACTCGCTCTGATAAGTTATGGTTTCCATAGCAACAGCTCATTCACAGGGACGTGCAGATGCGTATATAACTGTTACCGTGGTGACGGTGTGTGTGAGGAGAGCGTTGGTGTAAGGAGTCTCCAGTGTCAGTGCGTCTCACACTCAAGAGCAAGAGATCAAAACTGCACAATAACACAGACAAATCATAAGTAATAAATAAAAATATACAGTACATGATAAAGATATAATACATTCCACTTGATAAATGTGTGTGTGTGTGTGTGTGTGTGAAAGAGAGAATAATAACGAGAGCTTTTCATCTCTGGCGAGTCGCTGCAGAACGTGTAGCTTCAGGGATGTGTTTTTTAAAAAGTAGCTTCAGTCTGTGTGTGTGTGTGTGTGTGTGTGTGTGTGTGTCGGGTTTGTGTCTGAATTCTTGATTCCTCTCCTGTGCGTGCAGCCGCATGTACACACAGCTACCTTTCAGGACATCTGAGGTAAACAGATTCCCACATACTCACCTCAGGAATGTGTTGCAGCTGTGTGTGTGTGTGTGTGTGTGTGTGTGTGTGTGTGTGTGTGTGTGTGTTAACGTCCTACAGAAGGTCTGTACGCAGTCTGGTTTATCCGTAGTTTACTAAAAAAAAGTCTTGAATGTTTTTGTGGATGAAGCAATTTAAAGTTTTACTTCCGTGTGTGGTGTGTGTGCGTGTGTGTGTGCATGTGCGTGCGTGTGTGCGTGTGTGTGTCTGTGTGTGTGTGTGTGTGGTGTGTGTGTGTACGTGTGTGTGTGTGTGTGTGTGTGTGTGTGTGTGCTGATAAACATCCGTCCTCTGTAAAATTCCATGTACATTAACAACACGTTTGGCCACAACCACAAACCTGAGGTGATGAAGTGGGACGTTTATAAATATTCAGTATAAAATCTGCTACTTCAAATGTCTCCTCCCTAATCATACACATAGACACGCCCTTTTTCCCATGTATGGCCACACCCACTCACAGGAATACCGATGCATTTTGAATGTTTAATAGGATTGAGTTTTGTTTTAATGGAGTGTGTTTGTGTTTGTATTACAGTGCTGTGGGTAAAACATGTTTGCTGATCAGTTACACCACCAATGCCTTCCCCGGAGAGTACATCCCCACTGTGTGAGTCACGCAACACCGCAACAACACTCACACCCCATTGTCTCTCCTATTGTCTTTCCCATTGTCTTTCCCATTGCTTCTCTTATTGTGTCTTCCACTGTCTCCCTCATTGGCTCTCCCTTTATCTGTCGCATTGTCTCTCCCATTGCCTCTTTCTCTGGCTCTCCTATTGTCTCTCCCAATTGTCTCTCGCTCAGGTTATCCCATTGCTCTCTCATTGGCTCTCCCTTTATCTGTCCCATTGCCTCTACCATTGCCTCTTTCTCTGGATCTCCTATTGTCTCTCCCATTGCCTCTCCCAATTGTCTCTCGCTCGGGTTATCCCATTGCTCTCTCATTGGCTCTCCCTTTATCTGTCCCATTGCCTCTACCATTGTCTCTCCCATTGGCTCTTGCTCTGGCTCTCCCATTGTGTTTTCCTTTATCTGTCCAATTGTCTCTCCCATTGCCTCTACCAGTCTCTTCCATTGTCTCTTCCATTGTCTTTCCCACTGGTTCTCTCATTGCCTCTTCCACTTGCTCTCCAAATTCCTCTCTAATTGTCTCTCCCTGTGGCTCTCCCAGTGCTTTTCACATTGCCTTTCACATTGTCTCTTCCATTATCTCTCCCTCTGGCTCTCCAAATGCCTCTCCAATTGTTTCCTTCATTGGCTCTCTCTCTGGCACTCCCACTGGCTTTTCCATTGTTTCTCCCATTTGCCCTCCCATTGTCTCCCCTATTGCATCTCCCATTGACTCTTTCATTGTCTCTCCCTCTGGCTCTCCAAATGCCTCTCCAATTGTCTCTCCCTCTGGTTCTCCCACTGGCTCACTGATTGGTTGTTCCACTGTCTCTCCCACTAGCTTTCGCATTGGCTCTCCCATTGCCTCTTTCATTGTCTCTCCCTCTGACTCTCCAATTTTCTCTCTCCCACTGGCTCTCCCATTGTCTCTCCCCTTGTCTCTTTTATTGCCTCTCCCTCTGTCGCTCCAAATTCCTCTCCCATTGCCTGTCCCATTGTCTCTCTCACTGGCTCTTCCATTGCCTCTTCCATTGTCTCTCCCATTGTCTCTCTCTCCCAATGTCTCTTCTATTGGAGCTCCCATTGTCTCTCAAGACGTATTTGAAGCTCCATCTTGTATTATCTGTTAATTAGAAACAAAAGTGAAATAAAAGATAAATGTTTAATGTACCTGAGAGTGTTATCAGGACATAACACAGCTACCTGTAGGATTACTATTAAATAAATTACATACATTTGTAATGCTGTGTATGTGTGTTTTGACAGGTTTGATAATTACTCTGCCAATGTAATGGTGGACAGCAAACCCGTGAACCTGGGACTCTGGGATACAGCAGGACAGGAGGATTATGACAGGCTCCGCCCCCTGTCCTACCCACAAACGGTACACACACACACACCACCCGGCCACTAGGAGGTATGGTAACAGGCAGTAAAATAATGAACGTAAGTGATATAACATGTTTAAATGTAGAAGGTATGATGACTCAGATGTGTTAAAGCAGCTGGATTACAGTGTATCTGGAAAATATTCACAGAGCTTCACTTTTTCCACATTTTGTTATGGTACAGCCTTATTCCAAAATAGAATAAATTCATTATTTTCCCGCAAATTTATTAAAAAGGAAAAAGAAAAAAAATCACATGTAAATATATATTTACAGCCTTTTTGCTCAATACTTCGCTGAAGCACCTTTGGTATCAATTACAGCCTCAAGTCTTTTAGAGTTTGATGCTACAAGGTTGGCAAACCTATTTTTGGGCAGTTTCTCCCATTCGTCTTTCTCAGGACCTCTCAAGGTTGGATTGGGAGTGTCAGTGCACAGCTATTTTCAGATCTCTCCAGAAATGTTCAATCAGGTTTAAGGCTGGGCTCAGGCTGGGCCACTCAAGCACATTCACAGAGTTGATCTTGTTGATGTTGGCTGTGTGTAGGGTCGTTGTCCTGCTGGAAGAACCTTTGCCCCAGTCTGAGGATAAGAGCATCCTGGAGGAGGTTTTGATCAAGGATGTCTCTGTACATTGCTGCAGTCACATTTTCCTCAATCCTGACTAGACTTTCAGTTCCTGCCTCTGCATAATGCTGTCACCATCTTGCTTGGCATGGTATTGGCCAGGTGAGGACCAGTGCCTTGTTTCCTCCAGACATGATGCTTGGCATTCAGGTCAAAGAGGTCAATTTTGTTTCTCATGGACTGAGAGTTCTACAGGTGCCTTTTTAGCAAACTCCAGACAGCTGTCATGTGCCTTTTACTGAGGAGTGGCTTCCGTCTGGCCATTCAAACCATACAGGCCTGATTAGTGGAGTGCTGTAGATATAGTGCTTGGTTGACTTCCTGCCCAAAGACCTTTGTGCTCTGAAATGTGCTGTTAACTGTGGGACGTTATACAGACAGGTGTCGTTGGACATGGTTTTCAAATCATGAGGATCTCAAGGATGATCTGTGGAAACAGGAAGCATCTGAGTTCAATTATCTGAGTGTAAGCATCTGAGTGTCTGTCACGGCCTGGCTGTGACTACAGGCCAGACCGGCTGATGGAGGTGCAGTGGGCATGTAGGGCAGGCATAAAGGCAGAGGGGTTCTTTAAATAAAGACTCTATGTTTCAACTCAAAAACAAACAAACAAACAAACAAACTAAAACAAAAACTATTGGTTGGTAGCTATATGCAATATGGATGTAGGGAATGATGACCTAACCAGGTTAGTATCTAAGGGAGTTAGTGGTTAACCGGGTCAGTAATGACCTATGAGGGGACCAGACCGCAAGAGGCAGGGCACACACGAGGCTATACCAAACTAACAGCTAACCTACTAGCAACCAGAACCACTAGCAGACAATCTAGAGGCTAGCCTACTGGAGGCTAACCCTACTAGCAGTCAAGGCCTACTAGCAGCTAACCCTGCTAGCGGCTGAGCCCTCATGTGGCTACAGACAAGGGGATCTATAAACAAAGAACTACACAAGAAGGCCGACACTGGGGAGACACAGAACAGTACATACACAGGAGGAGACACAGCCTAACTAAACACTGAACAAGGCAGCTCCATGAATCCATCTACACACAGAATGTAAGGAAAACTAATAAGAGCCCTCTTGAAAACAAAGGTTATAAACCATAAACCAAATATAAACTTAAAGAAACAAAAACCAAACAAAGTAGAATACCCACTTGACTGTGATAAGGATAATGCTCGACCCAGTTTCCCAGAACAAACTGCTATTTATAAGATGTCTAATGAGCCACCTCGGTTCAGGTGAGCCCTCATCACCTGACCGAGGTGCTTTCTGGGAAACTGAGTCGACCAACAAAAACTACAAACACACAAAAACAGACAGTGACCTCTAGTGGAGGGTCCTAACGGTGTCATGGCAAAGGGTGTGAACACTTACAGTATGTACATGTGATTTCTTAAGATTTGAAACAAACTTCTTTCACGAGGTCATTATGGGATATTGTTTGTAGAATTTTGAGGGGAAATAATGAATTGAACCCATTTTTGAATAAGGCTGTAACATAGAAAAATGTGGAGCTTATTATTATGTAAAGCGCTGTGAAAACAGATGCTCTGTAAACCAGGGAAATTTCTGAGTGTAAAAAAGGAGCAGTTTTTAAGAATATAAACAAAATAACAAGAAGATAAAAACATTTTCAATAATAAGCACAATTCTGCAGTAGTTTATGATCAGCAGCGCTGGGTTGCCTGTCTATTGCACTAATTATGGAGGTGTGTGTGTGTGTGTGTGTGTGGTAAAGTGCTCAGTGTGGTGTGCTAAACACAGCGTGTGTGTATTTGTGTGCTCACCGTGTTTATCTCTGTGTGTTTCAGGACGTGTTTCTCATCTGTTTCTCTCTGGTCAGTCCTGCGTCGTTCGAGAACGTCAGAGCCAAAGTGAGTTTACAGAATTATAATAACCATACAACCATAACGATGGCGCTCTCACTGCTGTAATAACACACATGGGAAATAACACAACACAACCTCATGCTGTTCAGACAAATAATTCCTTTCAGCATAATTACATCATGACCGTTTATTCTTTAATAATAACATTATTAAGTAAGTAAAGGTCCTATGATAAAATACACTCTAAAAACAGTTGGGTTAAAAAACAACCCAACCATAACCAGCCGCATGGTCACTACTGACCAGAAAAAAACCTTTAAAACAAACATCAACAAGCTTCACCAAAGAGTCTGTATCAATAGCATTGCCTCCAACAATGGAAAAGGTCTGTCAGGTCCCTCTTGTCTCATCCCCAAGGAACACAACATGGAACAATGCTCCAGGGTCATCTCCATATTTCGCAGATATCATCCTCATCATGTTGGTCCACCTATGGATTATACAGCATCACTTAGTGTTGCAATATAACTAACATTTACATCGAGCATTTTTGTTAAGGACGTACAGCTACATATGCATTTAATAAAATATGTTTTTTCTCTCGTCAATAGACAAAAATACATAATGTGACCATGAATTTCTGACTAATTTACCTCACTATTTAACATGTCAGGGATAACAGGATCCGGCGCTCCATCTGGATTTAATTACAAAACATTCACCTCTTTTCAAATTCTCAACAAACTCTAGATGAATATGATATTTAATGGTGAATTTACAACTTATAATAAATATTTCATGAAAATGAAGAAAAAAAAACTCATTTTAAATGACGACTTAACGATGATGCATTCTCATAAAAAACAGAGTAAGAAAAAACATTAACCCCACACCACCATATCAAAGCATTTAATTTAAACAATACAATATGCTTCTCCTACCACAACTTACTAAAAATAAGTAAAATTTACATTAACTGACCATAAAATACTGAGTGCTCTGAGGCTGATCCAGTCAGAAGTGAAGAATCCAGAAAGTTCTCCAAAGAATAAACCAACTGCTGGGTCAAAATAACACAAGCAGTTTTTTTTTTTTTTTTTTTTTAACAGACATAAACAGAAGACATATTAAGACTGTTATTAAACATATTCCAATAGCTTCTTCTGACATCTATTAAAAATTATAAAATATGCCGAGAGACTTTCCACACACACAGCTTTAGCGAAGATTACTAATAAGTTACCTAAAATTACATTGAAGATTACATTTAGTAAATTTAGTTTTTTTTTTATTTGTGTGCTACAAACGCATTTTTCTCATAAAATACATTATAGCCGACCGGTGTTGCAGAATATTAAAACATGACCTCCTCACACCCTCATATCAAAGTGTGACTAAAAGGCGGAAAAGCGAATAAACATGAAAATGAGCTCCTACCACAACTACAACATTTAAAATTTAGGTAAAAATTCATATAAACTTACCATAAAATCCTGTCAGCATTAAGTGGCCTCGTGCTCCCGCTTCAGAAGTGAAGAATCCAGAAAGTTCCTCGCGCTGTGTCTCAATTCCGAAAACGCACAGAGCGGAGTTGACTTGGAAGTGCACACTCGAGGGTTTGAGGACTCCGGGTATAATAATGTAACGCAGCGTACAGGAAGCTTCTCACAGCCGCGATATGATTATACCATAACCGTATTATACCGAAGATTACCTGTTAGAAATACACAAAATGAAAAAAAAAAAAAATCCGCTGTTTTAACCACTGCAGTGACGTCACAGCCAGCGGTCGTTTCCAGAAGTTTAATGACCCACTACAACTCATCTGACCCAACATTACTCAACCCAAACAACACAGCATGTTTTAGAGTGTATGATAATACACATAATTATACAATAAGTGTACAATACACAAAAACCTTGTTTAAATCTGTATAATAATAATAATAATAATAATAATTCAATATTTATCTCATATGATTCGAAATTATTTTCTAATAACAGGTCAGTGCAGTAAATCCACTGGACACTAGATGCCAGTGCGTACAAAAATATTAAAGTTATCTGTTTACTCTTTTCCGCTTTATTATATTTACCAAAAAAAAAAAAAAAAACAGCTGTACAAAATTGAAAATACATAAATAGATAGAACCAGCAAGTTGAAATAGTAATGGTAATTTAAAAAAATAATAATCATCATCATTTCAGTATAAAATTCTGAGTGTGATGTCACTAAACAGGTTTAAGAGCTTTGAACCAATCACAGCCTGATATGCAAATTACAAAAGAACGATGGTTTAGGAACTGAAAGTGGATGGTTGTTGTCATGGTAACAGTGGAATATGTTCTGACAGGGGTGAGTATTGTTACATTAAATATAAACAAATAAATAATCAAATAAATATATAATAATAATATTAAATAAATAAATACATAAATAAAAACAAAGATGTAAGTCGATCGGCAGTCGCAGCAGTCGTAGCAGGAGGACACGGGTGGCATTTCTCATTTACATATCATACATATTCATGTGTGCAGGTGTAAAGATGTTTTTACGATTAGTTTGTGTATAAAAAACCTAAGAGAGAGAGAGAGACGGTGTGCGCGGTGTGGAGCAGACACTCAGGTGTTGTGTGAGAGACACAGGCGGCCTTCGACTTCAGAGACGCCGAGGAAAATGAGATCCTGATGGAGCGGTGAAGCGGTCCTGATCCACACACAAGCTTTTAGAGGATGGAGAGAAAGTAAAGCTTACTGACCTCCATCTTCTCTCCACTGACCAGAGATTAATCACCTGCTAACACACAGACAGTTCCTCTTCTCACCATCAGACCTCCTAAATTCCCTCACGCGCTGGAGGAGACGAGTGAAAAACACACAGAGAGGTCATGATGATGAAAATGAGACGGACTGTTCAATCACCTGCTACATGTAGAAACACAAACCATGTGGCGTAGTGTTCAATGCTCCAATAATACATTTATACTCTATAATAATAATAATAATAATAATAATAATAATAATAATAAGTGGCACAGTGAAGTAGTGGTTAGCACTGTCGCCTCGCACCTCCAGGGTCTGGGTTTGAGAGGGTTTCATGGTGTGTGTGTGTGTGTGTGTGTGTGTGTGTGTGTGTGTGTGTGTGTGTGTGAGTTTGCAAGGGTTTCCTCCGGGTACTCTGGTTTCCTCCCACAGTCCAAAGACATGAGGCACCTCATGCCCTAAGTCTCCTGGGACAGGCTCCGCCCCCCGGTGACCCTGTATACAGGATCTGAGCTGTTCTTGTGCGATCTGCATTTCAGATTACATTATGTTATTTGTTTATTTATTTTTTTCGTTATTTATGCAATTGTGTTCCGACAGGGGTGATTATTGTTAAATAAATAAATAAATGAATTAATAAATAAAACAAGAATGTAACTTTAAGGGGCGGAGTAGCAGAAGGACACGGGCATGGGAGGCGTTTCTCATTTACATATCATACATATTCATGCATGTAGAGATGTTTAACGTGTGTTTATCGGTTTGGGTATAAACACGTACAGACTGTAAGGTGAGCGCCGGCGACTCTGAGGCCTGAGTGCTGGTGAGGAGCGTCTCCACGGCGAGGACAGAGAGAGACGTCTCTGTAACCAGCACATGGAGAGACTTCTCACACTCGTCCTCTTCACCATCACACTGTTCAAAAGAATCAACACCAAGGACTCGATCTGAAACACACACACACACGCACACACACACACACACACACACACGCATGTCCTTCAGCTGCTTCACTCAAAACTCTACAGAGAAAAGTGCTGCAGGAAAATTAGAGGAAAATCTAGATAAAAGAACAGTGTTCTGATAAATACATGTATATACAGAGAGAGACAGAGAGAGAGACAGAGAGAGACAGACAGAAAGAGAGACAGAGAGATATCCATGGACAGATTGATGCGTGAATACAGAGACAGAGAGACAGATGGATGGAGTCTCCCTGTCTGTGTGGTTTGCATAAACAGGAGTCGCACTACAGAGACAGGTTAGAGATGTGTGAGTGAGACAGCATGTGAGACAGGACGTGAGACAGGCCGTGAGACAGGATTACTGCAGCAGCTTTTAAAGCAGAGTTTAAACTCTTTAATCAAACTTCTCGAGTTTATAAAGTTCTACACTGAAAGATGAAAAGACACGTTTCTAATCTAGATAAGATCCGATCTCAATCTAATAATTAAAACCAGCTGCAGTGTGTGTGTGTGTGTGTGTGTGTGTGTGTGTGTGTGTGTGTGTGTGTGCGCGAGTGTGTTTATCAGAGTAGGAAATCTCACTGATATGGAGAAAATCATTTACTAAAAATAAATAAGTGTGTCTGAACAAAAGAAAATAGATGTTTGAATAGAGACGCGTATACACACACACACACACACACACACAGACACACACACACACACACAGTGATATTGATGTGAGCGATACAGAAACACTGCAGCTGTAGACGAGTCTTTTGCTCCTCCTCCTCTTGCAGCGTTCCCGCTCTCACGCCCGCTTGTCTTCTTCTTGCCCTCGTGTTTGAGTTTCATTATAATTTGATGCTATTATATTCCCCTAGCGAGCAGTCGCCATGGTAACGCTGCCCATATGCAAATGTCGTCTGTTATATGTTACGCGAGGTCGAGAAGACGAATTACGATCTATTTAAGGACGACAGAATGCTAACGGAGTCGAGGCGGAGGCGAGGCGGAGGGAGGCGTGCGGCTCTCGCTAACATGCTAACGTTGTGCTTACTGTAGGGGAGACGATCAGAAAGTTCATTAGCATCTCGTTAGCGCTGCGGTTCTCTGCTAAGCGTTACATAACCGTTCCGAGGAAGAGGGGAAAAAACAAGATGCTAAATGTGCTGATGTGTTCTGCGCTAATGAAGGCTGCCATTATTTTTATGAACTCCTTTGATGTTTCTTGTTAATGGGTTTGAGAGGAAGGAAGCTTGAATAATAATAATAATAATCATAATCATAATAATAATAACACTTAATAATCAGGTTTAATGTAGCGAGAGAGAAGAAAACTCTGAGGCACTGTGGCTCTCTCAGTGCAGTTCGTACCTGAGTCAGGGCGTGGTGTGTCGGGCGTGGCATGGGGGCGGGAGGTTGGGGGCGGTGCTTGAAGAGCCACAGAAATATAAGGCTTAAAAAAAATGTGAGACATGCTGCAACATCACATTGTAATAAAAAATAGATGTACATGCATAATAACCAGATCTCATTTAATATGAAGTTTTAATTAGGGATAAATTCCCGCTCCTCACCTAACACTCCTTTTAATCACACTAATGAGTAAACCGCATGTTCACATGTGCTTTACTACTGAACACTGACACACTCCTGCACGTTTCTGCCCCCTAGTGGTACCCTGAGGTGCGGCACCACTGCCCCTCCACCCCCATCATCCTGGTCGGCACCAAGCTGGATCTCAGGGACGAGAAGGAGACGATTGAGAAGCTGAAAGAGAAGAAGCTGGCTCCCATCACCTACCCACAAGGCCTTGCTCTGGCCAAGGAGATCGGTGAGAGGACGAGACCTTGTTTCTGCACTAGCACCCGTACCGACACGCCCTTTTCACAGAACTAGTGTGGAACCATGGAGGAGACATCTTCTCTAGCTTCAGTCTCTGTGTCTTTGTGGTGGACATTCAAGCAGCTCCTGGTGTAGAATTTTAGTGTTAATTAATGAAGCTGAAATTATGATTAAAGCTGAAATTTATTCCCCGCATACGACATCAGGAGCATGTGAGTGAGAGTGAGTGAGTGAGTGAGAGAGTAGGTGAGTGAGTGAGAGAGAGAGTAGGTGAGTGAGTGAGTGAGAGAGTAGGTGAGTGAGTGAGTGAGTGAGAGAGTGAGAGAGACAGTAGGTGAGTGAGTGAGTGAGTGAGAGAGTAGGTGAGTGAGTGAGTGAGAGAGACAGTAGGTGAGTGAGTGAGTGAGTGAGTGAGTGAGAGAGTAGGTGAGTGAGTGAGTGAGAGAGTGAGAGAGACAGTAGGTGAGTGAGTGAGTGAGTGAGTGAGAGAGTAGGTGAGTGAGTGAGTGAGAGAG
>QNUK01001122.1:0-116123 GCA_013621035.1 Clarias magur
TGACTACTAAATACGCTAACATTTGAGTGCATAATATAAACAGTTTGGGAGAAATTAGACATCCTTTTTTTTGTAATTCCTGGATTAAGGGATATACAGTATAACTATAAATGTTGTTATACAACATTTTAATAACCTTGCAAAATCCTTCCCCAAACCCAAACATTTTAGGCGTCGTAAATATAAATTCATGCTCCACCGTATCGAATGCTTTAAAAAAATCTGTAAATAAAATAAGGCTTTCTGATTGAATCAGTGATTGATAATCGATCATGTCCAGGATTAGTCTAATATGATTTTGAATGTATCTTCCTTTAATGATTGCTGATTGATACTCCTCGACAAGTTTCCCTAGTACAAGTTTAAGACGATTAGCATATACTAGGGCAAGTAATTTATAATCTGTACATAACAGAGTTATTGGTCTCCAATTATCTAATGATAGCATTTGTTTTTTTGGGTTTAGGTCGCAAGGTTATTAATCCTGTTTTCATAGTAGGTGATAAGCTCCCTTTATGAATGCATTCTAAAAATGCATTATATAATAATATCCGAATATCTTTCCAAAAATGTTTTAAAGATTCTTTAGTCAAACCATCTGTACCTGGTGATTTACCATTATTCATTTAAGAGCTACTGTACATCAATTTCCTCTAAAGTTAACTCATCCTCAATTAAGTGTTTGTCTTCCTCATTCAATTTATAAATTTGATCTCTTATATTCCAAAATTATGAGTCACACTCATCTTTTTTTATAATTAGATTTATAAAGGTTACTATAAAAAATAAAAAATTTCATCTTGAAAATTTCATCCATTATATCATCAAGCTTAAGTTGAGAGATTTTCTTCTTTATTTGTTTTTGTTTTTCAAGGCCAAAAAAATATGATGAACTTTTTTCTCCTTTTTCAATCCCCTGCGCTCTTGAACAAATATAAGCTCCCTTTGCTTTTTCTGAATACAATTCGTCTAGTTGAGATTGCAGTGACTTTAATTTTGCTAAATTTTCAGGTGATTCTTGAGAATTAACTGCCAATACATTTAATTCCTCTATCAATTCTCTTTGTTTTTGTTTTCTCCTTGCTGATAAAAATTTGTATCAATTGCTAATTGTTTTACCTTAAATTTAATCCATTCCCATTTGTTTAAATCAGTCATCTATAACTTATCAATTTCCTCAATAAGATCCGACACCAGCTGTTAAAATCTATCATTCTTTAACAAGTCATTATTAAATTTCCAAATATTAGGAGAGATTTGAGATTTCTTGATTACTGATAAGGACAGAGTAACCATACAGTGGTCAGTAAGCAGGGCAGTTGAAATATCACATTCTGAAATAACTTTACACAATTCACAAGAAATCAGCCAGTAATCTAATCTTGAACATTGTCCATTGCCTGACGGGTTAAACCATGTATGCTGAATTCTGCTTGGATTAGAAATCCTCCAGTAATCAATTACATTTACTTTTTTGCAGAAATTCAATATAGTATCATTATACACAGAATGGGAACCTCATTGAGGTCTCCTGTCTAGCCATGAATCAGGAACTATGTTAAAGTCACCCCCTACTATCACATTTTCTGCTTTATACTTTTTTTTCCACTCGTTAACCAGATTACCAAGTTTCTCCAACATTTCCCTCTTAGCCACTTTGTTATTATAGCCATAAATACAAAGTAGTGTGTAACATCTATCATGTATTTCTACTACTCACATTAACCAGTGGCCTTCTGTGTCCCCTTTATGAACAATTACAGAGCCTTCAAATCTGTTTTATAATACCATCACACCAGCTGAATATGAGGATCCATGCGCAAACAAGGCTAAATCACCCCATTGAATTTTCCAAAACCTTCAATGCAGAATGAGACTCTTGTAAAATAAAAACACAATTTGCTTTTTGTTCCTGGCAAAATAAAAAAAATTGCTTTACGCTTAACGCTGTTTTTTAACCCCCTAACATTCAACAATAGAAAAGAAACAGACATATCTTAGCGTAACTTCAGTACGCACTGAACTTTATGCTGTTACGCAGGAGTGAACATGTCCTTAATAACTCAATTACAAAACCATACTGACTGCTACATAAGCAGTACAAACTTAAGTTAAACACCTTTTTTCCTTTAACGGTTTAATCAGATATTGTCATAAACACACGGAGATGGACCAGAAGACTAGCAGTTAGATCTGTAGCGTGGTGAAGGGTTTTAGCTGAGAAGTATGGAATACTGGGTGGATCCGGAGCGCCGCAGGCAGCTGGAGCCAGTAGGTGACGGGGTTGATTCGGAGGGTGATGCGGTATGGACCGATGAAGCGAGGTGATAATTTCCTGGATTCTGTCTGCAGGTGTAGATTTTTTGTAGACAGCTATACCTTGTCATCTACGTGGTACAATCGCCCCGGTGGATGTCGACGGCGGTGCTGAGTGATGTAGCGGGTGTTGGTGCGTTTGATGGCAAGGTTTGCTTGGTTCCATAGCCGTCGACACCGACGGACCAACTGTTGGAGCCCAGGAGCACTGACGGTCGGCGACAAAGCACCTCAGGTAGCGCTCCAGTTGTTGGTTGGTCCGTTCCGTCTGACCGTTGGTCTGTGGGTGGTAGCCGGAGGACAGATTACAGGTGGAATGGATCAGACGGCAGAAGGCCTTCCAGAACCGTGAGGTGAACTGAGGCCCCCTGTCCGAGACGATGTCCTTTGGGAGCCCATGCAGGCGGACTACATGTTCTGATATCAGCTCGGCTGTTTTCTTAGCTGACGGGAGCCCGGGAAGGGCCACCAGGTGCACAGCTTTGGAGAACCGGTCAACAATGGTGAGGATGGTGTTCTTTCCTTCGGAAACCAGCAGGCCCGTGATGAAGTCGACGGCAATGTGTGTCCGGGGCCGACGAGGAACAGGAAGTGGTTGAAGCTCGCCCGGAGATGGTTGATTTACATCCTTGGCCTTGGCGCACACTGGGCACGCCTGGACGAACTCATGAACATCCTTGGTCATGGTGGGCCACCAGAAGGCGCGCTGTATGAATTGAAGGGTGCGACGTGTTCCGGGGTGTCCAGCGAGGAGAGAGGAATGCCCCCATTGGATGACCTCCGTCCTGATACTTTACTGGATAAGTCGATTACTATTTTCCGAACATCTTCCCCTCTCTGCTCCTGAATACCAGCCACTCGAACATTCCACAATCCTTTTGTAAGAGTCTATTACTTCACATTTGTCACATAACGCACAGTTTTCTTTTTGGAGTGTTTTCACCTTGTTCTTTAATCCGTTTACCTTGATTGATAACTCTTCCACTTGATTGCTCGTAAACTCAAAGGCCTCGGTCACACTGTTTAGTGAACTCGTGTTGTCTCTCACAGTTGCCTCGAGAGTTTGTATTTGATTCAGAATTGCCATTTGCATATTTTCAACTCTCTGCAAAACTTCCAACAGTTGCAAATATGAGGCAGTCGGATTTTCTCGAGCCATTTTATCACTCATTTTTGTGTTTTTGGAAGGCGGTTTAGGAGTTTCAGTTAAAGGAACTTTAAATCCTGAGGCATCCGATGTGTCACTGACTTTGAACGCAGCATTCAGAGATTTCTTCACGGTGGAACGCACACCACCATGTGCAGGTTTATCTATTTCCATTGTACTCATTGATAAGTTATGAGAACCAAAGAATGAAAAAAGACTGATTTATGAAATCAGTAAAACTATTGATATTGTGTGTCCATTTACATATTCAATCTTCTATTAATTACATATGGATTCAGAGCTTCAGCACCTAAATGTTACTAAAGTCGCCATACCAACATGTAATATATATATATTACATGTTGGTATGATGTAGTGTATTATGACAAACTGGCATTAAAAAAAAAAACGTCTCTGACATTTGTATTATATCAACCCTGTTTCCTACTCTACCGACATGGGAATATTATGGGGTATAAGTGTATGATTCTTTGGTTAATGGATACAGCAACTGTATAACAGGCATGAAAACCCAAGGTTGAATCCAGGCTTCACAAATCTTTTTATTATTATCTTCCTTTTTATTTTAATTTGGATTTTCTCCCGATTTTCTCCCGAATTTAGTCCTCCCCATCACTAGAGGCTTCCACGCTAAGGCTACTACAACCACTCAATCGGGAGGACCGAAGATTAGAGCTGTGTTCCATTGCAAAATGTGCTTCCTACTCCCTGCTCCGTTTGCAGTGAATGTCGGTGAAGGGAACTTCCTTCGACAAAACTCCACCATTCCGAATGCCCTGTGAAGTCACCAGCACAGACGTCACGTCCTCCATGCCGTTGCTGCTGTGGAAATTTGACATTAAATATTGAATATTAATTGAAACAAAAACTGATACCATTTTAAAACACTATTAAAACGTGTATGACTTGTAAGTAATTTACTGATTAGTACTAATAATGATTGATTAAAAGATGTACGGACATATTTTTTTTTTTTACAGATTACTTGCCTATATAATACTAAGGATTTCTTGATTAAATTAAAATGTAAATTATTTTGTCCTTTTAATATGATGTCATCTTAGATAACAATGATAATTAAAATATAAATCCTTTTTGGAGCTCCTTTTTTTTCCATGAGACGCTATGACTTTTCCAGTGAAGTGAAGACCTGTTGTTCACTTGTTCCCTACACTCTTCGCAGTTCCCTTTGAACTGAACATTTTTGCTCCCTGCGGTTTGGAATCACACTTAACATAGCTGAACTCCCTGTGAAGTACACTTCGTAGGGTATTTCAGATCGGTCGGAACAACCTTATCACACACCCTAAAAATGCTGGGTTTTGGGTTAATTTAACCCAGCAACATGAGTTATTTATTTAACCCAGCAAGATGGGTAAAATATTCAATCCAAATGCTAGGTCATATTTAACTATCATGCTTGGTTAATTCTACCTCACAAATAGGTTATTGTTATTTTTATGTTTTACATGTCTATGGGTAAAACAGTTTAAAACATTTAAATTATTTTGATATACTGGTCTATTACAAAAAAAAAAAAAACTCTAAGTTTCGCAAACCATACATATATGCAATAAACACCCAATTAAATGTACAAATCATAGAAAAAATATTTATATTTATTTTTCAAAAGCACAAGATCAGATAATACAAAACAAGTTCAACAGTGACATCATTACGATACTATTACTGAGAAGCACTAATGCCTGAGAGCAGTGCTGGTCATTATCTCCCAACATCAGGATGTAGGTGTACGGCCTTAACACTTCAGCCTGCTGGAGATATTTATTACAGTGTTGGTTCCAACCTTAGAAAGAAAGAAATTAAAGAAAGTAAATGTTTATGGAAAAATCGAGAGGGTTGACTAATATGCAAATTTGTAAGAAGATTAGTGTTTTGTAACACCCCAGCTTTTTATTGTCTCAAGCACTGAGATTAATAAAGTTAATAAAGATAAATAAAGAACATAGTGGGCTTGCCGCTTACGCAGTTCAAGAGTCATTTATGCATCTTACAGATAACCAAGGGACACAGGACCACTCAAAGCAAAAAATGACACGGTGAAAAAAAGCAAAGATAACAACTAAGAAAAAATGAAATTACTGGAACTGCGTTAAGAAGCCTTCGACACATTAATACATCCTGGAAGGAGAGTGCTGAACCATCAGCTTTGTGGAAGAAATGTGGTCAGAAAAAAAATCATAAATGGAGATCACTTAAACACTTGGTGAAGTTTCATGGTAAAAAGAACAACAAAAAAACAGTAGAAATCAGAGCTAACAGTGAAAGTAAGTGCATGTGAAAACACCACACACACACACACACACACACACACACACACACACACACAACAAGATGAGAGCTCACAGGATTGGGACTACAGTAGAAATCAGAGCTGTGAAACAGTGAAAGCAAGAGCATGTCATTACACACATCATGTGATGAGAACTCACAGGATTGGGACTAAACAGGTGTGTGCCCATAAGAAATCACCTTGTTAGTGAGACTTATCAGACAAAAAAAAAAAAAAGCTTTAAAAGATTGAACTTTGGAGCAATGGTCATGTGGTCTGATGAGACCAGATTTATGGAAGTATAACAGTGCCAAAATTCCCCAAAGCAAAATAGCATGGTGAAATATGAACTGAAAAAAAATGTTTTCGAAAGTTTTAATTTTTCTGTATTGCAATTTAATCTGAATAAAAAACAAAACCCTTCAGCATTTACAATGCTTGACATTTCTGGCACTGTAATTTATTGTGGTTGTACATTTCAAATTAAATTGTAATTCAAGCACTTAAAATTCAATACAAAGATATTCAAGTTACTAAATTGCAGTTAAAAAATATTTTCAAGTGTTAAAAATACCATCTTCATTATTTTTCAACATTTAAAATAATTTAAATTCTTAATTAAAGGTCTTCACATCCGGGATATCACAGGCAGAGCAAAGGATTGCTGATTGCTGCGGTCCGTGCCACAGTGTACTTTACAGTGTGTTTCTTGCTCCCTGTGCAGTCTACTTCTCAGGAGCTACTTGTCGATCAGAATGCAGCCCTTTAAATTAACAGACTGGGTTGCTAGTTGCACAATAAACAGTGTTACTGATTAAAATTTCCCAAGAAGGGAACACTTTAAGTACACTGCAGCATGAACTGCGGCAATCGGCAATCCATTGCTCTTCCTGTGATATCCCGGATGTGAAAACCTGATATTTTTTACCTGCATTTTATTAGGTGGATTTTGTTACTTCAAATTTTTTCAACCTGAATTTCTGAAGTTGAAAAAAAAAATAAAGATTGTATTTTAAACACGTGAAAATATTTTTGAACAGCAATTTAGAAACTTGAATATTTTTGCATTGAATTTTAAATGCTTGAATAGAATTTTTAATTGAAATATCCAACCACAATATATTTCAGTGCTAAAATTTTCAAGCACTGTAAATGCTGTAAGGATTTTTAAAATTCAAATCGCCTTGTAATGCAGAAAATTTTTAACATTTTTGCAACAAGATTTTTGTTAGCTTCTTTTGCTTTGGGGAATTTTGGCACTGTTATACTTCAATACAGATTGAGCCAATTCCAGAGTGATCAGTGCACCCATCATGCATAGTGGCCACTAAACAAGCCTTTGGATGAAGTGTTATCATCTGGGGTTGAAGCCTGCCGTTTAAGTGACTTTAGACGTTTTTGTCTTACGTTACTAAGGTATACTGAAGTATGATCACAAGCATAGCAGCATGGTAGTGTAGTTACAGTAGCACTGTCGCTTTGCACCTCCAGGGTCCGGGTTCAATTCCCGGCCAGGTTCGATACCTGTCTCTGTGTGCATAGAGTTTGCATGTTCTCCCCTTGCCTGGTGGGTTTTCTTCGGGTCCGGTTTCCTTCCATAGTCCACACACATGTAGGTTAGGTTAATTGGCATTCTCAAAGTCGCCATAGCGTGTGAATGAGTGTGTGTATGTGTGTGCTTTGCGATGGATTGGCACCCTGTCAAGGGGGTATCCCGGCTTGTGCCCTAAGTCTGAGATAGGCTCCAGGCACCCCGTGACCCTGAATACAGGATAAAGCGGTATAGATGATGAGTGAGTGAGATTACAAGCATTTCATTAGGTCAAAAGCTTTTACTGACAATTACATTAAGTTCATGACGGTGGAGGTGGGTCTGCATCAAGGATCAGATCTGAGCCCCTTCATGTTATGGTGATGGACAGGATGACAGATGATGCTAGACACGAGTCTCCATTACCTATGATGTTTGCAGATGACAATGTGCTTTGTAGCAAGAGCAGGGAACAGGTGGAGGAAAATCTAGAGAGGTGGAGGTATGCTCTGGAAAGCAGAGGAATGAAGGTTAGTCGTAGCAAGACAGAATACATGTGTGTGAATGAGAAGTACCCAAGTGGAATGGTGAGGTTACAGGGAGCAGAGGTAAAGAAGGTTCAGTACTTTAAGTACTTGGAGTCAACGGTCCAGAGCAACGGACAGTGTGGAAAAAAAGTGAAAGGACATGTACAGGCAGGTTGGAATGGGTGGAGAAAAGTGTCAGGTGTGTTATGTGATAAAAGAGAGAAGAATGACAGGAAAGGTGTACAAGACAGTGGTGAGACATAGAGCAGCACAGATGCTCTATGGCTTAGAAACAGTGGCACTGAAGAAAAGACAGGAAGCAGAGCTGGAGGTACCAAAGACGAAGATGTTAAGAAGACGTCATTTAAAAAAAAAAGTTTGGTTTAAAGAAGCAAACAGGAGTTTCAGCAGCAGGGCGCTGCCATGTTGGATGACGTGACCGAGGTTTAGAGTTCACAGCAGAAAGAGGATCCTGTGAAATAAATTTCAGTAGTTTGTTACTTGAGATCTGTACATAATAATATGTACAGATGTCATTCTGTACATATGATTATTATTAGTATTATTATTGTTATTATTAATAATAATAATAAAATGCTTTAGTGTCATTGGAAATACATACTGTCACTTGTTTTACTAAAAGGAGCAGTTAAATATTTGAACTTATCTATTCCTCATTTGAGTTGCAGGGTAGATATAACTTTATTGTCATTGCATAGTACAGGTACTTCAGCAACGAAATACTGTTTAGTATCTACTGGAAATACAAATAGTAGTGTATATACATCACCACTGTGTCACTATACTGTATAAAAAGTTTATATACACACGTGGACAAAATTGTTGGTACCCTTCGGTCAATGAAAGAAAAACTCACAAGGGTCACATTAATAACTTTAATCTGACAAAAGTAATAATTAAAAAAAAACTCTATGAATGTTAACCAATGAAAGTCAGACATTGCTTTTCAACCATGCTTCAACAGAATTATTTAAAAACATAAACTCATGGAACAGGCCTGGACAAAAAGGATGGTACCCCTAGAAAATACTAAAAATAATGTGACCAAAGGGACATGTTAATTCAAGGTGTGTCCACTATTTAGCATCACAGGTGTCTACAATGTTGTAATGAGTCAGTGGGCCTATATATAGGGCTCCAGGTAGTCACTGTGTTGTTTGGTGACATGGTATGTACCACACTCAACATGGACCAGAGGAAGCGAAGGAAAGAGTTGTCTCAGGAGATTCGAAAGAAAATTATAGACAAGCATGTTAAAGGTAAAGGCTATAAGACCATTTCCAAGCAGCTAGATGTTCCTGTGACTACAGTTGCACATATTATTCAGAAACTTAAGATCCATGGGACTGTAGCCAACCTCCCTGGACGTGGCCGCACGAGGAAAATTCATGACAAATCATAGAGACGGATAATCCCAATGGTAACAACAGAGCCCAGAAAGACTTCTAAAGCGATCCAAGGTCAACTTCATGCTCAAGGAACATCAGTGTCAGATCGCACCATCCGTCGTTGTTTGAGCCAAAGTGGACTACATGGGAGACGACCAAGGAGGACACCATTGTTGAAAACAAATCATAAAAAAGCCAGACTGGAATATGCCAAACTACATGTTGACAAGCCACAAAGCTTCTGGGAGAATGTCCTATGGACAGATGAGATAAAAATGGAACGTTTTGCCAAGGCACATCAGCTCTATGTTCACAGACGGAAAAATGAAGCATATGAAGAAAAGAACACTGTCCCTACTGTGAAACATGGAGGAGGCTCTGTTATGTTCTGGGGCTGCTTTGCTGCATCTGGCACAGGGTGTCTTGAATCTGTGCAGGGTACAATGAAATCTCAAGACTATCAAGGGATTCTAGAGAGAAATGTGCTGGCCAGTGTCAGAAAGCTGGGTCTCAGTCGCAGGTCATGGGTCTTGCAACAGGACAATGACCCAAAACACACAGCTAAAAACACCCAAGAATGGCTAAGAGGAAAACATTGGACTATTCTAAAGTGGCCTTCTATGAGCCCTGACCTCAATCCTATTGAGCATCTTTGGAAGGAGCTGAAACATGCTGTCTGGAAAAGGCACCCTTCAAACCGGAAACAACTGGAGCAGCTTGCTCATGAGGAGTGGGCCAAAATACCTGCAGAGAGGTGCAGAAGTCTCATTGACAGTTACAGGAATCGTTTGATTGCAGTGATTGCCTCAAAAGGTTGTGCAACAAACTATTAAGTTAGGGGTACCATCATTTTTGTCCAGGCCTGTTCCATGAGTTAATTTTTTTTTTATAATTCCGTTGAAGCATGGTTGAAAAGCAATGTCTGACTTTCATTGGTTAACATTCATAGAATTCTTATTTATTATTACTTTTGTCAGATTAAAGTTATTTCTGTGACCATTGTGAGCTTTTCTTTCATTGACCGAAGGGTACCAACAATTTTGTCCACGTGTGTAGGTTCATTAAGTTTATATACACAGTGTATATAATCTTTATAAACTCATAATTAGTGCCATGGTGTCCTCCCGAAAAAAAGTGCTCTGACAAACGCTTAACACATCAGAATTAGCCAAGTGAACATAATATGCACACAACTACTAAAATAACATAAGGAAAAGGCTTGAACCCAGGAGAGGTCAAAGAATTTGTCAGGAGGTCATGAGTAGTCAGGAGTGTTGACTATGTAATTAGTAGAGCTACATTACTGTTCAACTTAATCTGTCCCAATAAATCTGGTCTGGAGTGAAGAACATGGCACTGAGAATAAATCTAAAACTCCTGCAAAAAAAAAAAAAAAAAAAAAACCTGTCTGTTATGGATAAACTGGGAATAGCACAGAAATTCAATACCAAAATACTACTCTGGTTTAGCATGGGCAGTCAATTCTTCCCAGTTACTCCCAAGTTTTACCGTATGTCCATTTAAGCATGAAAATGAATAAATAAATATTTTAGACAATTATAGACAATGTAGCACAAATACATACAACATGATCAACTGTTTTTCATAGTTTTTAGTTCTTTCTATGACCAAAATGTATAATAATACGAGCATTTGGTGAGTTCCAGTAACTGTAAAATTTACGCTTTTTAAAAGTAATGTTAACTTTGGTTCTAAATGATGTCTGAAAATGCAAATGCGCGGTTTGATGTCTGAAGCCTCCTATGTTTGATGCAGTTCTTCGTCTGAAGCCGCTCCCATCAACACACACCAGCAGGACGTCCATACAAGTATTTTTTTTATTTTTTTTTATTCATTCATTATGGGTCGTTGACCAATGCTGTGCTGCCGGCGTGGATCAGAGCCGATTGAGTTTTAAGGGTTTAAGCAAAAACAAACAAAAAAACAAAGAAAGTTTTAAATATAAATTAAATAGGAAGCCCTTTAGGATTTGGCAGGTAGATTATTTTATTTTCATTTACAGTAATAACAACTTATATACATTCAGCATGAGCATAATGCAAAAAAGACTTCAGTATAATATTTATGAATATATCAACAGGCTTCAGAGGATGTAAATCTATGGTGTCAGATTATCCTCTGAAACAACAATGGAGCAACAACAAGGATAAAAAAAAAAATAACATTAATAAATCACTAGAATATTATTTAGGTAATGTTCATGTAGATGTTATTTTGCAGAAAAACTTTATGCAAATGTTGAAATAGTCAAAGCACTAGGATCCATTTCTTCAGCAAGCTATATAAACCAGCTTCATATAGTCATGTGGACAAACAAGGCTCATCATGTCTCCTGTGTCTCCATATTAAACTAGTTGTGCGTGCCTCGACCATGTGTTACTACTGCGCATCAGGCAGAGGGAAGCCTTTACCATAACGTTAACACATGAATAATATACACACAGTATACACAGGGGGTTGGACAATGAAACAAATGCCTGGTTTTAGACCACAATATTTCATTAGTATGGTGTATGGCCACTTTTTGCGGCCAATACAGCATCAATTCGTCTTGGGAATGACAGATACAAGTCCCGCACAGTGGCCAGAGGGATTCTGAGGCATACTTCTTGCAGAATAGTGGCCAGATCACTATGTGATGCTGATGGAGGAAAACGTTTCCTGACTCGCTCCACCAAAACACCCCAAAGTGGCTCAATAATATTTAGATCTGGTGACTGTTCAGGCCATGGGAGATGTTCAACTTGGGAGATGTTTCATGTTCATCAATCCCTTCAGTCACCAGTCTTGCTGTGTGTAGTAGTGCATTATCATCCTGATACAAGGCACCGCTTTTTAATGCTATGATATTGCAGCCCAAACCATTGATCCACCCCCCTGCCTCACTCTGGGCATGCAACAGTCTGGGTGCTTCTTTGGGGCTTCTTCACCCTGTAACTCTCCTGGATGTGGAAAAGACAGTGAAGGTAGGCTTATCAGAGAACAATATACGTTTCACATTGTCCACAAGTTTTTCGCTGCTGCCACAAATGAAACCAACCAGTTTTGCATTGGCATGAGTGACCAAAGGTTTGGCTATAGCACCCATGCCACGTACATTGGTCCTGTGGAGCTCCCGACGAACAGTTTTGGTGTGAACAAGAGAGGTGCATTAATTCTGCAGTGAGTTGCGCAGCTGTGGTTTTATGTTTTTGGATACAATCCAAACTCCGATATGTCACCCATAATGTTGTGTGCATTGCAATATTTCATGCACAACTTTATTACTATGCTAATTAAACCTTCACACTCTGCTCTTACTGGTGGAATGTGCAATCACAGTACTTCTAGTACTGTAAGCAGCACTATATCCTCATTTGCGCGTATCATCTGACCAACAACAAGCGAATCCATCACCAAATAATCACAACTCCGGCACAAAGGTACGTTATCATGTCTACCATTCAGCTCGCTCAGTGTGTGGAGTGCAGGATGTTTAGACATTCTTCCTCCGTCATTAGTGATCATTTTATTTGTGATAGGTGTGTCTTAGTTAGCACCCTGACGGAGAAGATAGTAGCATTAGAGGAGCGCATCCAGACTTTAGAGAGGGTTAGAGAGCGCGAGAGCAGCGTTAATCCTGTAGTGGAATGTCTGGGTGCCACAGGTGGAGATAATCATCCCCCGACTCCGGCAGTAGAGCCCTCACAGCGGGGCGAGTGGGTGACGACTCGGCGGCATACTCGTTCAGCCAAAGCTAACGCTAAGGCTAGCCCATCGGAGCACACCTCTTCTGCGCTTCACGTGTCCAACAGGTTCGCTCTCCTCAGTGATGCACCCGCTGAGAAACCTGAAAGAGCTCTGGTTATAGGAGACTCTATACTGAGACATGTGAAATTAGCTAGGCCTTTAGGGGCGCCAGCGGCAGTGGTCAGGTGTATCCCGGGAGCCAGAGCACCGGACATAGCAGGTAATCTTAGGGCTCTAGGTCAGCATAGGTTCTCTAAGATAGTGGTACATGCTGGAGCTAACGATATACGCCTTCATCAGTCAGAGGTTAGTAAGAGTAACTTTACAGAGGTGTTTAAAATAGCGAAGGCGATGTCCGAAGAAGTAGTTTGCTCTGGTCCCATCCCAATGAGACGTGGCGACATAGCTTACAGCAGGTTATGGTCGCTGAACCGCTGGATGTCCAGGTGGTGCTCCCAAAACAACGTGGGCTTCATTGACAATTGGAAGACTTTTGAGGGCAAAACTGGCCTGTTAGGGCGGGACGGTGTCCATCCCACTCGGGAAGGTGCTGCTCTCATTTCTTGTAGTATAGCACATAGTCTCAGAAGAGGCCTAGTTAATCGGTGACAATCCAGAGCCAAGGCCAGGGAGCAGACAGACAGGCTAAACCAACCGTCTGCTAGCTGCATAGAGTCGTCACTCAGGGTTCATCAGATTGAGACTGTGTCTGTTCCTCGAGATAAACATAAACATACATTTAGAAAGACTCAGAAAGTCTGTTTTAGTAATTTAATTAACATAGATACCACAAACTCAGATCACACTGAATGCGCAGCCAGCACCTCTGATCTGAAGCTAGGACTGTTAAATATTAGATCTCTCGCATCTAAAGCAGTTATTGTTAATGAAACTATCACAGATCAGGAGCTTGACATATTATGTTTAACAGAAACCTGGATTAAGCAGGACGAGTATGTGGCTCTAAATGAAGCTAGTCCTCCTGGATACAGCTACATACACCAGCCTCGGCTAACTGGTAGAGGAGGAGTCGCAGTTATTTATAACCATAATCTGTCTCTCGTACAAAAACACAGTTTTAAATCTAATGCATTTGAAGTTCTCTATAGTAACATAAAGTCAGCTCAGTCAATCCCGCTAATCATAATTTACAGACCCCCTGGGCCGTACTCGGAGTTTCTCTGCGAATTTGCAGATTTCCTTTCAAACCTTGTTGTTTCTGTAGATAAAGCATTAATTGCTGGAGACTTTAATATTCATTTTGAGAATCCAGAAGACCCTCTGAGAACAGCATTCTTGTCCATACTGGACTCAGTAGGAGTAAATCAGTGTATAGTAGGACCCACTCATAAAGCAGGTCACACTTTGGATTTAATATTATCCTTCGGATTAAGTATAGGAAATATAACCACAATTCCACAGTCTGAAGTTATCTCAGATCACTACCTTGTCTCGATTAAAGCGTGTTATAGCAATAATGTACGCACAGCACCGCGTTTCCACCTTAAACGTACATTTACATCAAATACCGCACAGAGCTTTATCAATAATCTTCCAGAATTATCTACTTTGATTGGATCGCCATCTGACTTCACAGAACTCGAACAGGCGAATGAATATCTAGAGTCAGCACTTCGTTATAGCTTAGATAATGTCGCTCCAGTTAAAAGGAAAATGATTAGAGATAAGAAACTCGCTCCTTGGTATAATGACCACACACGTGCTTTAAAACAAACCGCTCGCAAATTCGAACGTAAATGGCGCCAAACTAAATTGATAGTATTTAAAATAGTTTGGAAGGAGAGCATCCTGAACTATAAAAAAGCTCTCAGTGATGCTAGATCAACATATTTCTCCACTCTAATAGAAAATAACAAAAACAACCCGAGATTTTTATTTAATACCGTAGCTAAATTAACTAAAAACAAGACCACTGCAGAAATCTCCACAACATCATCATGCGGTAGTGAGGATTTCATGAACTTTTTCAATAATAAAATCATAAATATTAGGCAAAAAATTCAGGCTTTGAAACCAGACAATTTAAATAATTCAGATGATCTAACCACATCACATCAGAACTTAGAACACTTTACTCCCCCTGAAGCGAGGGAACTAATTTCACTCATCTCTTCTTCAAAATCGTCAACCTGTATATTAGATCCTATACCGACACATTTTCTCAAGCAGATAGTACCAGTAATAATAGAACCCCTGTTGAAAGTAATTAACTGTTCACTCAGTAGTGGGTATGTCCCCAAATCCTTTAAATTAGCCGCTATTAAACCGCTAATCAAGAAACCTGAACTTGACCCCTGTCTGCTTTCTAATTACAGGCCGATATCAAACCTTCCGTTTATCTCCAAGATTTTGGAAAAGGTAGTATCACAGCAGCTGTGTTCACATCTACACAGAAATAGCATAAATGAACTGTATCAGTCAGGATTTAGGCCTCATCACAGCACAGAGACAGCACTTGTTAAAGTAGGAAACGACCTCCTATGGGCCTCTGATCAGGGTTGCGTCACTATACTTGTGTTACTGGACCTCAGTGCAGCTTTTGACACCATTGATCATAGTATTCTCCTTCACAGATTAGAAAAGGTAGTAGGAATTAAGGGAACTGCCCCCTTGTGGCTCAGATCCTATTTGACTGATCGTTATCAGTTTGTAGATTTAAATTGTGATTATTCTGCATGTTCCCAAGTGGAGTTTGCACCCACAGGCTCCGCTTTCAGGGCCCCAATTGCTTCTTTTTTCCCCTTTTGCCATTTTAAGCCTCCCTCTCTGGGCAAATATTTATTCCCGTGAAACACACATGGTATTAGTTTTCATTGCTTATGCTGATGACAATAATAATTATATGTCTCAGCAAAACCAGATGAGAAAACCAGTTTGCTAAAGTTGAGCAACGTGTAAAAGATATAAGAGATTGGATGTTAATTAATTTTCTTCTGCTTAATCCTGATAAGACAGAAGTTCTAGTCATAGGACCACAAGTAGCTAGAAGTAAGCTTTCTGATCAGACTGTATCTTTAGATGGCCTTTCTGTTCCATCAAGTGCAACAGTTAAAGACCTCGGTGTGATTATAGATTCCAGCCTTTCGTTTGAAGCTCATGTAGATAATATCACCAGGATAGCTTTTTTTCACCTTAGAAATATTGCCAAGATAAGAAACATATTGTCACTAAATGATGCAGAAAAACTAGTTCATGCTTTATCACCTCTAGGTTGGATTATTGTAACGCCTTACTGTCTGGTTGTTCAACTAGGTGTATAAACAAGCTTCAGTTAGTTCAGAATGCAGCAGCGAGAGTCCTCACTAGAACCAGAAGATACGAGCACATCACCCCTATCTTATCTACACTGCATTGGCTCCCTGTGAAATTTCGCATCGATTTCAAGATACTACTTTTTGACATTTAAAGCACTAAATGGTCTCGCGCCGCAGTATTTGAGTGAACTGTTAGTGTCTTACGATCCGCCACGCCTACTTCGATCAAAGGATGCAGGCTGCCTGTCAGTACCACGTATTATTAAAACTACAGCAGGGGGCAGAGCTTTTTCTTACAAAGCCCCAAAGTTATGGAATAGTCTTCCTGTTAATGTTCGGGACTCAGACACAGTCTCAGTGTTTAAGTCTAGGCTAAAAACTTATTTATTTAGCCAAGCATTTTTGTAAATAGATTAACCTTAGGTAAAGGAGCAGATCTGGGGGACTCATGGACGTAGAGTATTCTGGTGAACTGGTATGTTTAGATGCTGTCCTCCCCACTCTCATTGTTCACTCAGGTTTGTTGACGGTGAGGTGATTGGTTGCTTTACATCTCAGGGAGCCCTCATGTTTGTGTTTCCTTCTGGCTCTCCCTTTTAGTTATGCTGTTATAGTTAGTCCTGCACTAATATACATTCACCTTATACATGTTGACTGTGACCATACCTAACTGCCATCTCTCCTTATTTTCTGTTCTCTCCTTTTCTGCTCTCTCTCTCTCCCTCTCTCCTTTCCCTCTCTCTGTCTCTCTGTCGAGCTATACATGTTCGCTCCTGAGTTGCCAGTGATCCAGACCCCTCTGCCCTCTGAAGCCGTCTAACCCGTCCTGGAGTCCTGCTTCTGGTTGGAGATCCCGTCACATGGATGCCCCGTGTGGTCTGCCTGGATGCGCTTGGTGGCTGGGGATGGTTTCCATGAAGACTGTCCTATCATCGATTGATGCTCTGGGGACCTGTGACTTCAGTTGTTCGATAGCTCAGGACTGGAATCTCCTACAGTCTACCTGAGCCTCCGGGAACAAACTGGACTCCTTTTAATTTAAATTTTAACACATCTCCTGTTACACTGAACTTCCAGTACACATTATTATGCTGATCATTCTCTGCTATCCGTTATCACCCAGATGAGGATGGGTTCCCTGTTGAGTCTGGTTCCTCTCAAGGTTTCTTCCTATTACCATCTCAGGGAGTTTTTCCTTGCCACCGTCGCCCTCGGCTTGCTCATCAGGGACAATCTTATCATTTTGATTCATACACATTGCATAAAAACTTACTTCTTTTTAATGTGTAAAGCTGCTTTGCGACAATGTCAATTGTTAAAAGCGCTATATAAATAAAATTGAATTGAATTGAATGTACTGTATGGATGTTAGGAACCTCCACTAGAGGTCACTGTTCATGTCTGTCTGTCTTTGTGTAGTTCCTGTTGGTTGACTCAGTTTCCCAGAAGGCACCTCAGTCAGGTGATGAGGCTCACCTGAACTGAGGTGGCTCATTAAAACTTTCTATAAATAGCAGTTTGTTCTGGGAAACTGGGTCGAGCATTGTTTGATTGTCTCATTGTCTGTTGGTGATTGTTTGTCTGTTTGGATTACCATCATGTGGGCATTCCTTTTTGTTACTTTGAGTTTATATTTGGTTTATGTTTTGTAACCTTAGTTTTCAGAGGGCTCTAGTTTTGTTTTCTTGATGTTCCTTGTGTCTGTGGATTCATGGAGCTGCTTTGTTCACTGTGTAGTTAGGCTGTGTCTCCTCCTGTGTCCTGTGTAAGTACTGTTTTGCCTTCTGGTCTCTTCCCTTGTATGTGTAGCCACAGGAGTGCTTAGCCATTAGCAGGGTTAGCCACTAGTAGGCCTGGATGGCTAGTAGGGTCAGCCCCTAGTAGGGTTAGCCTCCAGTAGGCTAATCTCTAGTGGGAGTGACTGCTAGTGGTTCTGGTCACTAGTAGGTTAGCCGCTAGTTTGGAATAGCCTCATGTGTGCCCTGCCTTTTGTCTTCCGGTCCCCTAGGTCAGTACTAACCCCATTAGCCACTAACCCGGTTAGGTCAGCCCCCAGTGTCCCCAGTACAACATGTAGCTACTAACCTCACTAACCCAGCTAGTCTAGTTCCTGTCTAGCCCTGTCTCCTGTCTAGCCCTGTCTCCTGTCTAGCCCTGTCTCTCCAGTCTCTGTGCCGCCAGTCCTGTCTCTCCAGTCTCCAGTCCTTGTCTTTAGTTCCCCTCTGTGTCTTAGTTAGCTCCAGCTCCATGTTTCCTCAGCTCCTGGTTCCCTGTGTCAGCTCCTGGTTCCCTGTTTCAGCTCCTGGTCTCCTGTGTTCAGATCCCTTCCTGTTCCTGTGTTTTTCCTGAGCCCTAGTCTTAGTTTGAGTTTGTTGTTTTAGTTCCTTTGTTCTGTTTTTGAGTTGTTTGTTTAAATAAAGACTTTCTGTTACACCCCTCTGCGTACATGCCTACCTTCATGCCCACGGCAACACCATCAGCCGGTCTAGCACTACAACCAGCTAGACCCATGACAATGGAGTAGGCCTGAATTCATTTTAAATAAGCACCACTTTCGTTAGTTTGATTTATGGAATACCTCCAACATAGTTTTCTTCACCTATATAATGAGCAGCTTTCTTTAGAGGAGAATTTGTGTTCCATAAATTGCAAATAAATTGTAAAAAAAAAAAATAAGATCCATAAAAAATACTTAACTCACAAAACTGAAATGTGATGCCCAAATAAATAAATAAATAAAACAAATAAATACAATATTCAATATAAATACTTTTTTATATATAATTATGTATCTTTTATTCTAGTCACCTCCACCTCTGTTCACTGACCACTCCCACACCCAACTGTTGCTAAAATTCTACCAGAGCTGTACCTGATTTTGTAACCTGTTTTCAGGCTTTTTTTAAGCAAAAGAAATTAGTCTCAGGTTACCTCTTTAGCAATGGTTCTGCTGGAGGAGCTTCTCCTGCAACCTACAAGCACAGGCATTTAGCTTGTTCTATTAATTATATTGCTGATGTAAAGTAGTGCTTTTATTTTTGTAACTGTCATGCACACTTGCAAGGGCAAATTATTATTTAAACATTTTGTGGCAGCTCTTGATTTCTTGCTCTCAGATCTAGTCTAAGATAAGAGCTATTTTAAAATGTATTGCTACATATATAAAAACATTTTTCTGAAACTTCCATGTTCCTGAAAAATGTATATACTTTAATAATTGCAATCTTGTCAGTGTGCCCAACACTAGTCAATTAATTCTCTTTGATAGTGCCAGATATTCAAGACAGGGGGATATAACAGACGGTTAAAACATCAGTGGACATTTGTAACAATATTACTATTAAGTTTATTGTAATATACTAAAGGGACACAATTACAGTAATATAGTAAGTATAAAGAGACACCTCTAGCCTTCAAATAGTACTAGTCCTTCTTTGAATGTAGTCATGCAAGTTCTGAATAAGGTGGAGAGATGTGTTGGAGTGTTATTTAAGAAGAACTTTTAAGAAATCAGAGTACCAAAATTTAGGTCTGAATTCTTTTAATAACATTCTGAAATTTCTAAATTAATGACTATCATAAGAATAATTGATTATATTATGTAATAAAATTGCTATACAATAGCCAATAATTTATATGAAGTCTTTCTTCTTCTTCAAAACCTGCTGGATCCAAATTGGAATAGAGTCAAAATGTTTGCAGTACTTTTGTCGCTTAACCCATGCTTGTTTAATTGCTTCCTGTAGATCATATATAGAAATTTGCGAGTGGTGGAAATCCCGGCTTCAGATCGTTAAAGTTCTTCAACATATTTCTTCCATCCATTAATTGAACCAGCTGATTCTAATTACTGAAGCATAGCACTTCGTACTGGACCAAACTATTTAGTGAAATTGCATTTGTGCACAGGGAGAACTTTCTCTTAATATTTTAAATTCTTTTTTTTATATATAAAAAAAGGTAAAATTACTATTCTAGAGTCAAAATGTAGCCACTATTGCTATACTACTACTACTACTACTACTACTACTACTAATAATAATAATAAATATAGTTGCAAGCAACGATGACGGGCTCAAGCATTCTGTGCCATCGCCACCCCAGGCGCACCGCACAACCTGCACACATCACACACTATATAGGGCTAATGTCAGTTTGGGCCCTAAATATTTGTTGAGTGCATTAGTGTGTGTGTGTGTGTGTGTGTGTGTGTGTGCGTGAGATGTACAGTTTGTAATATGGAGTGTAGTGTGTGTGTGTGTGTGTGTGTGTGTGTGTGTGTGTGTGTGCGCGCATTGGTGTGTAAGGGTTAGTGTGTATGAGAGTGAGGGAGAGAGTGAGGGAGAGAGGTGAGTGACATGTAGATGTGTCAGTCTGTGTGTGACGAGTAAATGTGCTTGTGTTTGTGCTTGTTTGTGTGTATGGTTTGAGTCTGTGTGTATTAACATTAGTGATGTGTGTGTTAGTGTGCGAGATGTGTTTGGGTGTGTTAACATTTGTGATGTGTATGTGTGTACAATAGGCCGCAGGTGCTGGAAGAAAAGCCTCACACTATGATGTTCCTGAATGTGATGTCACTCAATATAATGCCACACAGAACGTTATTAATAATTTTTCGGCGTACGTTTAAGACATTAGCACGGCTGACCCGTTTGAGATATCGAAAATCCCTCCGCAATTTTGCATCCTCAATGTCTTTATATCTCTTTGGCCCAGTTTGGTAGCAATTGTATAATTTCCCTAGGAGGAGTATATCAAAATCCATCGCGTGCGTTTTTGCGAACGACCCATAATAACCAGCCTCCTGTTGAATTTAGCCCAGGACATGCAGCGCGAAAGTTGTTCGGCTCGATGAGCTCTAAATGTGTACCGAGTTTCGTGTGCCTACATGAAAGTGTATATGAGCTAGGCAGCAAAATCTCGTGTGGGGGCCCCTGGGCCACGAGACTCTCAAGCATCCTGATGGCAGCAGATTCCAACCTGTCCGCTAAGTTTCATGAGTTTTTGAGCATGTTAAGACGCCCGAAAAGTCCAAAAGTGTGGAAAAAAAAATCCTTAGGAAAACAAGAGGGCCCAACCACTATGACATCACAAGAGGGCCCTCACACACTATGACGACATAGGGCTGATGTCATAGTGCTTGGGCCCTAAATATAGTTGCAAGCAACGATGACGAGGCCCAAGCACCCTGCGCCACCGCCACCCTTGGCGCACCGCACAACCCGTGTTTTATTTAAACGTGTTAAGACCTCGAAAAAGCCATCGTCACTCAGTTGCGCCGCACAACCTGCACACATTACACACTATACAGGGTTATATAGAGTTAGTGTGTGTGTGTGTGAGTGTGTGTTAACATTTGTGATGTTTATGTGTACAATAGACTGGAAAATAATGCTGGAAAATAAGCATCACCCTGATGTTCCTGAAAGTGATGTCACTGAACGTGATGTCACTGAAGGCGTCACTGAATATAATGTCACTCAATATAATTGTTAGGAACCTCCACTAGAGGTCACTGTTCATGTCTGTCTGTCTTTGTGTGTAGTTCCTGTTGGTTGACTCAGTTTCCCAGAAGGCACCTCAGTCAGGTGATGAGGCTCACCTGAACTGAGGTGGCTCATTAAAACCTTCTATAAATAGCAGTTTGTTCTGGGAAACTGGGTCTAGCATTGATTGTTTGTGTCTGTTGGTGTCTGTTGGTGTTTGTTTGTTTGTTTGTTTGTTTGTTTGTTTGTATGTATTACTGTCATGTGGGCATTCCTTTTTGTTACTTTGAGTTTATATTTGGTTTGTTTTGTAACCTTTGTTTTCAGAGGGCTCTAGTTTTGTTTCCTTGATGTTCCTTGTGTCTGTGGATTCATGGAGCTGCTCTGTTCAGTGTGTAGTTAGGCTGTGTCTCCTCCTGTGTCCTGTGTAAGTACTGTTTTGCCTTCTGGTCATTTCCCTTGTATGTGTAGCCACATGAGGGCTTAGCCATTAGCAGGGTTAGCTGCTAGTAGGCCTTGATGGCTAGTAGGGTTAGCCCCTAGTAGGGTTAGCCTCCAGTAGGCTAGCCTCTAGTGGGATTGACAGCTAGTGGTTCTGGTCACTAGTAGGTTAGCCGCTAGTTTGGTATAGCCTCATGTGTGCCCTGCCTTTTGTCTTCCGGTCCCCTAGGTCAGTACTAACACCATTAGCCACTAACCCGGTTAGGTCAGCCTCCAGTGTCCCCAGTACAACATGTAGCTACTAACCTCACTAACCCAGCTAGTCTAGTTCCTGTCAGTCTCTGTGCCCCTAGCCCTGTCTCCTGTCTAGCCCTGTCTCCTGTCTAGCCCTGTCTCCTGTCTAGCCCTGTCTCCTGTCTAGCCCTGTGCCTCCAGTGCTGTCTCTCCAGTCTCCAGTCCCTGTCTTTAGTTCCCCTATGTGTCTTAGTTAGCTCCAGCTCCATGTTTCCTCATCCCTGGTTCCCTGTGTCAGCTCCTGGTCTCCTGTGTTTAGTTCTTGTTCCTGTGTTTTTCCTGAGCCCTAGTTTGAGTTTGTTGTTTTAGTTCCTTTGTTCTGTTTTTGAGTTGTTTGTTTAAAAAAAAAAGACTCTGTTGAACCCCTCTGCCTTCATGCCTACCTTCATGCCCACGGCAACACCATCAGCCGGTCTAGCAACTACAACCAGCTAGACCCATGACAGAATGCTAGACCCAAACTAAGGCATAGCAGAGGGGTCCCCCCGGGGAAATTTTTTTGGGGGGGGGGCTGGGACCATAACGCTGGGGCAAGCAGGCTGAGGGTAGTCGGCTTGCCCTACAGCTCAACTATGAAAGGTCCCACAAGCACCGCTTCCAGCGCCTCACGGGGAGGCTCCAAGCTCCGTTCCAGGGCCTCACGGGGAGGCTCCAAGGTCCGTTCCAGGACCTCACGGGGAGGCTCCACCCCTTCGTCTCCGAGCCTCACGGGGAGGCTCCACCCCTTCGTCTCCGAGCCTCACGGGGAGGCTCCACCCCTTCGTCTCCGAGCCTCACGGGGAGGCTCCACCCCTTCGTCTCCGAGCCTCACGGGGAGGCTCCACCCCCTTCGTCTCCGAGCCTCACGGGGAGGCTCCACCCCCTTCGTCTCCGAGCCTCACGGGGAGGCTCCACCCCTTCGTCTCCGAGCCTCACGGGGAGGCTCCACCCCTTCGTCTCCGAGCCTCACGGGGAGGCTCCACCCCTTCGTCTCCGAGCCTCACGGGGAGGCTCCACCCCTTCGTCTCCGAGCCTCACGGGGAGGCTCCACCCCTTCGTCTCCGAGCCTCACGGGGAGGCTCCACCCCTTCGTCTTCGAGCCTCACGGGGGGGATCCCCCCCCCTTCCCATCCCAGAGCGTCAATGAGGTCCCACATCCACCACCCGGCTTCGGCGTCAAGTCTACCACCCCGAGCACGGGCCATTGCCGCCTCCGCTGCCAAGCGTCAAGGGCAGACCCGAGACTGCCTCCGGCGCCTGGCTTCGGCGGCATTCCAGTTCCGCCCGCCTTCCCATCCTGCTCGGGGAACCAGCTCGTCGGCGTCGTAAGTCGGGTGAAATGACTCAAGACAATGGGGACCTCCGGTAACGCTCCGGAGGAGCGTTTTTAAAAGGGGGGGGGGGTTGGAGGTACTGTTAGGAACCTCCACTAGAGGTCACTGTTCATGTCTGTCTGTCTTTGTGTGTAGTTCCTGTTGGTTGACTCAGTTTCCCAGAAGGCACCTCAGTCAGGTGATGAGGCTCACCTGAACTGAGGTGGCTCATTAAAACCTTCTATAAATAGCAGTTTGTTCTGGGAAACTGGGTCTAGCATTGATTGTTTGTGTCTGTTGGTGATTGTTTGTGTTTGTGATTGTTTGTATTACTGTCATGTGGGCATTCCTTTTTGTTACTTTGAGTTTATATTTGGTTTATGTTTTGTAACCTTTGTTTTCAGAGGGCTCTAGTTTTGTTTCCTTGATGTTCCTTGTGTCTGTGGATTCATGGAGCTGCTCTGTTCAGTGTGTAGTTAGTACTTACACAGGAGGAGACACAGCCTGTTTTGCCTTCTGGTCATTTCCCTTGTATGTGTAGCCACATGAGGGCTTAGCCATTAGCAGGGTTAGCCGCTAGTAGGCCTTGATGGCTAGTAGGGTTAGCCTCCAGTAGGCTAATCTCTAGTGGGTGACTGCTATGCGTATCTGGTCACTAGTAGGTTAACGCTGTTTGTATAGCCTCAATGTGTGCCCTGCCTTTTGTCCTTTCCGGCTCCCCCAGGTCAGTACTACACACCATTAAGCCATAACCGGTTAGGTCAGCCATCCATTGGGTCCCAGTCAACATGTAGCCTAACCTCACTAACCGCTAGTCTAGTTCCCTTGTCAGTCTCTGTGCCCCTACCCTGCTCTTGTTACCCTTGTGCCTCCAGTCCTCGTCTTCAGGCCCTTCTTTATTAGATGTTTAGTTAGCTCCAGCTCCATGTTCCTCATCCCGTTCCCTGTGTCACTCTGTCTCCTGTGTTAGTCTTGTTCCTGTGTTTTTCCTGAGCCCTAGTTTGAGTTTGTTGTTTAGTTCCTTTGTTCTGTTTTTGAGTTGTTTGTTTAAAATAAAGAGTCTTTCTGTTGAACCCCTCTGCCTTCATGCCCACGGCAACACCATCAGCCGGTCTAGCAACTACAACCAGCTAGACCCATGACAATAATGCCACATAGAAAGTTATTAATCACTTTTTGGTGCAAATTTAAGACATTATGGCCTGTTTGAGATCAAAATACCTCCAATTTTGCATCCTCAATGTCTTTAGATCTCTTTGGCCCGGTTTGGTGGCGATTGTATAAATTCCCTAAGAGGAGTACAGGTCCTTCTCAAAAAATTTGCATATTCTGATAAAGATCATTATTTTCTGTAATGTACTGAAACATTAGACTTTCATATATTTTAGATTCATTACACAAAACCAACGTAGTTCAAGCCTTTTATTGTTTTAATATTGATGATTTTGGCATACAGCTCAAAATATTAGCATATTTCATCCGACCAATAAAAAAGTGTTTTTAATACAAAGAAAGTCAACCTTCAAATAATTATGTTCAGTTATGCACTCAATACTTGGTCGGGAATCCTTTTGCAGAAATGACTGCTTCAATGCGGTGTGGCATGGAGGCAATCAGCCTGTGGCACTGCTGAGGTGTTATGGAGGCCCAGGATGCTTCGATAGTGGCCTTAAGCTCATCCAGAATGTTGGGTCTTGTGTCTCTCAACTTTCTCTTCACAATATCCCACAGATTCTCTATGGGGTTCAGGTCAGGAGAGTTGGCAGGCCAATTGAGCACAGTAATACCATGGTCAGTAAACCATTTACCAGTGGTTTTGGCACTGTGAGCAGGTGCCAGGTCGTGCTGAAAAATGAAATCTTCATCTCCATAAAGCTTTTCAGCAGATGGAAGCATGAAGTGCTCCAAAATCTCCTGATAGCTAGCTGCATTGACCCTGCCCTTGATAAAACACAGTGGACCAACACCAGCAGCTGACATGGCACCCCAGACCATCACTGACTGTGGGTACTTGACACTGGACTTCAGGCATTTTGGCATTTCCCTCTCCCCAGTCTTCCTCCAGACTCTGGCACCTTGATTTCCGAATGACATGCAAAATTTGCTTTCATTCGAAAAAAGTACTTTGGACCACTGAGCAACAGTCCAGTGCAGCTTCTCTGTAGCCCATTTCCTGCATAAGCCTGTACACGGTGGCTCTGGATGTTTCTACTCCAGACTCAGTCTACTGCTTCCGCAGGTCCCCCAAGGTCTGGAATCGGTCCTTCTCCACCATCTTCCTCAGGGTCCGGTCACCTCTTCTCGTTGTGCAGCGTTTTCTGCCACACTTTTTCCTTCCCACAGACTTCCCACTGAGGTGCCTTGATACAGCACTCTGGGAACAGCCTATTCGTTCAGAAATTTCTTTCTGTGTCTTACCCTCTTGCTTGAGGGTGTCAATGATGGCCTTCTGGACAGCAGTCAAGTCGGCAGTCTTAACCATGATTGCGGTTTTGAGTAATGAACCAGGCTGGGAGTTTTTAAAAGCCTCAGGAATCTTTTGCAGGTGTTTAGAATTAATTAGTTGATTCAGATGATTAAGTTAATAGCTCGTTTAGAGAACCTTTTCATGATATGCAAATTTTTTGAGATAGGAATTTTGGGTTTTCATGAGCTGTATGCCAAAATCATCAATATTAAAACAATAAAAGGCTTGAACTACTTCAGTTGTGTGTAATGAATCTAAAATATATGAAAGTCTAATGTTTATCAGTACATTACAGAAAATAATGAACTTTATCAGAATATGCAAATTTTTTGAGAAGGACCTGTATATCAAAATCCATCGGGTGCGTTTTTGCAAATCACCCAAAATAACCGATCTCCTGTTGAGTTGAGCCAGGACATGCAGCGTGAAAGTTGTTCGGCTCTAAATGTGAGCTCTAAATGTGTACGGAGTTTCGTGTGCCTATGTGAAAGTGTGTATGAGCTATGTTAAGACCCCCGAAAAAGTCCAAAATGGTGGGAAAAAAAATCCTTAGGAAAACAAGAGGGTCCTGCACACCTATAGTGCTTGGGCCCTAATAATCCTTAGGAAAACAAGAGGGTCCTGCACACCTATAGTGCTTGGGCCCTAATAATCCTTAGGAAAACAAGAGGGTCCTGCGCACCTATAGTGCTTGGGCCCTAATAATCCTTAGGAAAACAAGAGGGTCCTGCACACCTATAGTGCTTGGGCCCCTATGATATAGAAACAAGAGGGGTCCTGCGCACCTTATAGTGCTTGGACCCTAAATATCGTTGCAAGCAGACCATGCTGCTTTGACCTGGGTTTTTAATCAGCTGAACCCCTCCTCGCGATTAACACGCTGGGTACTCAGGCTGCAAGCATTCGAATTTGTAGTTCAGTACCAAAAGGGGCAGTGCAACACCGTACCTGATTCCCTGTCACGGCGCTGGGAAGGAGAGACTATGAATGGCCATCTGGCGATACACCAAGGCAATGAGATGCAGTGGGGTCTGCCATGTGACTGGGGGGAGTTGGAAAAGGCCCAGAAGGAGGATGAAGCACTTCGTGAACTGTGGAGAGAGGCAAAGTTAGATCCTGATGTCAAGAAAATACATCACTGCATCGTGAACCAGTTCCTCTATCGCCCAGACAAGTCCCCAGACAAGCAGGGTGTAGCCTATTCCAACTGGTCATCCCAACATCACTGCAACCTCAGTACCTGCAATACGCCCACCACAGCCCTCTCAGTGGTCATCTGGGGTGGATGAAGACCCTAAGGAGGCTACTAGAGGTCGTCTACTGGCCGGAGATACGCCGAGATGTCTGGGAATATTGTAAGAACCGCGTCACTTGTCAGAAGTATAAGCCACGTATTCTTTTTTTTTTTCGTGTTGTTCCCGCGAAAGTTCCTCGTCTGTTTGTAACAGCGTTTTAGATAATATTTTGTTTAGTTTTTTATAATTATATATTTTTCCTGTTTTTACTAAATAACAAACTAGTTTCTACGCTTTAATACTACTGGACTTTATCCGTTTTCTTTTTGTTTGCGCTTTTTGGGAGAACACGCGTATCATCTGACCAACAACAAGCAAATCCATCAGCAAATAATCACAACTCTGGCACAAAGAGGTACGTTATTATGTCTACCATTCAGCTCGCTCAGTGTGTGGAGTGCAGGATGTTTAGACATTCTTCCTCCATCATTAGTGATAATTTTATTTGTGATAGGTGTGTGTTAGTTGAGCTGAGAAACCTGAAAGAGCTCTGGTTATAGGAGACTCTATACTTTAGGGGCGCCAGCGGCAGTGGTCAGGTGTATCCCGGGAGCCAGAGCACCGGACATAGCAGGTAATCTTAGGGCTCTAGGACAGCATAGGTTCTCTAAGATAGTGGTACATGCTGGAGCTAACGATATATGCCTTCGTCAGTAAGAGGTTAATAAGAGTAACTTCACAGAGGTGTTTAAAATAGCGAAGGCGATGTCCGAAGAAGTAGTTTGCTCTGGTCCCATCCCAATGAGATGTGGCGAAATAGCTTACAGCAGGTTATGGTCACTGAACCGCTGGATGTCCAGGTGGTGCTCCGAAAACAACGTGGGCTTCATAGACAACTGGAAGACTTTTGAGGGCAAAACTGGCCTGCTAGGGCGGGACGGTGTCCATCCCACTCGGGAAGGTGCTGCTCTCATTTCTTGTAGTATAGCACATAGTCTCAGAAGAGGCCTAGTTAATCGGTGACAATCCAGAGCCAAGGCCAGGGAGCAGACAGACAGGCTAAACCAACCATCTGCTAGCTGCATAGAGTCGTCACTCAGGGTTCATCATATTGAGACTGCGTCTGTTCCCCGAGATAAACATAAACATACATTTAGAAGGACTCAGAAAGTCTGTTTTAGTAATTTAATTAACATAGATACCACAAACTCAGATCACACTGAATGCGCAGCCGGCACCTCTGATCTGAAGCTAGGATTGTTAAATATTAGATCTCTCGCATCTATAGCAGTTATTGTTAATGAAACTATCACAGATCAGGAGTTTGATATATTATGTTTAACAGAAACCTGGATTAAACAGGACAAGTATGTAGCTCTAAATGAAGCTAGTCCTCCTGGATACAGCTACATACACCAGCCTTGGCTAACTGGTAGAGGAGGAGGAGTCGCAGTTATTTATAACGATAATCTGTCTCTCGTACAAAAACACAGATTTAAATTTAATGCATTTGAAGTCTCTATAGTAACATAAAGTCAGCTCAGTCGATCCCGCTAATCATCATTTACAGACCCCCAGGGCCGTACTCGGAGTTTCTCTGCGAATTTGCAGATTTCCTCTCAAACCTTGTTGTTTCTGTAGACAAAGCGTTAATTGCTGGAGACTTTAATATTCATTTTGAGAATCCAGAAGACCCTCTGAGAACAGCATTCTTGTCCATACTGGACTCAGTAGGAGTAAATCAGTGTGTAGTAGGACCCACTCATAAAGCAGGTCACACTTTAGATTTAATATTATCCTTCGGATTAAGTATAGGAAATATAACCACAATTCCACAGTCTGAAGTTATCTCAGATCACTACCTTGTCTCGATTAAAGCGTGTCATAGTAATAATGTACGCACAGCACCGCGGTTCCGCTTTAAACGTACATTTACATCAAATATTGCACAGAGCTTTATCAATAATCTTCCAGAGTTATCAACTTTGATTGGATCGCCATCTGACTTCACAGAACTCGAACAGGCGAATGAATATCTAGAGTCAGCACTTCGTTATAGCTTAGATAATGTTGCTCCAGTTAAAAGGAAAATGATTAGAGATAAGAAACTCGCTCCTTGGTATAATGACCACACACGTGCTTTAAAACAAACCGCTCAAAAATTCGAACGTAAATGGCGCCAAACTAAATTGTTATCATTCAAAATAGCTTGGAAGGAGAGCATCCTGAACTATAAAAAAGCTCTCAGTGATGCTAGATCAACGTATCTCTCCACTCTTATAGAAAATAACAAAAACAACCCGATTTTTATTTAATACCGTAGCTAAATTAACTAAAAACAAGACCACTGCAGAAATCTCCACAACATCATGGGCAACATCATGCAGCAGTGAGGATTTCATGAACTTTTTCAATAACAAAATCATAAATATTAGGCAAAAAATTCAGGCTTTGAAACCAGACAATTTAAATAATTCAGATGAACTAACCACACCACATCAGAACTTAGAACACTTTACTCCCCTTGAAGCGAGGGAACAAATTTCACTCATCTCTTCTTCAAAATCGTCAACCTGTATATTAGATCCTATACCGACACATTTTCTCAAACAGATAGTACCAGCAATAACAGAACCCCTGTTGAAAGTAATTAACTGTTCACTCAGTAGTGGGTATGTCCCCAAATCCTTTAAATTAGCCGTTATTAAACCGCTAATCAAGAAACCTGACCTTGACCCCTGTCTGCTTTCTAATTACAGGCCGATATCAAACCTTCCCTTTATCTCCAAGATTTTGGAAAAGGTAGTATCACAGCAGCTATGTTCACATCTACACAGACCTCCTATGGGCCTCTGATCAGGGTTGCGTCACTATACTTGTGTTACTGGACCTCAGTGCAGCTTTTGACACCATTGATCATAGTATTCTCCTTCACAGATTAGAAAAGGTAGTAGGAATTAAGGGAACTGCCCTCTTGTGGCTCAGATCCTACTTGACTGATCGTTATCAGTTTGTAGATTTAGATGGTGACCGTTCCTCATGTTCTCAAGTGGAGTTTGGTGTTCCACAGGGCTCAGTTTTAGGCCCACTGCTTTTTTCCCTTTACATGCTTCCTCTGGGCAACATAATTCATAAGCATGGTACTAGTTTTCATTGTTATGCTGATGACACACAGTTATATGTCTCAGCAAAACCAGATGAGAAAAAACAGTTTGCTAAAATTGAGCAGTGTGTGCAGGACATACGAGATTGGATGTTAATTAATTTTCTTCTGCTTAATCCTGATAAGACAGAAGTTCTGGTCATAGGACCACAAGTAGCTAGAAGTAAGCTTTCTGATCAGACTGTAACTTTAGATGGCCTTTCTGTTCCCTCAAGTGCAACAGTAAAAGATCTTGGTGTGATTATAGATTCCAGCCTTTCGTTTGAAGCACATGTAGATAATATTACCAGGATAGCTTTCTTTCACCTTAGAAATATTGCCAAGATAAGAAACATATTGTCACTAAATGATGCAGAAAATCTAGTTCATGCTTTTATCAGCTCTAGATTGGACCATTGTAACGCCTTACTGTCTGCTTACCGTCTGGTTGTTCAACTAGGTGTATAAACAAGCTTCAGTTAGTTCAGAATGCAGCAGCGAGAGTCCTCACTAGTACCAGAAGATACGAGCACATCACCCCTATCTTATCTACACTGCATTGGCTCCCTGTGAAATTTCGCATCGATTTTAAGATACGACTTTTGACATTTAAAGCACTAAATGGTCTCGCGCCACAGTATCTGAGTGAACTGTTAGTGTCTTACGATCCGCCACGCCTACTTCAATCAAAGGATGCAGGCTGCCTGTCAGTACCACGTATTATTAAAACTACAGCAGGGGGCAGAGCTTTTTCTTACAAAGCCCCAAAGTTATGGAATAGTCTTCCTGTTAATGTTCGGGACTCAGACACAGTCTCAGTGTTTGTTCACTGAGGTTTGTTGACGGTGAGGTGATTGGTTGCTTTACATCTCAGTTCCCCCTCATGTTTGTGTTTCCTTCTGGCTCTCTCTTTTAGTTATGCTGTTATAGTTAGTCCTGCCGGAGTCCCTGCTTGAACTTTGCACTAAATATACATTCACCTTATACATGTTGACTGTGACCAGACCTAACTGCCATCTCTCCTTATTTTCTGTTCTCTCCTTATCTCTCTCTCCCTCTCTCCTTTCCCTCTCCCTGAATCTCCTACAGTCTACCTGAGCCTCCAGGAACAAACTGGACTCCTTTTGATTTTAATTTAAGCACATCTCCTGTTGTACTGAACTTCCAGTCTTACACATTATTATGCTGATCAATCCCTGCTATCCGTTATCACCCAGATGAGCATGGGTTCCCTGTTGAGTCTGGTTCCTCTCAAGGTTTCTTCCTATTACCATCTCAGGGAGTTTTTCCTTGCCCCCGGCGCCCTCGGCTTGCTCATCAGGGACAATCTTATCATTTTGATTCATACACATTGCATACAAACTTACTTCTTTTTATTGTGTAAAGCTGCTTTGCGACAATGTCAATTGTTAAAAGCGCTATATAAATAAAATTGACTTGACTTGACTTGAGAATTTCAACAGACATATTGTGCCACACTTTGGGACTAAAACTCTGAAGTTTGTTCAGGATTATTAAAGGACAGCAAGGGAAATTAGTGGACTACGGGAACCAACTATGCTTCAACTTCAACAGATGCAGAGAACAGGGCCTCATCCATACAAGACTCCACCCAGGATCCACTATTATTTACCCTTACGGCACTCTGCAGGTCTGGAGTTCTGGAGTTTGAACCTGGGACCTTCTGATTGATAGATCAATGCCTGAACCACTGAGCTACCCCTACCCATCAAATTAACAGAGCTTAAAAGGAAAAAAAACAAAACAACCCTACTTTATAATTGACACTTTGAAACTTAAGATAGACCACCTATCCAAAACTTATTAGCCATTCTACCAACCCAGTTCTGGACAGAGATATATTAATTCTCCACAATATGTACCTGGACCAACACCACAAAGAGAGACTTGACTGAAGAAGCATTGGCAGACATTGCTCTACCTTTTTTTTTTTGCCCCCAGTGTAACCATGGCAACCAGCAATATACTTCAAAAAGTCTATTTTCTACACCCTTTTTACATACACATATCATGAGCAGGTGGTGAGGGAATAAGTCTTGTAGCTAATAATACCGCGGATCTGGGAAATGAGACCTTTTTACGCTCTCTAATTTCATATCGTCTCACTTCCTAACCAGGAGCGTTAATTAACTTTCGCAGGTTAACATGAGATAGTGAAGAAAGGCTGCGTATGTAAACCATCATCAGGATGCTCTCAGTGTACTCCGCTAAGAGCCATAATAAACGTCATGTCACGAGGAATCTGCTAGGCACAGGGGTGTGACTTACTCCAGAGTGATGGGAAACGTGTGGAACTGAGACGTCTGTCCAGGAAACCTTTCCTAAGTTGCCTTGTTGTTGCTGTTGTTTTTTTGTGAGAGCATTTAGTAAATGATCAATCAACTGTCTAGTTGAGGTTTGCTTACGTTTAAAATCTAAACCAAGAAGGTATAAATTGATGCATAGGGAAAATGTGTTTACTGTTGATTGTGTACCATGATATGGTTGTGATGCCAGGTCTGTTCATCTCAGAGACCTGCATGCTGTGTATTCTGAGTTTCACTTTTACAGGTTGAGGGTCAGTTTTTTTTTTCCCAGTTTGGAGTCCAAATTATTGTAGCACCTAGAGTATATCACTGATGAACACAAACAATCCGATATTTTAAATGAGGAAGGTATGTGTAAGTATAGCACAGTTTGAAGAAAAAGGGGGTGGGCGGGTATATAAGTATTAAGTATTCACCCCTCACTGCTGTGAAACACCGAAAGTAATTCTTGCGCCATCAAGAGCAAAACATGATCTCAATATGACAAGAGGAGTTTGTTAGAGAACACGCAGTTTTTTTGCTGTGCAAAAGTATTGACCCCCTCATTATTTCCTATTTCCTTCCCGGAGAGTCCTTGTGTTTCTAATGCATTTCTAAGGAATACTTATCCAGGCTTCCTGAAGAACATTTTCGGCTCTCATCTTCAGTCCCTGTACCTGTACCTGAGGAATATTCTTTTCTTTGTTAAACCACACAGTGACCTATGAATCATTCAAGCATAAAAAAATGTCTGAACCAGTGAAAACAGGGGCAGATGATGACAGATGATCATCCATCACATTCGTTTGTGTTCGTGTACGCGGGGCGCCGGACAAACGAGTGTCTATGTCGACAGGTACGTTTTTGAAAAGCATGTGACCTGAGGCTGAGCTCTGATTGGATTTTGTCAAATCATCCTTCCGGCGCATCCTTCCTTTTTATGATGGAGGGAGACAGACGCAGTTATAAATAGACATAAAAAATTATAGACATCATCAGATGCAGGGGCCACAGCATCAGTTTGTCCCTGTCAGAGCTGATGGTGGCAAAGAAAAACTCCCTGAGACAACATGAGGAACCATGACCATAAATCACCGGCCACTCTAACCATCATACACCAAACCTGTGTTGCTGATTGACTACACAGGGACACATTTATACTGAACTGTGACTATAACTGGAAACATGGTTTGTGATGTGGCCCCTGCATTTGATAACATCCACCATTATTGGCTGCGCCCGTCTCCCTCCATCACAGAAACTTCCAGATGCATAAATTATGCATCACGTCAAGCTGATTTTCAGCAACATGACAGTGACCTAATTTTACTCAGAAGTCCGGTCATTTCTGCAGAGCTCAGTTAAGTGGCTCAACTTCAGGAGGACTTGAAAGCGGAGATGTGCATCAAGTGTGTGTGTGTGTGTGTGTGTGTGTGTGTGTGTGTGTGTGTGTTTGTGTGTGTGTGATGCTACCAAGACAGGTCTAAGACCAAGATAAAAAGTCTCCAAAGGAAGTTTCTGACATTGTGTTTAAAGAATTCGGGTCATTCAGTAGGAAAAGATGAGAAATAACATTTCAGAAATATGTTCAGGTTCCTCAAATCTAACGCCAAAGCTCTCTGAAGTGCAACATCTTTTGCTTAATTTCAAACAGCAGCAGCAGCAGAAGAGACTTAGAGGTCACTACATTGACGATTGAACAAATGTCATTTTAAAACACAGATGTCACGGATGATGTCACGGATGATGTCACTGATGATGTCACTGATGATGTCACCATGGGCTTCAGAATCATCCAATCAGCAGCTCTGCTTTACCTTCACTCTCCTTTTCTCCCTGATCTCTTGCTTTTTACCATGCATTCATGTTCTTCATTCTATTTTCACTCTTTTATATTTTCATATATATATTTTTCCTTTTCTTAAAGTTTTCCCTACTTTCTATATTTACATATTTTAGACCGGTTTCATCCCATTTTCTCTCATTACACTTTTTTTTTTTACTCTTCTGCTTTTCTTTGCCATTTTTCTCTTTCTTTCTTCCTTTTTTTCTCCTTGTTTTCTTGATATTTCTTTGATTTTTTCATCTCTATATTTCTCTATTTTATATGATTGTTTCCTTCATTCATCAGAACTTCTTTTGATCTTCCTTACTTTTTATTTATTATTCACTTAGTTCCCATTTTCTGTTTTTCCCCTCTTTTTATTTTCTTTCTTTCTTTCCTTTCTTTTCTTCCTTTCTTTTTATTTTTTTATCTCTTTTTATTTTCATATTTTCTTTAATTTTTATTTTCTTTTACACTTTTCTTTCACTTTTTCTTCCTTCTTTCTTTCTTTCCTTTATTTCTTTTTCTTCCTTGCTATTTGATTAGTTTTATTTTGACATTTTGATATCCTTTTTTGTTTTTTTACTTTATTTTGTTCTTTCTTTTTTTCTTGATTTATTAGTTTATTTCTTCTTTGTATCATTTTCATTTTCGAGTGTTGCTGAACAGAGCAGGTCTGAGACACACCCACATCTTCATTCACAGCTCTGTTCCTTTAGAACGTTTCCCTCTCCGGATTATTTGAATGTGTAATATCCGTCTAAATGCCCCGTGAGCGAGGCCAAGCAGTCCTGCCAGTCCTGGCATGTTTCTGTCAGAGTCAAGGTGGATGGCGTGCGCTACGCTCTCTCTCCTTCACCGAGGCAGGAGACGGGAAAAGCTGGGGAAAGCTGTTTGATAAAGGGCAGCTGCTTTTCACAGATTTCCCCCGAGGGGGCGGGAAGGTGGAGGCAGCGCTCCGCTATCTGATAGACGGCTTACAGCACCGGGAGGCCGCGAGACTTCGCTCAGCAAGAACTAAAGGGCTTAAAGGGTCGCCGTGTAATTGGATCCAGTGACCCAGACCGCGAGAGAACCAACACACAGATTTGATATTAAACACAAGTAGAGAGAGAGAAATTACCAAATAAATAAATAAAAATATGCGGTTCGAGTCAAACTGGGATTTGTAATGAAATTTCTCATGAATGAAGGCGCAAAACAGGTGATTAACATTTACAGAAGACTTCAAGTAATGCAGTGAAACCTTTGGATGGTGCAAAGGTTTCAACGAAGGCAGAAAGTCCGCTTAAACGTTCGGCGAGTTTTCCTTAAAAAAAATAAACAGATAACTGCTGCCAACTTACAGATGATCAAGAGACACAGCTGACTGTGGGAACCGTACACACACAATCATTCACCAACACCTCTTGCACATTACAGGAACTCATCTGGGAGTTATTGCAACATCTTCCCATAAAGTCCTACACACAATGTAGAGATCTGTAGAGCAAAATCACACACACACACACACACACACACACACACACACACACACACACACACACACACACACACATACATTTTGCATTTCATTCCATCATCAATGAGGCTTTGTTTTCTATGAATTAGTGGTTTTAGTTCTTAGTCATGTTAACTTAACATGTTATCATAAATAGGCTTAGAGTCTGTAAATAGCTTGTCCGATACGAGTCAGGTTCTGGCAGTCGAGTCATGAGTCAAGCTCTGAATCAAATCCTCAGAGTAGCTCTTAGTAGAGTCATGATTTAAGTTCTCGGGGGATATAAGATTTGCTTGAGTTAAGTCATAAATGGAAACAAGAACTGACTCATGAGTCGGTTGTGAAACGATCCATGAACTGATTCATGGATCAATTCATAGATTGAGTGAGTAATCCATCCTCAGCTTGACTCAGCACTCGACTTGTGAGTTAGGCAACAAATTGGGGTGCGAGTTGAGCAGGGAAGTGATTCATGACTCAATTCATTCATACTGTATATCAGCTCTCGGTTCAATTCAGGCCTTGATTCATCTATATAAATAAAAGAGAGGTTTTGTCTGTTCATTGGTCAGAACTCGCTCTTTTAACAATATCTCTACGTTCCATACATCGGAGGGCCAGGAACCAGGCTCAGAAAATGTTCATCCAGCCAGAATTCGTCACAGCATCGGGCAAAACTGCCTGGACAGAATTTAATGAAACTTTGGCAGTGTTTAGATATCTGCCTGGAGTTTGACCGGCACCATAAGTGAAAATGAAATGAAAATGTTGAGTAGGAGTGAAGTTATGAGCAGTTTTGTGCCAGATTAGAAATTGCAAGTTTTGCATCAGACTGTAAGTGCATCATAAACTGACTGCAGGACAGCGTTTAATTAAACTTTTGCAGATACCAGGGCCCGTATTCACAAAGCTGCTCCGATCTTAGCGTAAAAAGTCCTAGCTGGGAGACTAAAAGTGATTTAGGAAACTTCTCAGAGCAATTTTAAGTAAGGAAGTATAAAAACCTTTATCTTAGTGAGGAGGTGTGGTTGCTAGGGATGACGTAACAATTCAAGGAGTGTGATCGGTTGATAAAAAAAAATCTGTAAAGGTTTTAAAATGTGCTCTTTGTGAAAATTGAATATATGATAATAGAATAGACAGTGAAATTATAATGTTTGTATATAAAGAAATTGTACAATCATGGCTACGAGCTACTTTGTGCAAAGGTTCTGTTATAGGTTAAATATCTTCAAGTGAATTAAAACAGCCAGATGTTGAAAATGAAAGTGTGTCTATTTCTGAAGAAACCAATTTCCACACAGTAGTTACTATATTTAAGTTCTTACATGTACTGTATTTACTGTACTGATTCTATTACTTGTAATCCATTTTGGCCGTGTGTGCTGGGTGATGCAGGATGCTGTTGCTGGGCAAAGTGGGGGAACAGAAGGATACAATTATGAGTGTTGTTCTCCCTAACTCCTGTACAATTCATTAAAAAAATAAATCACACGATTGCATCTTAGTGATGGTAAATTGCTTGATTATGTTAGTTTATTCAGTCTGTGTCAAAAACACAACCCCAGATAGCACACTTCTGAAGGGCTAGTGTTGGGCCAACGGCAGTGCATACATTGGGTCAATGTTGGCATCAGTGGTTGGCCCAATGTCATTTTGTCCATTGGCCCAATGTTGGTTCAGTAGATAATGGCAAGGGTAGCCCAGTGTTGGCACAACATTGGTTCAGTAGAAAATTAAATTAGACTCTTTTCATCATTGCCGATTCATAATACCAAAACACATTTATATCTGCAGAAATGTATTTATTGATGATAAATTAATAAAATCTAAAAAAAATAAAAAATGTAACCATTATGATGGTAAAATACAAAATAAACACATAGTTCAAACAGTTTTTCTCTCAGTAAGGTGGATGAACATAAATGCATACAAACATAGTACGCATTGCCTCTGACTGACCTCTGAGGCTCTGCGTCTTCCTCAACTGCATTTACCTCCATACTTTTACCATCATCTTGGTCAATGTATCTCAGCTGTTCTTTATCATCATCATCATCATCATCATCATCATCATCATTACCGCGTCTTTGGGGAACTGTGACTCTAGTCCGTGTAAATACATCAATAATTTGAGCATTGTACATTAAATTGTACTTCCAAAAACATAATATTCCTTTTCAACCAGCAAAATTATGAGGAAAAACAAACACTGTCCACATTTGGCTCAACTCAGTCCAACAACAGATCCAGCTTTACAGTATGCACATTTTTTCTCCAGATGAAACAAAGTAAACACAGCAATTCAAGCAATAAATAACCTAACAAAATTGTCAAATGATATGTTTCACAAGCTGACTACCTTAGTACATGTAATCAACAACCGCATGAACATGCAAAAATGCAGTGCCCTAAAGCGATATGTACTGTATGTAAACAATATGTACTGTATTTTAGCCCTTTAACATTTCTGGACCTGACTATGGCAACAACCCCTATGGCTCTAACGTCTCTATATCTCTGTATGCTGCTGTATTCACTGGCAACAGGTCGATTAGCCTAGCATAATAGTGCATAGCTAAACATCTTTCTCAACACTTTACAGCAAACCTACTCACTGTGAGTCAAACCCTGACATTAAAATGTGAGTTGTGAGTCACGCAAGTGAAACGGTGAGCTTTTGTTTTGCCAAAAATGTAAAGAGGAATCTCAAGTTACCAGAACACCAAATCTAAAATATAGTTGCAACGATGAGCGGGCCCAAGCACCTGCGCGATTGCCACCTGGGCACACCACACAAACTGCGTGACTTTTGAGCATGTTAAGACCTCCAAAAAGACAACGCCGCCCAGGCGCACTGCAAAACCCGCGTCCCTTTTGAGCACACTAAGACCGCTAAAAAAGCACCGGAGACTGATGTCACTGAATATGGCATAAGTTCAAGGCATGGTCGCGGCTGTATGTGTCTTGCTGGTGTGCTCGGTTGGTGATCGCACAGGTGGTTGGGGCCTCAATGATTGAAAAAAAAAATAAATAAAATAAAAATAATAAATATAGCTGCAAGCAATGATGAGTGGGCCCAAGCACCCTGCGCCAGATGTCACTGGATATGGCATAAGTTTAAGGCATCGTCACGGATGAACGTGTCTTTCTGGCGTGCTCGGGTGGTGTCGGCATGCGTGCTTGGGGCCTGGATAATTGAAAATAATAATAATAATAATAATAATAATAATAATAATAATCGTTAGAAGAACAAGAGGGCCCTCGCGCTATGACATTGTCACTATTAAAACAGCATTATCAGAGTGATGGTGATGACATCATCGTCATGGCATTTTCGTGCTGATGTCATAATTAGTGCTTGGCCCTAATTAGTAAATAAATAAATAAATAAATAAATAAATAAATGGCATGCAGGATATTTATATTTACCCACTTAACCAATGGCCAGTTGACAGCTCAAGTCCCATAATCAACAAACACAAGAAAATGTAACGTTGCGTCATATGTCTGAAACAGAATGCATGAAATAACATCAATCCAACATGTTAACTGAGTGGTTTTTATTTTATTTATTTGCGTTTTTGTGAACTGGCCCTTGGGCGAACGAGCAGTGCTTGAGAGTTAGCGCTTCAGAGGTAACACTAACTTCCACTTCTAACACTAGTTCTGTTTACTCAACATGAAAAAGGACTTGAAGCTGTGTTTCCACGAAGCAGTGGGAGATCAAGTCACCAGGAAGCATAAATATATTCCTTTTCATTCGCTCGCGGCTCTTAGCTACGCGGGCCTTCACCTGTTGGAGAAGAGAAGAGACGACTCTCGGCTAAGATCCCGCAAACTCTGAAAGACAGAGGAGCTGGGACCTTCTTACTTTGATCACGGCTGCGCACAATTCCCCTCGGACGCTCGGTCTAGCCGAGTGCAGGCATAAAAGTTAGCTGACTTTACAGGGAGTACGCTTACTTATTTTCCCCTTTACTGCACTTGTTGCTGAAGCCAATTCAGAGCATATTATGACATCTCAACTATTTACCAATGAAAGTTTACTGCATTGTGAAATTGTGCACGTGAACACATGAGTTGCTCACTCAGTCAGATTACACTATGTAACACAATTTTTGTTCCTGGCTTCTAAGTGTTATATTTCAATCGCTTATGTCTAAAAAATGACTTCACGCACACGTAGCAGAATGAATCAGCTGGATGCAAACAACCTCTTGATGCCATATCAAATAAATAACTTCTCTTCAACGACGAATCGTTATCCTTTCAGTCAGCAATAACACGAATTGGAATCTTGGTTCGAGACACCTGTGCTTTTATACTTGTATAGCTACTTTTGGAACGTTCGAGAACGTTCGAGAAAGTTCTGGGAGTTTCTCGAAAGTTCTGGAAGTTTCCTGAACGTTCTAGAGTGTTCAGGAGAATTGTAGAAACATCTGGACAACTCTAGCAGTTCAGGAATATTCTAGGAGGAAGCTCGGCATTGAAAGCGAATCAAGGATTTTCTCGAAAAACAATTTCACTGTCCCGGTCACAGAAGCAAAGTTTTTCTGGAATAACAGCGATTTCCTTTCTGTTCTAGACCTAACGGGTTAGGTTTCTGTTTTCTGTTACATAGTGTTATTAACACATGACTGATGAGCGCGTGTTGTAAAAAGTCCAGTACGCAACGTTAACACAGTCACTATTTTAATGTACGTACGTCTACCATTGCACAGAATATCCTCATAAGCAAAGCTGACACCAAATCAAGGAGACTAGCACACAGACAATGACATCATCGGCATAAGGTGACATTACAACAAGCTAAAATCTCGGCCTCCCCTGTCCACACCGCGCCACTGAAAACGTTGTTGTCTGGACAGAGTTTTCGAGAAGCTCCGTTTTTACTGACCAAAAACTGCGTTTGCATGTGGATGAAGCGTGAAAACCGCCGAATCTCCATTTAAAAAAAAATATGTGTGACATGGCCTTAATCAGCAACACCTGTCCTCTGGGTGGTTTTAGGTTCCCTTCAGCTATAAACGCCATTTCGTGACCCGTTTGAGAGCGTTCACAGTTGAGCGCAAAGTACAATGAGTTTAACATTTATCATTTTAGAACAGTTTAACATTTATCATTTTAGAACACATAAGAAAATAAATGTAAAAAAAATGTGGGTGTTAGGGTCTACTGAGTTAGATATATAGTCCTTTCAGTGTTATTTATGTACTAGATTGGTTTCCAACCCTCATACAGTATGAGGTCCTGATGTGATGACATCATTGAGAGAGTCTGCTGCAATATAAGCAATATAATTTCATTTCCAATGTCCAATTTTCAACCTTGCCATTGTCTACTGAACCAATGTTGGGCCAACCTATCTTCGTCCCCACCAACAGGCCAACAGTGGGACCATGGACAAAAAGCATGCACTGTCCGGCCGATGTCGGAGCACTGACCAAAGGTTACCATGATTTTGCTGACGTTGGGCCAACAAAGCAGTGTTATCTAAATCCAATATGAATTCATTTTTCGAGTTGAAGTTTCTACAGTGTGGGGTCTGAACTTGGGACCTTCCAATCACTAGCTTTTCACTGAGCTACCCCTGACCCTACAGTACTTAGCGCCAGTGTGTCTTATTAGCCTGTGCATGTATTAAAGAAGACAAATTAGTTTTCATTAGACGTACCCTGGGAATGTTGGGAATATGAACACATTACTCAGAATTAACAATTATGTGTTAAATACATCCAAATATAAAGCGGAGATGCATTTTTTTATTTCTCAGTTTTTCTTAATTTGCTTGCTGCAGAAGATTACAGGGCATCTGGTTGAGATTAGTGTCATGCATCATGAGACGCCCAAGCAGGAAGCTTTCAATTTCATGTGTTTCGTAAACCTCACTAGCTAAAACAAAGTAAACATGTGGCAGGGGCTGAATGACACATTTTTAGAGTTTTTTTTTTTTTTTTCTCTCTTCCTTTTCCTCCAGCCACTCTCATTTGGAGTTCATCATCAGTGTCTGCATCTTCCTTTGTCAACCCAACCATCAAATATTAAATCTCCACCTTGGCCTTCCACTTATTCTGCTACCTGCTGACTCCATCCTCAGTATTCTCCTCCCCCACAACCCTCTTCTGAACATGTCCAAACCATCTAAATCTACACTATTATAGACTCGTATTGCTCATCCTGTCCATCCTCATTGCTCTAACTGAAAATCTCTGCATCAGCTTAATCTCCACCTTCAGCTCACTCTCCAGTCTTTTTGACAGTGCCTCCATCTTTAACAAAGCTGGTCTTAGATGTCTTCCCATCACAAATCCCTCTCCTCCACTCTCTTCAACTTGCCTGAACTCACTTCTTCACTTCTCTACCTTACACTTCATTACTTTGGAGATTTGACCCCTGGTACTTACACTCATTACCCACCTTCACCACCCTTTGCCCTTGCAACCACACCTTCCACCCCGTTCCCTCTCAATCACACACACCTTGCTCCTGCTGACTTTTATTCCCCTTATCTGTGTACGCCTCCACCTCTCCAAACTTGTCTCAACCTGCTCCCTACTCCACAACACAATGTCATCTTTGAACAGTCTAGTCCACAGAGACTCCAGTTTATGATCCGCTTATTTGTTTTGACACTGATTTTACCCCAGATGTTCTTCTTGATATTGATGGGTTAACGTGTTAATGGGGAGGCTTTAGAATTCAAACTTTGTAGTTGGGTTTTGTGATATGTCAGATAGAACCAAAGTCATCATTAGGTTTATAACTTGTACATTCTACCACTATGTGAATGATGTCGCTGAAGTTAAAACTCTCAAAATGTGTATATCACTATTATTATTATTATTATTATTATTATTATTATTATTATTATTTGGTCATGGAAACAACTAAAAACAAACATAAACATCATTTACAGTATATCTGTGCTATGTCTTTGCAAATATAGACTCATATTGCTTTTGAATTTTCTTCCTAAATACTGGACAAAACTGAGCACTATATAAGTTTATTATAAATAAATAAATAAATAAATAATATTAATAATATATATATATATATATATATATATATATATATATATACAAAAACCAGATATGAATATTCAGAGTTCAGAGCAGATACAGATAGTGGGGTTAATTAAAATCTCTAATTTATTTGAAGATGAAGATGCACATTTAACTTTTCACTTTTACTAACATAGACCATCTGTAGAATTCTGCTTATCATTTTCCAAGTAAGACTAAATATTTCACATAGTACAACAGTCATGTCAATAGGAGGCGCAGTGTGTTAGCCAGAGCTTTTCAATGCTTGTCCTCCCTTTGGAATTCTGACTAGATAAGTAAGTTAGTCAGTTTCTGGCATAGTGGTTGGCACTGTCGCATTGCACCTTTAGGGTCCAAGTTCCTGCCTTGGGTCTATGTGCATGGAATTTGCATGTTGGTGGGTCCCCTTAGACCAAAAACATCCAGATTAGGCTAATTAGCATTCCCAAATTCCATGTAGTGTGTGATTTTGTGCGCCCTGCGATGAATTGTCACCCTGTCCAGGGTGTACCCCGACTAGTGCCGTACTTAAGTCTCCCGGGATAGGCTCCAGGCCCCCTGTGATCCTGCATACAGGCTGTAGCAGAATAGACGATGACTGAGTAAGAGAGAGCGATTGCTAAAAGAACCAGAAAAAAGATGGATTCATGAGAAGTGTTTTATTTTTTGCTTGAAAAAAGCCCTCTCTATTCAGCGCATTAGCATTAACATTAATGTTAGCATTAGCTTAAGCTCACTTACCATATGGAACTGAATTGGTTTTAGATCCCTGGTTCAGGTGCAAGCAGTGTGAGTGAGTCTCATCTCATCTCATCTTTCTGTCTGTCTAATTATCTGGGGATTTTCTTTAAGAGGGTCAGTGTGATTAGCGCTGATCCCTTATATAGCTCTGGCTCCGTGTCCAGCAGACTGCACGCTGCTTATTCGTGCTCGACGCTATGCAGCTTATTCCACCCATTTCCATGCAGAATCATGTTTAAAAGAAATGGGTTGTATACAGTGCATTTAGAATAATAAATGATAGAAGTGGTGGATAATGTATTATATTATAGTCGTGATCATAATTCTTCATTCAACTACTCCGCTGTATTGAATTGCGATTGGGTAGAAGGTGTTGATTAATATTCTGTAGCAGAAGCTCTGACAGTAGTGCAGCTGCAAATCGTATTTAATCTTATTCGGTATTTGTTTAAATGGAATTTTTGTAACGCAAATACGTTTATGTGGCTTGAATGTAAGATAAAGGTAGTGTAATTTTAACTGCAGTGTATTCTAATGATAAATGTAAATGTCGTAAGTGCGTGTAGGAGGAAAAATGTTACCATGAAAGCTGTGGAAACAATAAAACATTCTCAATGTCTGAATATATCCAAAAACTATGATATTAATTAAATATTTTATTTTCTCCAGCATTCAGCAGACACCCTTACCCAGAGCAACTTACATTAAAAAAAAAAAATAAATAAATAAATAAATAAATAAATAAATATTAAAAAATCCCGTTCCACATCTTAGCTGTTGAGGGTTAATGGCTTTGCACAAAGGCCCACCAGAGGCAACTTGGTGGTGCTGGGGTTTGAACCTAGAACCTTCCAATCAGTATCCCAACACCTTGATGACTCAACCTGGTGAAATCAGTTCATGGTCTCTTTGCATACAATTATGATGACGTAAAATTCAAAATGACAAAAAGGGTGTGCTGAAGCCTCTAGCCTGTGTCAGAAGACCCAGTAGCTCAGTATTACCCACATCATCATTCTGCTCCGCTGAAGAGAGCTGTTTGAAGGACAGCGCCCGAGCACGGTGCATCTTTTGTTCTTCTTAAAGACGCTGAGATAAAACTGCCCATACTCCCTCCATCAAAGCATTACGGGGATCTGGATTTCTGAGAATGAGAGCAGTATTTAAGTTTAGTGAATGCTTCTTCAGCAGCAAGACAGCATGAGTGATGTTTACATGCGTTCTTTAAAAGACTGGTGTGTGGACCTGCTAAAGAACTAAACACTTTTGTAGAATCTTCTGTGAACCTGGAAATCTGTGAAAATGCTCTAAATCTTCACAGCTCATGGAACCAGCCATACTTTGTTTTGATCCATGGAGACTTCCTTAGGAATGATAATGTGCGCTGGAAAAAAAAAGATCAACCATAACAATGATGACACCACATATTATCCTTGATTATCTGCTGACAGGATCGCTCACCCATGCTTGTCCAGTCTGATCCCACTGAAAACCTAATACAAATTGTTGTACAATTTGAAAAAAAAAAAGCCAAAGCTGGCCAAGATAGAAAGCGCTAGAACATCCAGTGCACCACAGCCCACTGTACAGTACATGGTGACCAGCAGGCCAGGAGCACAAGGCTGCACACAACCAGTCATGCAAACTCAACAGATCCCAATCCCATCAAACACCCATGGAATGCACTAAGTCTAATCCACAGATGACCCACCACGCAACCCATAGCACCCAAAGGATGTGCTGGTGCCAGATGCCACAGCACACCACCAGAGCTCCTGTGGAATTATGCCCTGAGGGGCCACAGCGCAAGACGGTATCACGAGAAAAGTGAGAATCAGAAGAAGAAAAAGAACAAGAACAAGAAGAAACGAAAGAAGGAGAGACAAAGGAGGAGAGGAAGGATGAGAAGGACAAGATGAATAAGAATAAGAAGATGGATGAAGAAGAGGAGGAAGTGAAAAAGTTCCATTTTAGTTACTTATAACTCCACACACACAGACCCGAGGCAGGCATCGAACCCTCGATCCTACGCCAACAATGACATATTTTCCTAGCATTATTTCTTGAACTTGTCATTGATGAGGCATTGAGATACTAAGTGAGCACGAGAGCGCTCATAAGCCAGGATTTACTACTGTACTTAATGTGACCAGAGGTGGTGCTGAAGGCTCGAATCCCTGGCGAGAAAGTTAGCAACTGGACAGTGACCCAAGTTTACATAAGCACTGGTTGTGGAATAGATAAAGCAAGAGAATTTTTTAAGCCATTCAAAAAAAAATAAAATAAAATGTAATCCCAATTCTGCCAAGAAGATAAAAATCCAACCAGAAGTCTGCCAGAAGCTTGTTGATGAATACCAAAAACATCTGCTCAAGCTGAAACGTGCTTAAGCGATTTGTGCTGTATGTACAATTGAACCTTCAGAAAATTCCAGGTATTAAGGGCATTCGTGTTCACGGTGAGTGTTCATCAACTTCGGACCGCAACTGCAAATGAGTAAATAAACCAGTGTAGTGAGACAGACGCATCTCAGGCAGGAAGCCCACGCCTAGCTACAGACCTGCAGAGGAAATATCCGGATGCCGAAGATGAAATTAAGCGCTGAAACACACTCAGGGCTGATTAGCACTGATCACATTAACTCCACATCACAGTCCGGTCATGCCACCATCTGAATCTCCTTCCTTCTTACAACACTTCGCATTACTGTATACATACAAAACTCGACCACTTACCTCCTTACAGGCCAACGTGTGTGTGAGTGTATATTGAAAATACCGCTGAACTCGAACTGGATTCATCAGCAGAGATTGCATTCCCTGGGTTCAGTTACATAGGAGCAGGAAAAATCATTCTGTATACTGTATATACTGTACACACATAGACGAAGAGAAGCATGAAAGAGAGAGAGAGAGGATTGTCATGTCTCCAGTAAAGCATGCCAGGGCCATATGCCACTCTGACATTGCTGACAAAGAACATCAAAAAAGGGCACCTCACATCTCCACTTATTTCCTGAGCTGTGAAACCTGTATGCATAATTAAGAAGGCATGTTTAAAACACACACACGCAGACACACACACACACACACACACACACGACTCCCTGTATCCCTATCTCCTCCTATAACAGATAATCTGACCAGTTCTCATCACGCCACTTGTTTTGGTCTGATTTGTAGCGCACTCCTATTTCCTGCATCATAATTAGTTCGGCATTACTGTAACAACCGCGTCCTCTACCGTGTCCTCTACAACGCACACGTCAGAGCCGAAAGTGATACTGCATCAGCACTTTCAGAAACACAACCAGAGTCACTGAGATGCGAAAATGTTGAGACTAAGATGAAAACTTTCTAAATGCTCAACCATATACTGTACGCCTACACTGAACCCAAACGCTCACAACATATGGACATACAGTCAGAAACAAAAAAAAAACAATAGACATGATTACTTAAAAACACAATAATTATTTGGAGGAAGAAAAAAAAATCGCGAGTGAGTCAATGCTTGTTGGACAATTGAAAGTAGAAATGTAGAATGCAGATTTCACGCTAAAGTTGATTGATTATAAGGCAACGTTAGCTTTTCTGCGGCTGGAGTGAATGTTTTGCTGGGTGTGAATGAAACTTCCTCCAGCTCCTGACCGGATGTCCACAAGCTTTTCTTTTTTTTTTCCCCCCTAACAGCACGCAGGATCTTACTTAGCTCTCACACCCCACAAGCTTGAACTCCCTCCCAGATCCGTCTCCAGCCAAACACAGGCCCACAAACGCTGGTTCTGCTCCAAAACCTCTTTCTACTATCTTGACGCTCCATTGGTCTTGTTTTCATCTGAAAACATTTTGAAAACTCCTTCGTTTGCACTGTGATCTAGGGGGGGTCATATTCTTGTTCAGCACCCCACTATCTTCTGCTTTTGTCCTCTACACCATAAGCTCCTGCTCCTGTCTTGTCCTGTACCTCACAAGCTCCTGATCCTGTTCACCAACCCATAAGCTCTTGCTCCTGCCCAGGACCAACATGATTCTATTCCTATCCACCATTCACGAGCTCCTGCACCTATCAATGACCCTTTACATTCCTGGTCATGTCCAGCTCCGGAGAATCTCCTGGTCCTGCCCGGTACCCTTTCAGCTCCTGCTCCTGTTTAAGCAGAAGCCAACATGATCCTTTTTACTCCTGTCCTATTGTTTCGGTCCAGAGGACTCAGCTCTTAAATTTCTTTATTTTTTCGTCAGACTATAACCTGCTGCTCTTGTGCAAGCAAGCAAGCAAGCAAGCAAGCAAGCACAAGTGCTCCTGTCCAGTCCCTTTCCTGAGGACTGAGTAACTGTTCCTTCTGCAAGGGCAATTAATTAATTAATTAATTTCCATTACTCTCCAGGTCACTGCTTTTGTTTGGTGGATTACAGTATATGCTTCTGCTCCAGATGATCTCTTGTTACTCTCCAGAGGTGGGCAAACTCCAGTTCCGGCCCAGAACAATAAATATTGTTATAGCACTAATCACATTAGCTCCACACATCACAGTCCTGTCATGGTACCATCTGGACCTCCTTCCATACGACACTTCATGTTATACGGTACATACAAAAAACTCGACCACGTACCGACCTACAGGCCAAAGTGTGTGTGTGTTTGTGTGTGTATTAATAATACCGCTGACTCAATCCAGTTTGCATTCCCTGGGTTAAGTTACGCATGAGCATATTTTTGCTCACTTCCCAATATGATTGCAATTCTAACTCTAACAAAGTGTTAATCCTGTGCATGGTGATACAAGCTCCTGATCCAGCTGCATTGGGTCCAGATGCTTCTCCTGCCACCCACTGACCCACAAACAGCTGCTCATCTCGAAAACCCACTTCTGCCATCTTGAGTTGAACAAGAACCCTTTTTTTTTTGTCTCAGTTCTACTCCCACAAGGCTGTGTCCCACACCCTCAAAAATCCATCCAGAAGTTTTCGCTTCTCTCCATGCGATTCGACTTCATCGTATCCTTTACCTTTAGACAGTCTCTTAGTGGGATAGCTGAAGAATGAAGGAAGCCAGATAAGCGTGTTGACATTGGAGTGGCATACGTTTGGATATTTCAACAACAATATGTATTCTTCATAAAGAATAATAAGCTCTGTATTTTCATTGGTGCCCAAAGAAGGATTTGAGGATCATGTGATCTCCTTATTTCCTCCTGAAAGTTTTTTTCTCCTGATCTCCATTTGAAAGAATCATTTTGTTCTCACCACTCGAGACTTTCGACTTGCTCATTAGAGAATAATGTCCTGATGATGTCTCCAAGAAAGAAAGAAAAAAAAAAGTGCATTAAAAAAAAAAAAAACTTAATTCAAATTCTTTTCTAGTCCTATTATACACACATAATTATACGAGGCCACGGTGGAGTGGAGTAAGTGGAGTAAGGTGATTTAAGTACGGGTGGATTAGGAGCCAGGAAACCCTGGCTTAAGTGCTCTTATCTTTTAATACACAGAAAGGCAGAGTAGTACAGTACTGTAAATACACACCAGGCTTGTGTGTGTTATTATTACTGAGTGTTATGGCAGTGTGAAAGCCAATCATAGGGTGAAGTGCAGGAGGTCTTGGTTTGTGACAGGGCGAGGGACAGGAGAAGGTGTGCTCATGATCGCAATATGTCCCGCGCTCCAGGACAGCACATATGTCTTTAAGATCTGTCTCAAAGATTCGCTCTCATGCCGAATGGCCTTTCAGTCTACTTTAGGGTACAAAGCAGGGAGCGCCCTGCATGAGGGGTATAAACCACTCTGTGTTGTGCTCTTATAGGGAAATAATCAATGACAGTGGAGTCACTGCTACCGCCATGACAGGTTTTATACGTCTTACATCACAGTTATTTGTCTCGCATGCTTTCTTATATCTTAAAGCGCACCTTTTATTTAAAATAAACTTTTTATTCATGTTATGTACAAAAAATATGTAAAAAAAAAAAAAAAAAAAAAGGCTTGATTTTTGACTTTTTTTCTTTTCTTTTTTCATTGGCCAGAGTTTAACCAAGCAAGTGACCTCATATAAGAAGAGCCCCTCCCCCCGGGTGTTTCTCAGCTCTGCCTTTATCTGGAGGGGGAGTGACTCAGTGGTAGTTAATTTACATAAACACTGAAGTAGGTCGTATTTCAGCTGGAGAATTAACATATGCACGCACATTTTTGGGGTAACTCTGAGATGTGGGACCTGGGTTTAAGAAATAGTGAAATATGGGACCTTTAAACATACTAAAAACTAAATGTTGCCACAGTTAAAAACAAACAAACAAACAAACAAACAAACAAATAAAAAAAAAACACACAAACTCACAACTCTTTTGATCTGTAGATGTTAGAAAAGCGAAAGTTTGAGACCCTGCCCAGAAACATTTCCTTACAGATTAAAAAAATAAAAAAACTTTTATTTACAGTAATAATAAGAAAATTGTTTAAATCTGTATATGTTGCACATCTGTTGTACAAGTCTCTGTGATGTGCGTTTACATTATTATCAAAGCTTACGGCTACTGTATGAAATAAAAGCCTAAGAGGATCTTTAACACACTGGATCTGTTCAGCGATGAGACGCTCTTCTACAGAGAGTTAAATTTAAACCGAGTAACATGTTTAATAAGTGATACAGTAGTATAGAAGACGAAAGTCTCATTATTGGACAAAAGGGATTAGGACAGGATGAAAGAAAACTCGCTGTTTCCAGAATAAAGATAAAACACACTCTGATTAAAGGGCACTAAAACTACTCGCTGATTAGATATGCGAGACTAATCACGACACATTGTTCAGGATTGTTTAAGCAAATAGCCGGGATTAATGATCAACCAGTCTTCTTAAAACACCGCCTTAGTCAGCTATATTTAGTAATCAGACCCATTTCATAACCTCATTTATTTTTAATGTCTGCTCATTTGCTATTGATAATAAGAATCATGAAACAAGTACAAACCTTTATGTAATTGTAGGTTGCCTTGCAGAGAAAAATAATGAAATTAATTCGAACCTGATTTGTGAATATCAATGTTCTGTTGTAAAAGACACGATGCTGCCAAATTTCATCTATTTCTATGTTAATCAGTGCGTCTAATGAAGCTCGTATTTAATAGTTTCATCTTTTAATAATGCAGTTAACAAGCTTGAAAATTATAGACCATGCGGAGAATTTTTTTTTTGAAGAATCCTTACCATGAACATTTTTGAATGTTTATGAGGAAAGAAAGAAAAAAAATTGGGGGGAACATCATCTATACCGCTTTATCCTATATTCAGGGTCACAGGGGGCCTGGAGTCTATCCCAGGAGGCAGGGTACACCCTGGACAGGGTGCCAATCCATCACAGGGCACACACACACACACACACATACACTACGTCCAATTTTGGGAACGCCAATTAACCTAACCTACATGTCTTTGGACGGAAACCGGAGGAAACCCACCAAGCGCAGGGAGAACATGCAAACTCCATGCACACAGAGTCGGGAATCGAACCCGGATCCTGGAGGTGCAAGGCGACGGTGCTAACCGATACACCACCGTGCCGCCTTATTTGGGGAACATTTATGTAAATAAAAGAAAGGTTTTGGTCAGAATGCGCTCTTTTAATGATATGTCTGAATGTCCGTAAAGCCAAATTTTGTTATAGCATAACGCAAAACTGCCTGGACAGAATGGAAAATGTTGAGTAGATTTGATGTTATGAGCAGTTATGTGCAGAATTAAAAAAAAAAAAAAAAGTGATGTTATAAACATTAATGTGGAGGATTTAACAATCCACTTAAGCTCAGTGTAAAACAAACACCTGCACCAATAGATATTAATGAGAAAAGATAAAGTGGATATTTTTCCTGGGATTAGTTCATATTTTCACGCTGGCTGAAATAACAGCGCTGAAGTGGTAGAAGTGAATTATAACGCGCTGGAGTCGATTTGGGACAAAACTTCATCTTTTTCTGATCTACTTTTTCGAATTTTCATCTGTGATTCTCTCTCCGATTACCGAACAGTGAGTGTGTTTCGTCCTAATAGCAAATGAGCAGACGTTAAAAATAAAAAATAAATCTGATTACTAAATATATCTCAGGGAGTCTCAGGGAGTTTCTCCTTGCCACTGTCGCCCTCGGCTTGCTCATCAGGGACAATCGGACCATTTTGATTCATACACATTCACATTCCATACAAAGTTAAATAATTCTTTTGATTGTGCGAAGCTGCTTCGTGACGACGACAAGTGTTAAAATGCTATACAAATAAAAATGAATTGAATTGAATTGAATATTTGATAAAAGAAGTACAACTTAGTGTAAACAAGGGATAAGATACCTTACAAAGTTACAAACCTTTATTTCTTTGTATTAATACAGAAAGACAGCCAGACATGTACAGTACATGGACTTTAACCTGAAATAATTATTCAATAATAATAATAATAATAATAATAATAATATAAATAATTGTTATTATTATTATTATTATTATTATAGATTTTATGATTTTCTTTCTTTTTTTCTTTTTTTTTTCTTTTTAGGTCAAAGGGAATATGATCAAATTATTTACAAAAATGGGGGGAAGGAAAAGGGTGTATGGAGGGAGAACGGAAAGAAAAAAAAGGAAAGAGTGTTAAGGTTTAAGGATTTACAGAAATCTACACAAATATGTTTGTAAAAAAAAAAAAAACTGTACTTTTTTCATTCTCACGCTCTGCTTTTCTTTAGCCTTTACCTCGTGAATGTTTGGGCACACATACACACACATACGAACGCACACAGTCTTACATATAAACTAACCTGTTCCAGAATATGCCACTTTATATTCCCTCATGTAGATAAAAACCGCTTACACACTTCATCTGGTAAAGATCTGACCTTGAACAGACCCGGCACAGATCGTTTACGTTTTTTTCTCAGCTTCAAGCTCAGCGTCTGAGTGGATATCAGATTTTTATCAGCCGGAGATTTCTGTTGATGTTGTAGAACAAGCAGGTCCGCAGTGTGTTCATAAAATACGAAGCAAAAATGTTATATATATATATATATAATATATATATATATATATATATATATATATATATATATACTGTATCAAACACCAAATCCATCATTTTAAGGAGTAGCATGCTGCAAATCAAGTGATAGTTAATATAGGGGGGAAAAAAATCATTATTGCAATAATTTTTAAGTAAATAAATTATTATTTCTATATTAGAATTCCTCATTGAAATATCTTCTTCATCTGATATTTATCCTCAGATGAAATATCTCCTTGCTGAACGCAAATTCAGCCAATTTTCCAGTCATTTCTTTGAAAGGGAACTTTCTCAATGAATGCTTTGATTGGTTATGCCTCAGGATGCAAGGTTCTGTGGCTTGTGTCCTCTGTCGTGTCTCACTGGCTTGGAGCCTTTTTCAGGAAACTAAAGGCACAAGGTGAGTATACACCCTGAATGGGACACACACACACACACATCGACGTCTTGGGACTGTCTGAGGAAATCCACAACGAATCACCTGCCTCCATCTAACCCGATCCTCTGCATCCTCTTCTCTCACACCAACTGACTGCATGTCCTCTCTCACTGCATTCATAAATCTCGTCTCTGGTCTTCCTCTAGACCTCCTGCCTGGCAGTTCCAACCTCAGCATCCTTCTACCGATATATATTCACAATCGTTCCTTTGAACATGTCCAAACCACCTCGATCTGGCCTTAACTTTATTTCCAAGATATCTAACATAGGTTGTCCATCCCCCTAACTATGCATAATTCTCTGGCTTAATATAATTTTAACTGTTGGGTTACATGAAAAATTACCTCCTTTACAACTGATCTGAAATGTAGCTAGTGCACTTCATAGCATCTTATGGAGTCACGTGAAACAAGAACGAACGACTCGGATTAGAAGGCTCATGAAAAGAACCGCTCAATTCTGTTTCCTATGTAATGCACAGCACAGCACAGCATCTATGGGCGTCACATGACAAAAGAGCGAACAACTCGGACTAGAAGATTCATGAGCTAAACCGCTCATTTCTGTTTACCGTACATAACCTAGAGTGTGGCGATTTTGCGATGCCTTGCCAATGTGCGCCCAGTAGAAAATCAACGAATCACTCTCTGAGACTACTAGTTCTACTGAGTCACGTTAAAGACTCGTTCAAAAAGAATGAATTATTCATGAACGACCTATCACTAGTCACTAGTCAAAATCCAAAGCAAAACATTACCTCCTTACTGTATGTTATGCTTCTTATACTGTATTCAGCTATCAGGTAATTACACTTAAACGTAAACGTTCTCGCTATTTTGTAGCTTGCTTATTGCATAACAATAACAGTTTCGCCAGAGTTTATTGTCAAGCTTTCCTCTTGATTCCTAAAGACATTCTGTCTCTTTCTATTATTTTTAGCAACACTCCTGAACACACTAGCCTAATCCTCTTCCTGTCTCGGACCAGAGCACGGCTTTGATCACCTCCTGCTTGGAAGAAGATATCGATTTTAAACCTGGAGATCAGACACTGCACTCGACACCCCGTGCAGAACCCACTCAGTCTGATCAGATTTAATATGAGACGCGAAGCTACGAGATAATGCACTTCACTTTGGCCTGTTTGATCTGGTGCCGCTGTGTGCGGTGACATTAATGAAGCGGAGGTTAACGGCAGCCCAGATGAGCGCTGGTCAGAGGAGAACGAGGCACGCATGGAGGTCATGGTGCCTCTGGTGACAAAATGACATTTGCAGAGACTAATAAAGCTCTAATGGAGCACTGTGATCATAGGGCATGTTGGCGTCACTTTTTTTTTTTTTTTTTTTTTTTTTTTCAGTGGTTTCGCTGATTTAATTCAATTCCAGAATGGACAGAGACATGAACACAACATCAGCATCAACCACAAGCCCATTACGAGGTGATAATGTAATGGAAGTGCACCAGGGCCAAATTGAAGGGTCAAAAAAAAAAGAAGCACTGCATCCATCATCATACAATAATGCAGCATTGTTATTCAGCTTATATATATAATATATATATATATATATATATATATATATATATATATATATATATATATTATATATTGTTTAAGAAACTGAAATTAAATTTCCTCCTCTACCAATTGTCTTCAATTCTCATTATATCACAGTGTTATCAAATAGTTGATTACGCTCGGTTAAAAGGTGTTTAATCTTTTCTAACAGTAATGCAGCTGTAAATTTGCCTCGCTCTGATAGGCTAGCATTTCTGCAGTATGAGGGACGTGAATGAAGAACCTTTACTGAAGGTGTGTCTAGTGTTAGAAGTAAAGCTCTAACTTTAGCCATATTTCCAGCATGTTCAGGATGGATGAGTTTATGCTAACAGGACAAGCTATGTTTGGTAGATAGAGAGAGAGAAAAAAGGGACACTAGTTATTAAATGTTTGTATAGCTGCGCTTACACACATGAGAACAGAAAGTCTGAGCTCATGTCTGGCTGCTCTACAGTATTAACGGGGACTTGGTATGCGAAAGTCACGTTTTATTCATGTTTATACAAATGTTTAGGATTAAGTGGTATATACGATGAGTGAGTGAGTGTATTGTATGTTAGATCTCCCTACAGTAGTGTGAACCAACGATCCCCCCCCCCCCGATCCAAGGTATACCCCTGAGTCTACAGGCCTTACAGGATAGCGATATCGACGATAGATGATGGATGAGTGAGTGTCATACTTTGTAATTACTGGCAAACCGCTATGGTATAATATGATTAAAAAAACATGCTGTTACAAAAGAAAAAAGAAAAGAAAAAAAAGAAAAAAAAAACCTTCCGGATGGTAAGTGTAAAGCTTCACATCAACCCATTAATAGGTATTTTGCTCATAACAGCACAACAGAGAGTGTTATTATTTGTACTTGAAGCAACTTCCAGACCTCTCACCTCTCCCCAGTCTGATGAACAGTAGTTTAAATACAGCTTAGAAAATGAACATAAGCATCAAGCGATAACTCCTAATCCCTGCTAAATGCAACCACACCCTTTAGAGATGTCCTGGGTAGAGGTTTTGGAATCTAGGTGAGCCTGAGAGCCGGTTAGAACCGAGGCCATGAGCTCAAGGGAATACAGATGCTTTTTCCAGACCGGCTGCAGGAGATGAATCGCTGCCAACAATGGCATAATTGGTTTTCGTTAATGAGCACAGTTTCCGCTGTATTACAGTGCCTTTTGGACATCAAAGCAAAAATCTGATCCAGCAATATTCTTTTTCTGGAAATACTTAAGGCGGTGGATAAAGGAGAGAGAGAGAGAGAGAGACATGGTTGGATGGAGCCAAGTAGCTGTTCAGACACTGGGACAAGTAAGAGGAAGTGGTAGAAGTGCTTTATTGCGCTTTTTTTTTTTGTTAAACTACCAGTGGTTGCTACTGTAAAAGTCTATTGCCACAGGGGTTATGTGAAAAGATTTCTAATATCAACCCTGATGAATAGGAGGCACTAGCAAATTACCAATACACTGTAAAAAAAAAAATCTTTAAAAAACGGTCAAATGACTGGCAGCAATGGCTGCCAAACAAAAACCGTAAAATTAAGGTAAAATACTCTAGTTCATTTTATGTGCAAAAACATTAAATTTACAAAAAATGTTCTTTAATCTTTGACAGAGAAAAACGGTTATTTTACAGATTTTTCCCAAATATATACAATTTAACACCTTCATTAAAACAGGACTTGCTGTGTTGCAACAAAATGTGGTTTTGAAATAATCCTTAAAAAACTGTCGATTTAAATAATTTACAAATAATGTCTGTAATTTTACAGAGATTTGTATGTAGTTTTTAAAAAAAGGAAAAGTACTATAAAATTTTAAAGTTATTTTCTGTAAAATTAGGACTTTTTTTTACTGTGTAGCTAGTTGTTACTGACCCAATATGCACTGGCATATACAACAGATGTTCTAGTCAAACCAGTACTTTTTACGTTTTGTGCAGAATAACAGAACACAGTTCAGAGAGTAAAATTTCCCTTTATGTCTCTCCAGAGCCATGGTCGGAATGCCTGATTCACGTCTAAAATGCTGGCTTCCCAGGAACGTCTTTAACAGCCCTTTTCATTAACATAAAAAGAAGAAGAAGAAAAAAAATGTTGTCCTGTTCTGGTTTTGCAGGACAATGCCTGACCTCATACTGCCCACTGCACCTTTTACACATTACAGGAAATTAGCCGCGAGATATTGCCAACACGTAAAAAATCACCTTATACTGTACTTGAATACATCCATATAAGACTTTATTAATTGTGAACGCTTCCACCATCAGTCTGGTGGCTTGTACACCCTTATACTGCCCTGAAATAATACTGAAATGGATTGTAAACTCAACTTATTACCCAATTATACCTGAACAGTTACTACGAGAGAAAAAAAGAGGCTATACTCGCTTGTTACCATTGCGAAAGCTTTGACAACAAGAGAGATGCATAAGAGCTGAGAGACATTTCTGACTTGTGTTGGTCAATTCAATGAGTGCAGCAGTCCATCATCATACTAATCATCAAGTTGATCATCATCATTAATAATCTATTGTAAAGTAAAGGCTGAGTAAACATGTTATCTGACTTTACCAAGCCTTGTGTTTCGTTGTTTTGCCTTTGCCTGTCCTGTGTGATGTTTGCAGATTGCCTGAACATTAGCCTGCTATTCCTATTTTGATTGTGATCAGGGATTTGGAACTGTTTGCTAGCTATTTTATTAAACAGTATCTATCCTGCAATTGCATTCACCTGAGCCCTTATTTGCTGACATTTGAGGACAAATTGTCCAAATGTCATAATGTGAAGGTTTTTTTTTTTTTTTTTTTCCTCAAGTTGCCATGTGAGAAGTCTCGCTTCAGTGTGACATCGTGGTTTGTATCAAACAGGAGTTTGTTTTAGGTGTTTATGAGAGCCAAGCTAATGTCCTTGGTTTATTGCTCTAATGAACCTTTAAATGGTTTATGCCATCTGTAATGCAAATCAAATGGACTGGTGTTGTTTAATTAGTCTTGATGTTTTAGGAGTGTAATTGGGTTGATAATAAACAGAGTTTATTGTAGCAGGTCTGAGTGCTTCTCATTTTTGGGCAAGGCCATAGACAATCATCTTGTTATCTTCAAATTTGAGACAATGTTGAAGAAGGCACAAAACATGACCCTCTTCACAAGTACCTACACTGTAAAAAAAAAAAAAAAAAAAAAAAAAGTCAAAATTTTATGGAAAATAACTAATAAAAATAATAAAGTTGTATAGTAGTTGTCCTTTAAAAAAAACCTACATACAAATTGCTGTAAAATTACAGACATTATCTGTAAATTACTAAGTCAACTGTTTTTTTTAAGTATTATTTCAATACTGAAAATTTTTGTTTTTTTTCTTCACATTTTTTAACAGTAAAAATACCATATTATTTTTTACTGTTTTTTTTTTCTTTCTGTTTTTTGTAAATTACGTACAACTTTATGTACAATTACAATAATAAATTGTAATTAAATATGAAACTCATTAGATAAAGGTTAATGTCCATACAAAAAAATTAATATTTTTCTTTGTAATTTTGAGGTAAATCCTATATATATATATATATAATATATATATCCTATAATTGTATAATACAGTACTTTGACATTCAAGTTCTAGATGCAAGTTTAGCATTTTATCATGCCTTTTTAAAAGATTATTCTTACATTATCACTTACATGTAGGCTATAGTATCTGCTTCATGCCTTCAAAGAATGTGAAGAGAATTTAGGAGACTGATACTTATCAACAAATACTTTTTTTGTCTGTTTGTTTTGATGACATTTTGTTCTGAAATATCACCATGGCAATCTAGCCATCAGCTTTCTTAATGCAGGCACATATTATATTTTATAATTAATTACAGTAATATGCACATATTCATATTCTGACACCAGGACAATGTATTTGCTGTGTAGCTGTTTTAAAGCAGCGCTTTAAGTCACATTTGGATATTTACCTAGCCTTGTTTCTGATTGGCTGATCAGCAGCCGGAGGCAGATATATTCTAATCACCTGCTTCCTGATTGGCGCATTTAAATAAGCGCGCGAGTGGGGGCGGGGCCTGACGTGAAACGCACGCGAGTTTATTGCTCAGGTATCGGACACAGATGTAACGTGATATGAACCAGCCAATGGGAAACAGGCGTCGTTCGAACGCTTAGCGCGCGCTGCGGTGGTCTGACTCCGCAGCCGGTAAACGGTTTCTGTGTAAATTCAGAGGAGTGAAGACGCGCTGCTGAGCTACAGGTGAGGAGGAAAGCAGTCTCTGAGGGACAGAGGGGAAGACTCACCGTGAAATATCATCGTGTTTCAGTGGTGAAAAAATACCTGCAAGCTCAAGAGACAATGACTGTAAGAGATTTTTTTTTTATTGTTATTTTAATTCTTATTGTTGTTGCTGCAAACAAAGCTCATTTATTAATACTGACACGTTCGTCTATCACAAATCTCAGACGAGTCTCAGGTACCGCTAACACGTCACCACTGAGAAGCTTCAGGAACTCACTTATCCCTATAAAGGTAAAGGAGTCAGATGAACAGGGAGGGTTAGCGAGCTCTTTAAGAGCATGAGCATTAAGAATTTCGAGAGAGAGTCAGTAGGTGCACTGTACTCTAAACCTAACTGCAGTATAAGTATTAGTGTATGACACTATTAGCCTGGCAGGGTCAGAGATGACTTGTGTTACATTAACAGCTGCGTTCCACAAACATTGTGTATTTGTACTTTTAAACGCCTCATTCCATTCAGCAAATTGATGTCAATATTCAGTCAAAATAAATGTATATTCATGTAAATATTCCCACATATATAATACAGTATATACATCGACAGTCTACATCTTGTTCTAATTCCATAGAGATCAATATGTTGAAAACGTATATATCGTGTGTGGTGTGTACACTAACATTTTCCAGCTCTGATTACTGCCAGTGATAATGAAACTTGCTTACATTTTTAGATCAAACATTGAACATGGGAGAAGAGGCATCCAGTAGAGAGAAAAGTCCATCACTAGTAAGTATGGCGTGCGATATAAGACTCGTTTTTGGTGATTTAAACGTTAACCTCCTTCAACCTTGGATCATTTTGAGTCCTTTTTTTTTTTTTTTTTTTTTACTGTGTAGAGATCCTTTCTGTATTAAAGGGCCCCATTTGAAAAGTTCTTAAGTTTCACTTTAACATATCAAGTATTAAATATGATTTTGAATATTTTGTTAATCTATTTCTCGGGCAACAGAGAAAAAGGTTAGCCTTTCTTTTGAATCTAAGATCCTAATGTGTTCTTTTCTTCTCCCTTCCAATCCTAATCCTAATGCAGAGATTAGATCTGACTTGCTTGCACTAAGGCATTAGGATTCTGAACTAAAAGTTAAAGTTATATGTACACATACTGTACACTGTATATAAGAATTATAGAGTAAAAAAGGGACCACATTGTACATTATACTGTATGTAATAAAGTTTCCGATCCAACTTTAATTCGGACATTGGGAATCTTGTTTTTGTGTTATTGCTTTGTTTGAAGGTGTTTGATCTTCAATTTAGGACAAATCTGTAAAATAACAGTGTTTCCCTGCTAAATGTCTAATGCTTTTGCTTTATTGAAGGTGTTTGATTGCAATAATTTTGGAGAAAAAAAAACTGTAAAATAAAAACATTTTGCTGCTACACATCTAGTGCTGTTTTAATGAATTTAGTGTTAAATCTTTAAAATAATGGTGTTTCACTGCTAAAGTCTTCAATCGTATAAATTTAGGAAAAATCTGTAAAATAACGTTTTTTATGTGTAAAAGATTAAATAACAATTTCTGTAAATTTAATGTTTTTGAGCATAATATGAACTAGAGTATTTTACCTTAATTTTACGTGCCAGTCATTTGACCATTTTTTTCAACATTTTTTTATTTTATTTTTTTCCAGTGTACAGTATATTCATATATTGTATGCATATGCAACAATAATAATCAGCCATAGAATTCACACCACATTACCACATTAACATTGATTATCAAAACACGCCAGCCCGTTCAGCCAGATCCAACAGAAAAGCCAATGCTGCACAAATAATCATAATCAATTGAGTTCGAGCCCCGTGAGAGGAAATGGACAAATAAGTCTGATTCACGTCGGCCCCACCCCAAACCCACAGCATCCAAATTATGTGCTGCCAAAGTCCTTCTACCAGACACCACAGCACAACCCAAGACAACCAAAGGGTCCAGAACGGCCAGGACAGCACAAGAAGATTTCTAAATGACTTTTTTTAATGAAAATTTCAATGCTGGATTTAGGTTACATTTTATACTTGTAAATGCAAATTAGGAACAAAAACTTGTTCGGCAAAAGTTTTCCTCAAGAGACTTCAAAGCTAAATAAAAACTCCCACAACATCCAGTGACAATTAGCATCCACACTTAGCTTAGTATTTATTTAGACACAGCCTTATTTGCATAAAAATGTACCTTAGAAAAAAGTTACTAGACAAAGTAATAGAGGAATATCAGCAGTGAAATGAAACACTAGTTGATATATATATATATATATATATATATATATATATAATGTTTCTAGACTATTCAGTTGTCATGTCTTGCCCTGAAATGGCAATAAAATCCATCCTGGTTAATGGACACTAGCACAATATTATATCTAGAAAAATATACCAAAAAACAATTTAAACTTTTTTTTACCTTTATAGTTCATTGGTTCCAGGAAAATAATTCAAAGTTGTTCGGAACACATCCTGTTCTAGGCTCCAATTAAAAGCTCTTCAGATGGTCCCCAGAGGCATGCCCCGCCCGCAGAGGCGTGGCTTACACTCCAGTAGCAGCTTGTTAGCAGTAAACATGTTTTATTGTGTCTTTTGCTGTGTCTTCCGAGGCAATGTTATCTCTTCCAAACATCACTTGGTGGTTCATAAATGTTTGAAATGAAGAAAAAGGTGGGGTTTGTTTAAGTTGGTGGTCAATTGGTGGAAAAAGAGAAATTTATCTTTATGTTGTTTATCTTGTGTTTTTAACTAAAAAAGTAAAGTTTGTAGCAATGGTGTCCCTGGTGGGTATAGTGTTACTCATGTTGATTGCTAAGGTGTGGCATAAAATTTAAAGTGAACTACTGTATAATACTATATAAATATATCCTGAGTGACCACCATGTGGCTCTCCGGCACACTGGCACTGGCACTGGCATCTCAAACATGTACAACATAATGCCAAAATCAGACAGCATCTCTGCATGGGTGAAGGCGATGCTAAAAAATGCTGCACAGCTCAAAAAATGCTGTTCACTTAAGTCCTCATATTTAGAGATGTGGCAAAAAATTTGTTTTAATTCAACCTAGAACTCTGGAAATGCTCTCATTTGTTGGAACTTCCTTTTTTCAAAAGGATAATATGGTAGGCCCGCCCCATCATTCGGAGATCGCTGGTTTGATTCCCTTTGATTGATTCCCTTTTAATGTAACTTGGTATACAAATAAAATTGAATTGAATTGAATTGAATTGAAATGAATTGACCAGGCTCTCTCAGTAGGGTGGGTTGGGAAGGTGTCTGTGAGCTCACTGCAAGCAGAAGGAGTGGATAGCATGGTCCTCCAAATGTGTTACACCGCTCCCAACAGTGCGTGAGCGAGCAGTTCAAAAAGATGCAGTTAGCTGGAGTCATGTAGTTCAAAGGAAATGTGATACTCTTCGGCCCTCCCTGACTAACTAATAGCAGTAGCCTTAATGTGGGAGCCCCCTGGTGACATGGAGGAATTGGATACAACTAAATTGGGGAGAAAATGATTAAAACAACATTTAAAAAAGTTTTACTGCAGCAGGTAGTAGAGTGCCTAAAAACACAATTTAAAAACTAGATGTTTATGTAACAACATCAGCAGCGACCTCGTTTCCCCTCTCGTCTGTTCCAAACACTCAGCATTCAGCATCAGCAGTGTACTAACCACCTCCTGATCATCTGTCATCTTACGTGACATCTTACGTTTTCATGCTTGAATGATTGATAGGGCACTGTGTGGCTTAACACACAAAAACATTCTGAAGCTGAAACTGCTCAGGTACAGGGACTGGACTGAAAATTACAGGCAAAAACTTGAAAAAAAAAAAAAAAAAAAGAGGAAGCCTGAACAACTATAAGATTATATTATCTGTCTCTTTGCAAACAAAGAATGAAGAAACGAGGGGGTCAAGACTTTTGCACAGTACCATACATGAGTATATGCAATAATATCACAGCGTTCAGACTATTTCATTGTATTACGTGTTCAAGGATTTATCGCTAGTGTTACGCCAGGACATACAGTATTAGTAGCACTTGTACACTCCTCAAGTCATGATAAGATACAAAGCATAAATGCAAAACGCGTCTGTATTAGTGGCACGCAGAGCGATACATTACAGTACATTTGGCTTACAGCTCATCGGGAGTGTGTCTGTCTGAGATTGCCTTGGCTCGCATTGCTATTCGCAGCGTATGAGCAGGAAACTTTTATCGATGTCTGTGAAGAAAAGGCAACACAAGGCGACTAACTTCTATTCTTTCCACACAAAGGGCACTCGGGTTATTTGTGCATGCATGAGTGGATAACCTCTGGTCCTCAATGCAAAGCAGATGAAAGGAAGAAATGAGCTTTACACAATGCTGGCTGCCATGTTTGGGCCAAACGGTGTGTGTGTGCCCGGTCATTCAGAACCACCCTCACACACACACACACACACACAAAGATATTTTCAAAGCAGGTGAGGTGAATGAGAAAATAAGCAAACCTCCAGCACCTGAATGAAAAAACGTCTGGAGTGTTTTTCCAATTTGTGCCCCGTTTGAGTAGATTGGCATTCTTTGAATGCCAACGATGTGCGGCCTGCTGCGCATTATTCATGTCACGGGCTCCGGGACGGGCTAGGGGAATTACAAATTACGGAAAAGAAATTCAAAACAAAGTGCTCTTGAGCCACCGGCGGCGGCCGCTGGGACGCCCGCATTGATTTCTTTAAGCTCAGAGTCATATTATGGATGCAATTTTAATATCTGAGAGAAGAGGGATCAGGCTTTTCATAATCTTATGATAAGGAAAAGGATTAAGAGGGGGGAAAAATAAGGGATTAATTCACTAAGCTGCCAATAAGGAAGGATGGACAGTTTTCTGGGAAAGTGATATATTCCTTTCAGTAGGTGACCACTAAATCCATTTGTCATCCTCCTCATGAACAGAATTTCATTTGGCCCTGACATGGCATATTTACCTGTCCTTAGACTGACTTATGACATTACAGATTTCACCTGTATGTGGGTTTTAATTAATTTATTTTTTTCTAATTTACTGGTCAGGGTGTCAGTGGATCTGCAGCCTGTCCCATGAATGAAGTGTAAAGTGGCACAGGGATGAGGAGACCATGTGAACTCATGTGATTACCAAGACAATAATCCCAGTTCTGGATCAACCCCAGGGACCCTGGAACTACAACACAGTAATGAGACTATTGGTACAGTAGCAAGTGAGCAAAACTAGCACCGATCACATTGAAAACTAACATCTAGCTGTTTAATCCCAAGCTCCGCCCACTACGTTACTAAGGTATGCGGTTACCGCGTGACATAAGTAGATCAAATCCCAGAATTTTATTTGCAGAATATTTGACAGTTGTACGTGACCAGATAACGTATTAAAGCATTGTAGTGTCAAATTATTATCTTATGTCCCACCGTCTTATTTTTCCAGCTCTCTCGTGGCTCTCTCTCTCTCTCTTTAGCCTGAGGGAAATTTACGAGTTCACTTGGGTCAGCTGATCACACAGCGCTGGTTTTAGTAACTCCCCATGTTAAGGAGCAATTACTTAAATAAATGAGCTCCTCAATAAACTCGAATGCACGGCGCATTTTTATTACAAATGGGTTTGCAATAGAAATCCTGGAGCTCTTATGCAAAGCCATGTATAATGCAAAGGAAAGTGGTTTTAATTTAAACTCCCAAGCTCCATTTCACTGGTTAAAGAGCTAAAGGGGTAATATGTTTATCGGAGAACTGTTAACACTATCGCATCATGCTCATGAAGTGTTCTTGCTTTCTCTGAGAAACACTCGAGCCCGTATCATATCTCATATCTTTGCTGGGAATAAGCCGAGGTCATTATCAAGGTTAGAGGATTGTATTTATTCATTTATTCATTTAGAAGATGCTTTTATCCACTTATATGTGGGGCAGGATCCTAAGCAGGGATCCAGCTGGCCAGAGACTTAAACTAACACCAAACCTCTACAACTAGGAAAGGAGGTGGATGATACAGTACTGTATGTGTTTAAATGAGTTTAAATAAAATAATAATAATAATAATAATAAAACTATGGAAATGTAATTATGTTTCTTCAAATTCTGTTCTTGAATAGTACTATCATATAAATAAACCTGGTTTATTTTTATTAAAACCAGACCATCTGCTTTTATACTCGATGCCCTTCATGACGCAATTGGTTCCAAGCCCACATTAATTTATCTGGGCTTGGAAAGAATATTAAGGATGCCCCTATTGCCTGGGTATTGAACCCAGGCTATGAACATAGCAAGCAAGAAGCCTACCCCTAATGAGATATATTTAAGGGAAACAGACAATTTTTAATCACTGAACCTGTGGATCAAAGGTTGACTTTCAAATAAATCTTAAATACGGCAAAGTGGTTAGCATTGTTAGCACCTTCAGGGTCAAGGGTTCAAGCCCTGCTATGGGTGTGTGCAGGGAGTTTGCATGTTCTTCCCATATTTGGCGCGTTGTCTTCGGGTACTCAAGTGTCCTCCCACAGTTTAAAAACATACAGATGGACTGGCAGCAAATCCAGAGTGTACCCCGCGTTGTGCTCTAATTCCCCTAGGATAGGCTCCAGGTCTTCTGTGACCCTATAAAGGATACGTGTCCTAGACAATGAGTGAGAGTAGATATTTTAGGACATTGCAATTTTCAAGTTAATAACATTGAAATGCTGTGTAGCCTTTGATTTATCAAAATGTTTTTTTTTTTTTTCTCCTTCACATTCACACTTTGGTAGCAGTTGCGTCTTCCATTCATGCATAATCTCAAATGAAGAAGCAGCAATACTCTCCCAAAATCAGAGTATTTGAGATTTTTTTTTTCTTTTTTTTTCTTGTCAGTTTCAGACTATTTAAAAATCAGCTAAATAATCTAAAAAGTGTGGATGGACTCTGAATTGAAAACAGACCCATTTAACCAACTGACTTCATTGAATCAACCAACTAAATATTGAGTAAATTGCACAGCTAGAAAAAAAATTGATACATGGAAGGTGGCGATTTTCTTACATTTTTGTAATGTATTGAGGAAACGTCAAAAGTATTCTGAGAATTTAATGAAAACTTGAGTAAAGTATAGCAACAATAACAATTGCACTTGATTACTTGCAACCAGATTAGTACATTTTCATCATACAATGTTTGGAACATTACTTGCTGAAATTATGAACGGTCTAATATTTCCTTCTTTACACACAGATGGAAATCTGTAACAAGGTTAAATCTGTAAAGCGTATTTAATAATATAATTACTCCAGCAGGTCTTGGGTCTGCCACAGGGTTTTTGTACAGCGGCATATACCTGAAACCTAGACCCAACCTAGAAGATGCCCAGTCCACCTCAAGTGGCTCTCCTGAATATAATGAGGCAGTGGCTTTATTCTGAAGCTTTCCTGGAAGATTAACTTACTTACCTTTCATGGAAAGCAAACCTATGGAGAAACCATTCTTTCAATTACCACCCACAGCTAACTGTGCTACAGTGACTGCAACAATGCTGCCCCTGATTTAATCCATAGGGGTAGAGTCCACAGGTGAGTGTCTGGTAGCCAGGCCGCCTACGTGACCCAGGAATGCTTAATCTGAAATGCTGAAATGCCAATGCGAATAAAGATAAAGGTTCAGGGGATCCGTGGCAATGGTGGTCATTCAGGATACGTGAGATGCAAAGTCTGAGGTATATGATTTTTGGATTGGAATCATTTATGCATACTGTACAGTACTGTAATAAATCTCATTAGTTGTTATATTGGTTTGTCCTGTACTTTATTTTGTGTTGTTGATTGTGGAAGTGTACTAAACCCAGTTAGCACAAAGATTTTTGTGCCGCGAGTGATGTTTTTAATTGAGCTGATTTTAACATATAATTATTTCATTTAAAAGGCTGTCATTTTTTTAAGAGGTTGGTAAACTATGAACTATGTTAATGCTAGTCAAAGCAAGTTAAACACCAGTCAGAGGTAAGAAATGCTAGTGAGAGGTGAGTAAACACCAGTCAGAGGTGAGTAATGCTAGTGAGAAGTGAGTAATCATTAGTCAGAGGTGAGTAAACGCTAGTAAGTGGTGAGTAAAGACTAGTCAGAGCAGGTTAAACAACAGCCAGATGTGAGTAAATGCTTGTGAAAGGTGAGTAAACACTAGTGAGAGGTCAGTAAACATTAGTCTACAGTGGCTAAATGTTAGTCGCTGCAGGGGAAACGCTAATCAGAGGTAACTAAATGCTAGTGAGAAGTGGGTAAATGCTAGGTAAACACCAGTCAGAGGTTAGTAAACACTCATAAGTGGTTAATAAACGCTAGTCAAAGATGAGTAAACACTAGTCAGAGGTGAGTGAACGCTGGTGAGAAGTTAATAAACGCTAGTCAAGGATGAGTGAACGCTGGTGAGAAGTTAATAAACGCTAGTCAAGGATGAGTGAACGCTGGTGAGAAGTTAATAAACGCTAGTCAAGGATGAGTGAACGCTGGTGAGAAGTTAATAAACGCTAGTCAAGGATGAGTGAACGCTGGTGAGAAGTTAATAAACGCTAGTTAGAGGTGAGTGAACGCTGATGAGAAGTTAATAAACGCTAGTCAAGGATGAGTGAACGCTGGTGAGAAGTTAATAAACGCTAGTCAGAGGTGAGTGAACGCTGATGAGAAGTTAATAAACGCTAGTCAAGGATGAGTGAACGCTGGTGAGAAGTTAATAAACGCTAGTCAGAGGTGAGTGAACGCTGATGAGAAGTTAATAAACGCTAGTCAAGGATGAGTGAACGCTGGTGAGAAGTTAATAAACGCTAGTCAGAGGTGAGTGAACGCTGATGTTCAGTACATGTTGTTTACATGTGTTTAGTCTCCACTACAGCCTTGAGAGGTTAGCAGGAGATTTTTACTGTATCTATGTAATGTAACCTATTTTACTTTGAGTGCGTTGTGAGGACCAAGTGGTTATGAGGGGTCAAAACAGTGTACAAGTGTAGAAAAATAATGTTGGAACTATAAAGAGGAGAACTCCAAGAACATGAGCTGAGGACTTGTTTGTGCTTTACACCAGAATTCCTCACATACTGTAGGTGGATACATCTAGGCATGGCTTTTTTGAAAGACGGTTCCTCAAGGGTTCTTTCATTCTGCTTCACCTGGGATCAACCGGATCCTACCGTAGGAAAATGTAAAGAACTCTAGTGCAAGATTAAACCTTTTTTTTTGTTGTTTTTTTTGCTGTGAGTTTTTGAGGTAATGTAATGGACATATGAGAATTGGGATGTAAGCACAGTGTCGGTTTGAGTTCCAGGTTTGGTGTTTCTGTCAAACCTGCATATTCCTAAGCTGTAAGTAAAAGGTGCTGAGGCGGTGCCTGACGGAGGCTGTCGCCTTAAATCAATAACTCCTCACACTCCTTCTCCATTGCCTGTTTGCAAGAGCCAAATGCGCTCTCGTTCTACTGCTGGCCAACGAGGTCGGATATAAAATCCATAAACAGCTGATTCCTGTCTGAAGGCTGCCTCAGAAATGTATTCTTCACTCTGGCCTCTTAAAACACAACGTCTTGGCAGCACTTCTGCTGATGCAGCTCGAGCCAAGTTAGCCTTTAGCAATTTACAGATACCGTACAACACAGCAGTTTAGAAAATGCCATCAGCTGGGTATTTTTTGGATTGGATTACACCGCTACGCTTCTGGATTCTGATTGGTTAGAAGCGAAGGTGTTGATTAATTTTTGATAACAGCAGCTCTGACACAGGTTTACATGAACATTGTTTCCATAGTAACAGCTAGTGCAGAGAGACATGTACAGCAGATGCTTCATATAAGTGGAAGAGTTTTTTTTTTTCTGTAAGGAGATGTTTATTTAACATTTATGGAAGGAGGCTCAATTAGTGTTAGAGCTTAGTAACATCGATATGAATGCATAAGGAAACACGAACGCTGCTGATGTAAAAGTGCGTCCTGGATCTCAGCCTGCCTCATGCTCACACTCACCCACACACACTTTCCTCCTGCTTTATAAAGTCGATTCATGCTCGCAGGCAAATCATTGGAATTCCTCGGATGTGTTTCTCCTCTGTAGCGGTTTGGCTTCTGTCTGTGCAGATACTCAGACTTGCCCGGGGTGGATGTTTTTGCCCTTTTCAATTCATTATTTGTTCAGATTAGCCAAACGATGCTATCATTGGCGGTGCACGCGTCTAAGCTTTTCCTAATGGGCTCGAGTCTGGACGGCCCTTTCCAATTACCCACTGTAAATAGCTTCTGCTGCTCAGCTCCGGGCCACGCTTGTTCAATTCTGCACTCTTCACATTTACGCTGGGATGTTGTGTTCCCTTTTTCTTTTATTTCCTTCTCTGTCCCTCCCATATCTATACACTGTGTATTGCAGGGCCAGGTGGCTAGGACAAAATCGACAGCGTGATAATCACAAGACCCCACAAGATTGACTTATTTAAAATATATTTATTCCTTTTAGTTTGATTTAATAATGTATTTATTGAATACTGTTATATTACTAATATTACTCATAACTAATATTTATTAAATATTATTAGATTTTAGGTTTGTTTTTATTAAATTATTTATTATTATTTCCCATCATTGAATTTAGTTTATTTTTATATTTTATTTATTTCTTGATTTTATCAGTTTTAGATCCGGTTTCTATGGTGATGATATTTTTCCTGTTTATTGTTTGTTTGTTTGTTTATTTTGTTTTTATTACTTTTATCCACAGGTGTTGTTTTGTCTTGCAGGTGGTCTCCATGGTGATAGACTTTATAGCCGATAAAAAGTTTCAGTTTTGATAGTGTTTTTTTTTTTTTTTTTTTTAAGATCTCTATGGTAAAATATGCCTACATTTTTGTTCTTAGCAAGGACAATGTAGAAAATTAATAAAGTAAAAAAGCGATGAGTTAATTTATTTTTTCCCTTTTTGGTAAAATGTAGTTTTACAGGGTTTCTCTGTGGCAACATGCTTGCGAACACTATTGCTGATTTTGTTGCCACCAAAACAAATAAATCTAATATTTGACACTTCCATCCCGTCACGGTACAGTGCGTTATTATGCTGTTGTTATATGAAATGTAAATATATGCGATTAAATCTTTCATCCCCTAAATTATCGAATCATCTTTCATCAGTGAAGTTTTTTTAGCTAATGTTGCAGAAGGACAGCGGGAGTAAACCTGAGTCCATCAGCAAAGTCACGACAGATCAGTGCTGACATCTGAGCTGACCTCAAACCTGAGTGAGTGTGTGTGTGTGTGTGTGTGTGTGTGAGAGAGAGAGATGGAGAGAGAGAGGGGAGAATAAATCTTTCATTGAGCTATCACCTTTTATTCAATCCAGCACATTACATTATTCCATTTGATTTCTACTGGATGTAAAAATGGTCATGCATTTGTGGCCGAGACTTACTGAGGCACGTGAGGATGCCTGTGTAGTCCGATCCAACCGAAGTCCTGCGGTAGCTCAAACTGCGAAAAGGTTACTTTAGGAAATGTGTTTTCTTTAACGTCATGTGTATGGCTGTGTGTGTGTGTGTGTGTGTGTGTGTGTGTGTGTGTGTGTGTGTGTGTGTATGTCATTTACCTGGGTAAGACATGGCACTAGGATGCACTAAGAGAAAAAGGCGAGTCAGTTAAAGCTGTGTTATCCTTTGGGCAATGTTACGCTGGTGAACCCTGGGTTCTGGCATTCGTATGGATGTCACTCATAAACATTGTTATAGAGTGATTGACACCTCTTCATGGAAACGGTGTTCCCTGATGCCAGTTGCCTCACTCAGCATGATAATAGCACTGCATGCACTTGCACACGTTGTCCAGGAATGCTTTGATGCATGACAACAATTCCAGCTGTTGAATCGGATCCCAGATTCTCCAGATAGAAATCCAGTCGTGCAGCGCCGTCATGTGCTGGACAAACAAGCCCGATCCAGTCTGGACTCGCGCCAGATCTCACACACACCTTTAGAGGTCTAGCGGAGTCCAGGCCTCGATGGGTAAGAGCTGATTTGGTGTCTGTGGTGTCTTTGATGTACTGTGATCGTAGAACAATTTAACGGGTCATATTTTTTACGTTTATTTTTATTTTTTTATAAAAGTGCTGTCTGTAATTTTTCTTGTTTAATGGTAAAATGCTCTTTAATTGCATTTGTGATTATCTTTAAAATTTTGATTTGAGTGTAGATTTGTTTCTGTGAGAACAGTTTAATTATGTTTGCTCATTTTAGATTGTTATAGGTACAGTATATATACACGTAGGTGTGATTTATGGAAGTTGTGTCATTATTTTATTTTATTGTTTAATAAGATTTCTATGGCAACATAGAATATGATATTTTTTTATTGCTTACAATTGTTGTATTTATTTATTTATTTTATTTGTTTGTACATTTTATTTTATTACAACATATATTTGGATTAATTCATTAGATTTTTCATTGAGTTAAATTTTTTTCAATGCAAAAATGCACCAGATGTTTTGTTACAAATGTTTGTTTATGTGAGTGTTTGAGGTGGTGTCCACGGCAACAGACCTTTCAGTCCCAATGCTGTGTTACTTCATATTTTTTTTTAATAACAAGAATTTAGTGTGTGAGAGAGAACAGGGTTTTTGTGATAGCCGTGTGTGTGTGTGTGTGTGTGTGTGTGTGTGTGTGTGTGTGTGTGTGTGTGTGTGTATGTATCCGTTCTGACCTTGAAAACACAACAAAGATGCTTAAACTCTGGACACGCACACACACACACACACACACCCAGTGCACTCTCATCATCCAGAACACAGCAGATTTCCAGCTCGTAAATAAAGTTGTTCCCAAAGCAGAGAACCCGCGGATGTTCTTTACACAGAAATGTGTCTTGTTCCCAAATCCGTCTCCGAACGCTGCAGAACCATCTGTCTCCACTGCTAAAATCTCTCCGTACACAGCGTTCCCTGAGCAGACTGCAAGCTGCTTCAGCTGCCTTTAAACTGAAGCGAGAGTAGAGCTCCATGGCAAAATTATTCTGGTATTAATCCTTAGAGCTGTGAAGCTCATGGGACATAATGCTACATCTAATAATATGTGAGTGTACGGTAATAAATTCCAGAGAGCCTGGGTGGAATTGGTCAGAATTCCAGAGAGAGTGTGTGGGATTGGTCGAAAAATCTCGAGAGAATGGGTGTGATTGGTTAGAATTCCAGGAAGAGTTGGTGGGATTTTTTGGGGAATTCCAGAGTGAGTGGGTGGGATAGGCTGGAATTCCAGAGAGAATGGGTAGGATTTGTTTGGAATTCCAGAGAAAGTGGGTGGGATTGGTTGGAATTCCAGAAAGAGTGGAATTGGTCAGAATTTCAGAGAGAGTGGGTTGTTTGGGGGGCGTGGGGGGGTGTTGGGGGGGGTTGTATTTCCAGACAGACAAGATTGTTTGGAACTCTATAAAGAGTAGTTGGGTTTGGTCAGAATTCCAGAAAGAGATGATATGATTTGTTGGAATTCTAAAGAGAATGTGTTTAATTGGTCAGAACTTGTGAAAGGAATAGATAGCACCTTCCTGCAAAGAGTGTTATTCTGCCCCCTAATGGTGTGTAAGCAGCAGTTCAAAAATGTGCAGTCAGGTTGGTGGCTGTTGTTTCATGGGGGCGTTTCTGGAAAACAAGTGGGAATTTTCTATGACTGAATAAAGGGCTACAAAAATGTTATTTCAGGAGTGTGTGCAAAATGTATCAGAATTCTTTCAGGGGCACTCAGAACCCCCAAACTCCCACCCCACACCACAGATCTAGTTGTATCACCAGACGATTTGCTAAATCATTCACATCATGTAGCTTTATTACCTGCTATGGCATTGGAGTTTTAAAATATTATTTATTTATATCTATGTGCCATCTGCCTATACATAAATCCATCCTTTCATCAAATCATTATTTATTTAATTATTAATCTATTTAACAACCATTCCTCAACTCATTCATCTTTTTTTTATGGGTTGCCTGCTAATTATCCATTTATGCATCCACAGATACTATACACCTCTGCCCATCTGCCCATTATCTATCTATCTATCTATCTATCTATCTATCTATCTATCTATCTATCTAATATCTATCTATCTATCTATCTATCTATCTATCTATCTATCTATCTAATATCTATCTATCTATCTATCTATCTATCTATCTATCTATCTATCTATCTATCTATCCATCTATCAAAGTTTTGTTGAATTGGTAACCTCACTCCAAATAGTTTGGCATTTGTTTTGACCATTGTATTTATTCCCTTTTTGGTCGACAGTGGTAGGACCTCCGGCCAACATTCACACGCATCCCGCCATGGGTCTCTCTGTTTGTGGAATTTTTATGTTCCCCCCGTGCTTGATGCGTTTCGTCCTACAGCTCAAAGAAATGCAGTCTAGTTTAAGTGGCTTTTCCAAATTGTGTGAGAATGAGTGTGTGAGTGTGTATATGTGTGCCAATGCCCAGCGATGTATTGGCACCCTGTCCAGGGTGTACCCCGCCTTGTGGCACAAGTCTCCTGGGATTGGCTCCAGGCCCACGTGACCCTGTAAGGGATAAGTGGTATAGAAGATGAATGATCGCATAAAGGAACAACATATAGTTTGAGTATATGGAGCTTCAAAAAAAAAAAAAAACAACTAAAAAATTTCAGTTCTTTTTAGAGTTTTAAGTTCTAAAAGATGTGAGATGCCTCTCTTGCCTGAAGTGGATAAAACTTTTTGTTTAATTAAAGTGCATTGGTTGCAGTCACAAACTGTGTGTTTAAACGCGGCTTCATCTGGGTCACTCTTCCGTTACTGCACTCGTCCTCTTAAATGATGCTTTTCATGATTTATTTACCAGTTAACAATTAACAGTTTGAGTTTTTGCAGTTTCATACAGAGCTCAATCAGATCTAAACAAGGCTGAACTGCATTGAAACAACAATCATTTGGGAGATTTTTTATTTTTTTTTATTTTTTAGCACTGAAACCTTCTTCCTAGTCATTGTGTTGCATGCACTTGCAAGCTGATTTGTTAAATAATTAAAGACGCATTCTGCTGCCGTTATTGATCGGACCCAACATTTACGCAGACAGATCGACTTTCTTGTTGTTCTGCAATGAAATCTTTATTTCAGCCCTGTGGAAAAATCCAAGAACACAAGCTGCAGACGTGTCCCAGGCCATCAGATCCAGGAGCGAACGGTGGCTGCTTCTAACTCACTTTTATTTTTCTTTCAGTTTCGCACTTCTGTGGCCTTTCGTGGGGTCTCCTGATGGGATGGACGGGGTCTTCTGTCATGAGCGAGACAAATGAAAGCTCCTCATAAAGCGGTGGAAATCCTCAGCGTGGCAGGGTGCGGGGTCACGCCTCCTCCTCGGCGGTGTTTATAGAGGTAAACACACCCCAGATATAACAGGTAAATACATTCAATCCTCTCTGAATCCGAGCTTAAAAGAAAGGCAGAGATCAGATAAACAATACTCCTCACCTTGGGATATGAACAGGAGACGAGCTGTCAGTTACACTCCAGAATTATTGGCACCTTCATGAAAATATCTTTAAAAAAAAAAGAACATCAATAAGGAGGCTGATTCTGATACTAGACGATGCTACGTGCGAGTGTGTCCTCGTGCTAATGAATGATGACAGCATGGATACTTTTGACAGTTGGTCAGGGCAAATTAATTAATTAATAATATTTGACTTTGCACGTTATTCGTTTCAGTATCAGGGGCAACGAGCACCAAAAGAAATTGTAATTATTTATGATCAGGCAGTAGCAAAAAAAAAAAAAAAAAAAGGTTTAATTTGTCCATTTCTTTAAAAAAAAAAAATAACACAGAAACACAGATAATGCATTTCTTCATATCTTAAAATAAAATCTCGCTTTTTCAAATGTGCCCTTTCATTATCTATATAAATGAGTTATATGATGCCACATTATCGGGGAATCTAAATGGCATTTTTAAACCCCAAAAAATACAAAAATGGCATAAAAAAAAACAGATAAAGTTCTATTTATTTTATATTTGAAACATATCTAAACAGGACAAAAAAAAGTGAACTGTCTTTGCAAATTTATTAGCACCCCTACAATTAGCTGTTAGCTAACCCCTCATCAGGGGAGAATAACATCAAGGGTGACTCAGTGTTTAAGATGTTGAACAACTGATCAGAAGGTCATGGGTTCAGTCCTCAGCACCACCAAGCTGCAAACTATAACGACAATCGATAAAGGCAGATAAAGGCATCTTTTAAAATGCTGTAACTGTACATGTCATTGATTAGTCCTATAATGTCTGATAAGGTTAAAGAACTTTATAAAGAACAATCATCTATACACTATACACTCGCTTTCTCACTCACTCATCGTCTGTACCGCTTTATCCTGTATTCAGGGTCGCAGGGAGGCTGGAGCCTATCCCAGGAGACTTAGGGCACAAGGCGGAGTACACACTGGACAGGGTGCCAATCCATCGCAGTTGGAATCGTTAATGACAGACTGAATATGTGAAACGGTTCTAGTAGCATGACACCATGAAATTTGTTTGGAGAGACAAATTATTGAAGCCCAAATACTTGAAATAGATAAAGGGGAGGCAGGCTCAATATGTCACTATATATATATATATATATATGTCCAATACTGCACATTGCTGATCTGCAATTGCTCCCTCTTGTGGTGTACAAATGAAAAGATATTTGAACTATGGAGAAACATTATGCAAAACATTGTTAATAAATGTTAATAAACCAGGCTTTCAGCCTAAATATTGGGTCTGAGTTTGTAGGCAGCACGGTGGTGTAGTGGTTAGCACTGTCGTCCTACACCTCAAGGGTCTGGGTTCGATTCTTGTCTCTGTGTGCATAGAGTTTGCATGTTCTCCCTGTGCTTGGTGGGTTTCCTCCCACAGTCCAAAGACATGTAGATTAGACTAATTGGTGTTCCCAAATTGCCCGTAGTGTGTAAGTGAGAGTGTGTATGTGTGTGTGTGTGTGTGTGTGCCCTGCGATAGATTGGCACCCTCTCCAGGGTGTACCCCGCCTCATGCCCTAAGTCTTCTAGAATGGACTCCAGGTCCCTATGACTCTGAATACAGGATAAAGCAGTAGAGAGTGTAAGTGACAACCCTCACCCACCCAGAGATGACTCTCAAATATGTGAATTTACTATAAAAAAATAAATAAATATCGGCACCCCCTAAAATATTGTCACATTTGTATAATAACAAATTCTTATGATTAAAAAAAAAAAAAAGTTACCCGAGTTATTCTTAGAGGAAAACATGGGCCGTCGCCGCACATTCTTTAGTGTCAGCGATGGTGCCAATATTTTTGCAGTCGACCGTGGATGGATGGAAAATCTGTCCAAAAGATATAAATAGAGAACAATAGAGATAGATAGATCATAAAGACACAGACAGACAAAATGACAGCCGAGACGAGTGCAGAAGTGAGCAGTGAACGCAGAGACAGCTCGCACACACACACACACACACACACACACACACACACACACACTGAGTGGAGCTACCTGAGGAGACACTCTGCTGCCTTTGTGTGTGTGGTGACTTGATGGTACATCGAGAGATGAAAGATAGCGTCATGTTGTTACCATGATCCCCACCCCTCAACACACACACACACACACACACACACACACATACTCAGTCACTCTTTCTGGTCTCTCACCCCTACCCAGTGTGCTGCAGGTGGTCTGTGTCTGTGTGTGTGTGTGTGTGTGTGTGTGTGTGTGTATGTGGGAACAGGTGAGTGGCTGAATGAGCTTTGTTCCTCAGGCTCGTCACTCAAAGGTCCAGAGAGATAAAAGAAAACATGATGGTTTTTTTCTCTCTCTCTCTCTCTCTCTCTCTCTCTCTCTCCGCCTGTCTCGTTCCCTTTCTCCACCCGTCTGTCCCTCTCTCCTTCCCGCCGTCTTTCTCACTGCCTCAGGCCTTTGTGTATCCCAAAGGTTTCCAGAGTCATAAACCTGTCCATCTCCATGTGACCGTCTCTCCCCTGTGTCTCTCTCGCTTTCCTCTCACCAGGTGTTCTCATCGTTCTATTTTTATCACTCTTCTTCTTCTTCTCTCTCAGTCTGCTCCAAGGAGCTAAGCTTATCACACACACCATGAGGTCACACTCTGCTGATTTAACACAGTGCATAAAAAAAATCACCTTTGCTTCCTTCTGCTGGATGTTTTTAGGTGTGTCGTAATGGGGGGGGGGGGGGTAGCTGGGAGGTAAGAGGTCTTTAAGAAAAGAGGTGGACATATCTAAGCTATCTTGTGTCTGTGAGAAGAGTTGAACGAGTCTAAGAAGAAAAAGATGGGTTTGTCCCTGAGAGAAGAGGGGGGCGTGGCCAAGAGGTAAAAGATGGGGGTTATCTTTGAGAGAAATATGGCATGTCTAGGGAGGAACATTGTGAACTAATCAAAGAATAGAGGTGGGCATGTCTAAGAAGAAACATGATAGACTTGTGTCCGACAAAAGAGGTGGGCGTGTCTAAGAAGAAAAATATGGGCTTACAGAATCTCTGGGAAGTGGGCGGCAGCATCATGCACTCGTCTGAGAGAATAGGTGGGCGTGTCTAAGACGAAAAGTTATTGACTTGTGACATGTGATGACAGATTTGTCTCTGAGAGAAATGGTGGGTGTGTCCAAGAAGGAACATGAAGAGATTGTCTCTGTGAAAAGAGGTGGGCGTTTCTAGGAAGAAAAAGGTGGGCTTGTCTCTGAGGTAAGGTAGGTGGGCATGTCTCCACATGGACATGAAGCACTTGAGAACAGAAATTATGGACTTGTGTCTAACAGACGTGGGTGTTTGTAAGAAGGAACACAATGACCTTGTCTCTGAATGAAGAGGTGGGCGTGACTAAGAAGACAAAGGTGGGCCTGCCTCTGAGGTAAGGTACTGTAGGTGGCCATGTCCCGGGCGTGTCTCTGAAAGAATTAATCGGTGATACACAAGAGACTTTCAAGCATGTCTCTAAGAGGACAAATGACCTACAGATTCCGTTTCAGACATTTTTATAGTTTTGTTGTCCGTATTATAAAATGCAAATGAATACCAACGACTTTCTTTCTCCTCCTTAAAGATGCCCACATATGGACTCAAAGACAAACTGAGACATACCGTCCACACCCATTAAAGCCACATTTCCCACATTGTATAGGAATCTGGTGTGTGTAACCCCTGCAGAAAAAAAATGTACAGGAATTATAAATTTAGCACTGATTAAACAACAGATAAGGGTCCGATATTGCAATCGTTCAGGCACCATTGTTTCTGCTTTTAGTGCACGGTCACAGCTGAGTTATGGATTTTCACTCTCTAAAAATAAAAGCTGAGGCTCGCTTGTGTCTCATCACGGCGCAGTTTAAGGACAGCGCTGAGGAGGACGGCGGCCGCGTTCACAACTGGGTTGACGTTTCTGGTTTGATGGATCGATAAAAACAAAACCTTACAGAGACTCCTGAAATAGCTGTAGTGTGTGTTTCTGGTGCGACAATCACACACACACACAAATCGCACACACACACACACACACACACACACACACACACACACACACACACACACACACACACACACACACACACAAAAGACCCACTACTGCCGAGTCCTGATTTCAGATATAGTCATTAACACAAAAATGCATGTATGTATGTATTTATGTATCTTTTTTAACACATCCCCCCTATTGTTTTGAACAGCACAACACGGGAGAGCTGTATCCGTCTCTCTCCATATTAAACACTCTAGGCCATCGAAGCTAAAAAGCTTTATGAGGAGAAGAAAGAAAAAAATAAAAACGTAAAGTGTGTTCGAAAGAGAGGTCAATGTGGCTCAGGAGCAGCATAAAAACCCACCTGTCCCACTTTAATATGAGTCTGAATTAAAATAAAAGCGTAGCTGCACATGTAGAGACGCACTGCGCATGCTAGAAGAGCTTAAAACCCTCATTAGCAAGTGGAGCTAAAGCACTGTGCTACATTCAGCTTCTGAACACTTAAACACCTCTGAACCTGCATGTTTAAATGACTCTCAGGCCAGCTGCTTCACTGACTTAGTCTGGTACTAAATACATCACGGCTATCACCTGCCCCAAACATGACCTGCACTAAATCATGCCCTGAGCCACCACCAGGGGGTACAATCAAAACGCCTAAACACATGTATATTTGGTTTTAAAAAAAAATTATGTGCAAGATAACAGACTGAGCTAGTGATGAAAATATAATACATTGTTTAAATGAGCAACAATTGCATTATTATTATTGGATAGGTGCATGTAATTAATGCACATGTAAATTATTTGTCACATGTACCTTACAGCACAGTGAAATAATTTTTTTACATATCCCAGTTAGGAAGCTGGGTGAGAGCGTAGGGTTAGCCAGGATACAGTGCACCTAAAGCAAATAGGGTTAAGGGCCTTGATCAAGGGATCAACAGAGGCAGCTTGTGGTGCTGGGGCTTGAACCTCAATCTTCTGGTCTGTAACCAAGAGCCTTAAGTATTTGATGCACTACTACCCCCTCAGGAATGGCTTGTAAAACAATATGTTCTTATGAACAGTTAATTGAAGTATTCTTCCTAATGAAGTGGCTTTTACATAAAAACAAAACAAAAAAATGCTACAATGTGCGGTTTACATCATGTCTAAATTTCACTTAAACAAGGTTAATACAGTGGAACCTCGGATTGCGAGTAACTCGGTTTACGAGTGTTCCGCAAGACAAGCAAAGATTTTGAATAAATTTTTACTTGAAAACCGAGCATGTCTTGGTTTACGAGTGCCAAGTTTTTTGACACCGACACACACACTCTCTCGCCTTTACACCACCCTCCACGGCTTCACACAGACACACACACTCTGCTCTACACAGAAACTCTGCTCTGTCACGATTCTTTTCAAAGGTAAGGTACTGGTTCATTTTTTTTTTACTTTACAGCAGTGATTCCGTTAGGCTGCGCCAACGCGAGTGTCATTAGAGAGATTTCTTTTTTTCCCGTTAAAACAATGTTTCCGTTGTGTGTGTGTTTGTTGTGAAACTTAAAAAGCGAGGTGGGGGGGAGGGAGCAGGAGTTTTACTGTGTAAGACAAGGCAAGGGAAGGGGCTAATTCCACACACACACACACACACACATACACACAAATACACGGCACTTGCGCGCACAAACGGAAACACTTATCTGTTGGGATTTATTTAACTATTTTAAAGGTAGCAGGTTAATTTGTTTTATTTTTACTTTATATATTTTATTAGTTATTTTTCTGTATTTATTTTTTTGGGCTGTGGAACGAATTATTTGAGTTTTCATTATTTCTTATGGGAAGGTTTGATTTGGTTTACGAGTGTTTTGGAATACAAGCCCACTTCTGGAATGAATTATGCTCATAATCCAAGGTTCCACTCTACACTTTTCACAGCTTTTACCTTAATATGAGGTGGTATCAAAAAGCTTTGAGATTCATGTGCCACTTATCCTGTCGCTTTCACCGTACGTCTTTCCTCAGACGCCTTTAAACTTGGCGGTAGAATTCGCTTTTGATGGCCTGACCCCTGGGGATGAATTCTCAATGCACAATGCCGCGAATATAAAAAAAAATTCATAAGTTTCATGTGGTCGAGCTGCAGACCTGCCTTGCCTTTTCTGATTGTGGAGATGATAGGCTCTTTCACTTTTACTTTCACAGTCACTAAAGACTGTTGCTTCGGGGCCTCCGAGTGGCGCAGTGGTTAAAGCGCTCGCCCTATCATCCGGAGATCGCTAGTTCGAATCCCGGGTGGTGCTGTAACCCCTCGCAGCCGGAGGCCGAGCTCTCTCAGAGGGGAGGGATGAGAGGTACATCGTGCTCCCACATTACTCACGGCTCTACAGCCAGTCAGGGGCGTCTGTGAGCTCGCGCAGCGGAGGGAGCGGACAGCGCTGTCCTCCGAGTGTGTTACTCCGCCCCCAACGGTGCGCGAGCGAGTAGTTCGAAAAGATGCGGTCGGCTGGCGTCACGTGGTTCGGAAGAAACACGCGATAGTCTTCGGCCCTCCCGGCTGAGTGGTAGTAGTAGCCTTAATGTGGGAGCCCCCTAGTGACGGGGAGGAATTGGACACGACTAAATTAGGGAGAAAATCGGGGAAAAAAAAAAAGACTGTTGCTTCGTCTTACGATTGTACCCATACACCAAAGTTGCGTTACCAGAAATGATCCTCGACATGAAGAACGGGTAATCCACGGCACACTGACAGTGGTCATGGCAGAATTTAACGCAATGTTCCTTCTGCTCCTGGGTCAATAACCTGGGGAGAAATTTGGCAGCAATACTCTGCATGTTCAAATCACACATGAGGATCACATGGACTGAGCCGTATGACACACTGACAGTTGCAGCAATGTTGTGGATTATTCTCCGACGATCATCATGCACAATTTGGCAATTTGTTTTGACATTTTTTCGGGGGCTGAAGGTCTTCCTGTCTCTCTTCGTCTTTCAGTGATGTTCTTTCACTTTTTCAAAAAACCTCTAACCACTTTTTGTAGCATCGCCGTAAACTTGCTGAATCATGTAAATCGTGTCTGTGGCAGAATTGCTCGGTTTTACGCAGAATTTCATGTTCTTGTTATAACTCGCTGTTCATGATGAAATAACAGACATGATAAAACACGTTGTCAGAATAGTACCAGGTGCACAGCTTGATGTACACAGGATGATGCTTTTTGGCACACTGACTTATAGAGGTCATTGTTCCCTGTGACTGTGCGTACAGCTTTGTGCTGCCATCTGTTGGCGTGTTACAAAACTAGTCTCAAAACTTTTTGATACCACCTCATATTGCACTAGTAATCAGAATAACTGACCAATCACAATAAAACTGCTTCACATAAACACCTCAGTCGGAACTGACTGACCCGATCCAGACTGATCTGAATGAGAGGGGGCATAAACCTTTTAATATGCCATTCGGTACACAAATATTTTACATTTAAAAAATTTATCTCATAATTATCACTTGTGTGCATATTTTCTGTGCATATTTGCCCTATATAGAGGGTACTATCAGGTGATGTATTGAAATTCAGCTTCCGTTCCTGATCAGTGAACTCTATGAGAGCAAACAACTCTCACACCAGTCTTTCATCCACTGGGTGTCTGGATGAGGATGGAGGACTGATTGGCTAACATTTCACACATAGAAATGCATCTATCTGTCACGAGCAACCGAGGGATGAACAGAAAAGCCTTAGCAGTTAGCCCGTGTAGCGTGGATGGTAAACCCAAACGCGGAAGCAGCGCGAGTAGGCAGGATAACCACGCGATTAGTTTCAGAACTCTCTTACACAAAGAGCAAGGATCTACACAAATAAACCCGCGTTCTAGCAACACACACTCAATCAAAGAAGCAACCAGAATTGGTGAGTACTCACAGAATAGTCGGCGAAGCGTCAGACAAGGCATGGGCGAACTCAATGACTGAGCAATGTGAAGCGCCATTTTGTGTCCTTTTATGCTTCCTGAAAACCCGACCGTATTACTCCCGGGTCCTAGTGCCGGTCGTGTTACGAGTGTGCATGACACTAACCAATCAGAGATTGAATTCTTATCATAATGCAGAAGGCGGGCTTTATCAGAGAGGATGAGAAGCCTAACCTAACCTCACAAAGTTGGACACAAAGAAGCCAGAGGTGAAAAGTACCGAAGTACATTTAGTCTGTTTTTTTGGTCCTGTACTTAGCTTGAATATTTTTTGTATGTGTTACTTTTTATTTCTCCTCACTACATTTTTGGATGAAAAACCTGAACTTTTACTTACTACATTTTAAATTGAGACTTGTTTATTTTAACCTGAGAACAAACAAGAAAAGAAAAAGTTAAATTACACATTAGAGAAACATTAAAAAAAAAAAATGGTACTTCTACTTGTAGTGAGATAAAGTTTTAGGCAAATACTTTTACTTTTACTCAAATATCAAGTTTGTGTACTTCTACCACCTCTGCTTCCTGGTATTAAGGAAACAGCTGATTGCTACATTTGTGAAACTATTTGAGATGCTTGTACTAATCTCGGCACATAAAAAAAAAAAAAAAAACATGCAAGGCAAAGCTGCACTGATATTCTGATCTGGAATTATATATTTTTTTTATTTCTTAAAGACTCATAGGTCATACTACATCAGCTGGCTTTTCCTCTGTTAGTACATAAAACAGCTCTTGGCGGCTGTTTTTGGATCCGCCTGTAAACAACTTGACCTTTGCAGTAAAACCCAGCGGTTTGGAAACCGTTCACTGACAACCAAGTACAGAACAATTACGAGTTCTGAGCGCGTGGATTACACACACTTAAGCAGTAATACTGTGTAATCCTTCTGAGCACCAGAGATTTCCTCCAGCACAACTCTCATTTACATTCACATTATCACTCCACTGGACAGATTTGATGGTTATAATAACTTTAAATCACTGCTGTATGTTATGAAGCGGAATCACAGATGTTAAGCTGGTTATTGTTATTTTAGTGCTGAGAGTAAATATTTCATTACACTAAAAGATATCATTAAGTCAAACTGTTAAATAGTTATTACACCGAATGGGCTGGAGAAATAATTCTGTGCTGGAGGGATCTCTTAATCTGTGTTTGCTCCCGATAGGAAAATACAAACTATAGACATAGCTGTTATATCGTAGTACACAAATGCTTCTCGGATTCGAGTTTTATCAGATTTTATATTAGAATAGCTATTCTTGATAAACACACACACTAGGATAGATAAATACTTATTTCCAAAATTCGACAATTGTACAGTTGTATCTTAGTAATTGGTTTGTTTCTTCATTCCTTGTATGATATTATTATATATTGTACTAAACAATTAACTACGGTGTAATGACTGAATTCCATCACTGTGATCATGATGCCACAATTTGGTGATCGGCATTCTAGGCATTAATTATACATCAAATACCATAGGTTTCAATCTGAAATAAAAAAAAAAAAAAAATATATATATATATATATATATATATATATATATATATATATATATATATATATATATCATGCTCATGTAGAGACAACCAGGTCAGCACTTAATAATCCTGACAGTGTGATATCTCAGGATTAGTTACACACTTCACAAACATGTGTTATTAAAAAAAAAAAAAAGCTTGTCCGTAAATTTTAAACATCACCAAAACCCTGGGAATTTAGCCAATATAGCCATCTTTGGAACTGCTAACAGAGATTATTATGTTTTAATGAATGATTTTCTTATCAGACATTTTGTTTATTTAATCAAACATTTTAATTTATTTATAAAAATCAAATGTCACATCTCCAGGTTTGGGGTCTTCAAATCTTCAAAAAAATGTAAATATACTTTATATGGAAAGTTGATATTGTTGAAATGATATTGTTATGCTAAAAACTCTTTGTTGGTGTTTTTTTTTTTTTTACATATTTATTTATCAATTTAGTATTTTATTAATTTATTAATGTAGTGTTCATTTCTTTATTATGTATTATCTTTTAAATGATTTTAATTATATTAATTTGTTTTAACAATACACACTATGGATCCTGAGCTTATTATTGTAGTTATGCTGTAGACATCAAATATTTATTTTATTCTTTACAGATAAAAAGTGTCCTTTCTTTAAACATTAAAATATTCAGAAAGACAAAGTACACCAATTGCACACTTGAAATTCTTCCGTTGGAAATGTATTTAAGCAATATCACACTTGAGGTTGTCCTGTTGTTCTGAATATCAGTGTAACAGCATGACCTCGATAGTGATATCGCTTTTATACAACAGTACGACAAAACACCTTTCATTATCAACAGATTATGATTTGTTTTTTATTTATTTGCTTTGCCAACACATATCCTTCCATGACTGGGAGAACTTACAAAGCTGACGATCAACAGTTAGTGAGCAACGTTTTTTATTTTTTTGTTTGGTATTAACAGGGGTGAGAGTTTTAAATTCTTACCGGTACTATGTGGCCAAAAGGTGAGGAGAATAAACCCAATGGATTTTATGGGCAGTCCTGAGAAACTTATGAGATTTACTTATTCTGCTTTAGAATATCAGCTCTATTAACATCTGGGATCATGGGGTTGAATCCCAAATAGTGGCCCCTGATGTCGACACCAACGCCATCCCAACTGCATATCGGGACCTGGCTGAAGTCTTTTGTAAGAAATGTGCCAACTACCTTCCTCCTCATCGCCCCTACGACCTGGCTATTGAACTCCAGCCAGGCTCCATTCCAACCCGCGGCCGTCTATATTCTCTCTCCACCACCGAGACGCGGGCGATGGAGGAGTATGTGTCATCCGCTCTCCACCAAGGTACCATCCGACCCTCCTCCTTGCCCGCTGCTGCGGGATTTTTTTTTGTAAAGAAAAATTCGGGCGACTTACGCCCTTGTGTCGACTATCGGGGGTTAAACAACATCACCATAAAAAACAGACACCCGCTGCCTCTTACCAACTCAGCCCTGGACGCCCTCTCTGGTGCCACCATTTTCCACAGGCCACGGAAACCGAACCGGCAGGTGTGCCGCCTGGACGACTCTACGTACCCGGGAACATCAAGGCCGACGTCATCCAGTGGGGCCATTCCTCGCCGCTGTCGGGGCACCCAGGCTTGCAGCGCACCCTTAAATACATTCAGCGCGCTTTCTGGTGGCCCTCAATGGCCAAGGACATCGAGGAGTTCGTCCAGGCATGCCCAGTGTGCGCCAGGGCCAAGACCTCCAACCAACCAACACCAGGGGAACTCCAGCCACTCCCAGTTCCCCGTCGACCCTGGACGCACATTGCAATTGATTTCATCACTAGTCCGTCTGCATGGGTTCCGAAAGGACATCGTCTCGGACAGGGGGCCCCAGTTCACTGCACGGTTCTGGAAGGCCTTCTGCCGTCTGATCAATTCTACCTGCAGTCTCTCCTCGGGCTACCATCCCCAAACTAATGGTCAAACGGAACGGGCCAACCAACAACTGGAGCGCTACCTGAGATGTTTCATTGCCGACCGCCAGTGCTCCTGGGCCCGCTACCTCATTTGGGCGGAACTATCACACAACCTCCACGTCTCCTCCGCCACGACGTTGAGCCCATTTGAGGTATGCCAAGGTTTCCAACCTCCGATGTTTGAACATCAAGAACCGGAGGTTGAAGTACCCTCTGCCCAACAGTTGGTCCGAAGGTGTCGACGGCCCTGGATTCAAGCCAAGGAGGCCATCCAGCGCGCCAACATCCGTTACACCTTACAACATCGCCGCCGACACTCTCCGGGACGATTGTACCACGCAGGTGACAAGGTATGGCTGTCCACACAAAACCTACACCTCTACATGGAATCCAAAAAACTCTCACCCAGATTCATCGGCCCGTATCGTATCACTCTCCGTGTCAATCCTGTCACCTACCGGCTCCAGCTGCCTGCGGCGCTCCGGATCCACCCGGTATTCCACATCTCACAACTCACACCCTTCACGACGTCACCCATAGTGCCGACGCTTCGCCAACTATTCTGAGTACTCACCGATTCGGGTTGCTTCTTTGATTGAGTGTGTGTTGCTAGAACGTGGGTTTATTTGTGTAGATCCTTGCTCTTTGTGTAAGAGAGTTCTTAGACTAAACGCGTGGCTATCCTGCCTACTCGCGCAACTTCCACGTTTGGGTTTACCATCCACGCTACACGGGCTAACTGCTAAGGCTGTTGTGTCTGTCCTCCGGTTGCTCGTGACAGAAGCAAGGAAATTGAATTTATTCAACGTTACTTTGAGGACGGACATTCGTATGCCGTGATTTTTGATATGCTGATGACATATCACGGTATAAAGATTAGTTTGCAAACTGCTGTGTCTCTTTTAAAAGCGAAAGATTTTTTCCACAAAAACTGCAAAAATTTGGCAGAACGCCATTTGAAACCACAATAAGGACAGTACATGTTTGCACATTCATACACACACGAATCTACCACCGCTACAGTACTTCTTGAGTGAATCAGCGGTAGGTATTTCATTTGCAAACTATACCTACCGTTTCCGGTTCGTTTCTGAACAGCCGAGAGGTGCAAACCAAATTAACGTAATCGAAAACAAAATAACAAACTAAAACGCAAAATTGTAAAACTGAAAAAACAAATTAACAAAACGCAAAACAAAATAACAAATTAGTTTTGGGTTTTGTTATTTTGATTTGGGTTTTGTTATTTTGTTTTTGAATGTTTTATTTTGTTTGGGGTTTTGTTATTTTGGTTTTGGTTTTGTTATTGTGGTTTTTAATTTGTTATTTCTTTTTCGTTTTGTTAATTTGTTTTGCACTTCACGGCCACCGTAACCTTTTCTATTAATAATCAAACATTTGCCGTTATGACGTCATTGAAAAAAAAAAAAAGACAAGATGTGAGCAAGACCAGGTGTATGACTGTTATACCACAGCAGTATGCCAAGGATTACAGTTTTTATTTATTTATTTATTTATTTATTTATTTATTTAAAGGTAAACAGAAAAACTGTTCTTTTAGCGAGTAAAAAAGCAAAATTCTAGTCGTTCTAAAGTTGCCCTAGTGAAAAGCTGGAACATTTTTGCATTCCATAAGCTGATATATCACACGCAGAGATGGATGAGATTATTTAGACCGGTGTTTTTTTTTTTTTTTTTTCTTCTTCTTTTTCATCTGAGCGCTCATAAACAGGGCAGGGATATTTCAGGCCGTTATTTGGCTGTATATGAACGTGAGGAGCGAAACCGAGTTTGGAGGCGGCGTTTGAGCTGCGGTTCTCCGTAATCTGTTTTAGCTCGGTGTGATGTATGGGCATCTACTTCAGAAACGAGTTTACCAGAAGAACGAGGGGTTGATTTCTCCTGGCATGAACGACAATAGATCTCGGGGTGTGTGTGTGTGTGTGTGTGTGTGTGTGTCTGCGCAAGAAATACTCAGGTGTAGAGAGTGCAAAAAGAAAAGAAGAAACAAAGCAAAAAATAAATAAAAAGACACCAGCTTGGTTGCTCGAGACTTCCAAGAACATTGTTACTGTGGAAAATGTGCAGAGAAAGAAATGTGGCTTTTTATTTGTGACACGCTACAGAGAGAGAGGAAGCAGGATAACGAGACACAGAGAGATGGAGAAGTAGGAAAGAAAGAGTGAGGGAGATACAAGTCAAATTATTGTAAGAAAACATGGGAAGAAGAGGAAGCTAGAATACCAAGAGAATGAACACATTATTAGCTAATTGATATGAGAAGTTGATGATGTAATTTACAACAAATATTTTAATCGTCATGTTGAATATTATTCTGTAAAAGACCTGACGAAGAACAAAAATAACACATTTGCAAATGTCATCCAACTAGGTGCTAGCAGTGTAACCATGGCAACCGGTCTAGCATGGCCACTCATTTTAGCGGAAAGTTGTGGTTTAAGAAACTTCTGAATTAAATAAGCAGTGTTTACTATATATGATTTGGAATCATTGTTTGCAGCATTTTAGCTGCAGGAAAATTAAGATCTACTTCCATATTACTATTATTATTAGTAGTAGTAGTAGTAACTTTAAACTCTAAAATTTGCTTGTGTAAAGCCTTATAGCTGTCTTTCTAAAGCATTACAAGGATGTTCTTTTTGCAATGTTCTAATAACGTTCACTGTTAGCAACCAACACACAGTGCAAAATTTAATTCAAAAGGTCAGTGCTATGTGAATAGGGGTTAATTTATAAGACCACACACACACACACACACACACACACACACACACACACACATGCACGCAATGAGCCTGGTTGAAAATAAATGCTTTTGTTCAGCGTTTAATCCGTTTCCGCGGAGGAGAAGATCATGAGTCATGAGAACAATTTCATTTGGAGACAATTTCACTTGGACATGTGCGGGTTTAATGCTCCTGCTGCTCGCGGCACTAAGTCCTGCCGTAAGCTTTAGCCCTGACGCGACGATATTTCTTAGGAATTAAACTAAAAGCTTTTTTTTTCTATCTGACATTACTGATTATTACATTTTGCTGCATGAACGTGACCCCCAAATATCATGACGGTCACATTAACTTAAATCACACGATATTTGCTTCTGCTAAAGATTATAAACTAAAATATAACTAAAATATAAACTATTTACACTGACACATGCCAGTGATCTGTGCATATGTACAGTTTGACAGCATTTTTTTATAATTTTTTTTATTATGCAATTTTATTATTTTTTTAAAGTTTGGGATATCTCGGTGTGAATTTTGTGTGATTTTTCAAAATGCTATAACTCCATTGTCCACAGTTTTGTCATATTGGATAAATCAGCCTGCAGTTATGGTTATTTATGTATTAGGTTTAATTTGATTATTCTTATAAACCCAATGAGTTTAGGTTTAATTGGAAAAGTAGCAAACTCATGCTTTGATTTTGATTTTGTAGTGAGTCAAACAGAAAGTAGGAAATTAAATTAGGAAAAAATGTTGGGTTTTGTTGCACACAAAACCTTTTTTTTTATTTAAATGATTGTGGAGGATTATGAGAAACATTTTAAGCATTCCATAAACTTTAGACTACCAGTTTTAGCTTCACTTTGGTACATGATGGCAGCTCATACTGTATACAGGTGACGTCATCTGATGAGGTGCAACTATGGGTTATAAATAGGAGTGAACCGGAAACATCCTCAGGTCTTTTTGTCTTCAAGGACGGCATTGCATTTGCGTGTGTATGTGTAAGCGAATATACAAACAGTTACTAATATACAAACAGTTTACTAAGAGATGCGAACCTCCATGTGACAGATCTCTTTCAGACGTCAATCTCTGCGATTTTTGTTTTGAGTGTCTGGGGGAAGAGCACGCTCTCCTCAGGCTCCAGGGAGATTGTGAGCACTGCGATCTCCTTCCTATTAAGGTGCTTTGCGCGCAGCTGGCTTTCTTTAAAGAGAAACCACGTGCCGCGGCGCATTCGTGGGTTTCACGTGCCGATCTGGCAGATGCGCATGAGACGGAATAACCCCCTTTCTCTCGCGCTCTCCCCGGATCAGGAAGTGTTAGCATCCGCTTCTCAAGCGCTTATTGTGAGGGGGTGGAAGAGACTTCCTCCCTTGCTTCCATGGAGATAGCCACCTCAGTACGCTCCTCTAGTGATGACAGAGCGTATGAGGAGTTACTCGAAGTAGTAACACATGTGGTTGATCGGTTGCATATTGACTGGCCGCAGAAGAGACATTCCCCCAAGCGCTCAAAATTAGGTTTCTGTCAGGTGGACGGGGGGAGGGGCCTTAGCGACGCCCCCTCCCTTTCTTTTGTGATCTCCATGATGCGTTAACTCTTTCATGGAATAAACCTTATTCATCCAGTGTTTTCATGCCATCGACTTTATCCTCCCTGAAAAAGCCCACACTCCCCACTAAGACGTGTAGACTGTCATCTTCCCTGGTGGGGAAAGCTTTTCAGGCAGCGGGTCAAGTGTGACCAGCCAGGCACCCTCTCGTAGAGACTGGGGTGGGGCTTGCCGCTCTTCGCAATCTGCCTCAAGGAGACTGGACCTGAGGAGCATCCTCTCTGCGCCCAGGACCGTGGGGGTGTCTCTTAAGATTGTTTTTCTTATGGTCATTACTTCTCTGAAGAGAATTGGAGATCTGCAAGCTTTGTCAGTCTCCCCATCCTGCCTAGACTTTGCCCCTGGGCTAGTCAAAGCTATTCTGCATCCTCACCCGAACTATTTTACGAAAGTTCCATTCTCGACCATGCACCCAGTCAGTCATTCTCGAAGCCTTCTGTCCTCAGCCTTTTACAGCTCCGGAGCAGTACGTGCTCTTCAGATTTACGTCCACCGCACTAGCCAGTGGTGTAAGTCAGAGCAGCTTTTCATTTGCTATGGGGGCCACAACCGGGGGGCGGCCGCCACTAGACAAACGCTGTCACATTGGGTGAGAGATGCTATTGCTCTAGCCTACGAGGCGCGTGGTCACACTTCACCTCTAGGAATCAGGGCTCTTTCGACCAGGGGGATTGCCTCATCAATTGCTCTGCCAAGAGGTGTCCCCTTGCAGCAAGTGTGTGATGTGGCAGGTTGGTCCTCTCCACACACATTTGTCAGATTTAATAGTTTGGATGTCCATGCTACTCCGGGCACGTGGAGTCAGCATCCCAAAGTTATGTCTGAGACTTCTTTGGCTATTGTGTGAAAACGCAACACAACCTGGGGGTCCAGACACTTGCAGTGCGGCGGCGTTGGTATTTTCTTTCCCATAGCGTTTTCACACAGCATTGACTGAAAGGCAACATCTCGGGTTACTTTGCTGTAACCCCGTTCCCTGAAAAAGCAGGAACGAGATGCTGCGCTCCAATGCCGCACTTCTGGCGTGGCTCGACGCCCTTTCAGACGAAAATTGACCTGAGCATGTTTCCAGTTCACTCGTATTTATAACCCGCAGGTGCACCTCATCAAATGACGTCACCTGACCGAGGTTATATAAGCCAAAATTTGGTGTGTTTGATACACACATGCTTTACAACTGGTTGAACAAAGATATGTTTCCCATAGCGTTTTCGCAGCATCTCATTCCCGCTTTCATTCCCGAAAACGGTTACAACAAAGTAACCCGAGACGTTCTGGATTATTATGATCATTTGTGAAGAAGATGCTTTTATCCAGAGCGATTTACAAACGTGCTTTGTACTTTCCATCATAGGATAGATCCTTACATGTTACTAGGTTACTAAGTACAATAAATAAAACAATGTTGGGAAGTTTTTTTGTGTGTGTGTTTGTGGGAGGCAGATATGTCTTAAGTCATTGTTTAAACATGACTCAGCTGTATGGACATCTATAGGAAGTTCATTCCACCATGTACTGTAGGTGCCAGAACAGAAAAGAGCAGTGCTGGAGGATGGGAGGGAATGTGGTGTGGTGTGAAGTGTAATTAGAGATGAGAGGTGGGTGGTTGCTATGCCTTTTTGAAGGAGTGATCTACTTGTTGTCTAGGGAGATCACAAGATCTTTACCAGAGGATGAATCAACTGGGATATATAGCAGATCAGTTTAATGAGGTTAATCTTCAGCTGATGAGCTGCCATCAAGGATGCGATGTCTCCCAAACATGCTGAGATCCGGGTGGAAACCTGAGTGTCTGAGGGAGGAAAGGAAAAAAAAAGTTATGTGTCATCTGCATAACAATGGTATGAAAGGCCATGCGAAGATATGACTTTACCAGAAGATCGGGTATAGAGCGAGAACAGAAGCGGACCCAATACAGAGCCCTGTGGGTCACCAGTAGAGATTCGCGTGGGGAGATGTGGATCCCCTCCGTGTCACCTCATACAACCTATCTTTTAGGTAAGAAGCAAACCATTGCCATGCTGTTCCACAGATTACAAGGCTTGTAAGAACAGATAATAGAACACACGCAGCGTATGCAACAACTTTCCACACACAGTACTTCACCTCATGTCCCTTGTACACAAATTGTTTGTAAATAGTTCCGTAATTTTATTTCTCTGCTTAACTACAATGCTTATGCTACTGTATCTCTCATAGATTTAAGTATGTAACATGGTATTTAAACAATATTCCAATTCTATTTCTATTACACAGAATACATGGTGGATGTTAAGCGATGCATGCCTATCATTTATTACTGCTGGAGTAAGTAAAATATCAGCAACAGGGTGTAAACATCCTTTCCTTTGCTCATCATATATTGTTTAAAACATAGAAGTTTAAAGCTTTGAAAATTGTATGCATTAAATATATTATACAATTGTGCAAAAGTCTTAGGCCACCATATTATCTTTAGAAGAAAGAAAGTTGGACTGTTATGAACAATATGTTCCAGACCACTCATAAAACGAGCTTTTTTTATTGTGCAAAATCTTGTACACAGACAAAATAAAATGCGTTTAGCAAAGAAGTCTTTAAAACATTTTTACGTTAAATTAATTTATTTCAAGAAGCACTAAAAAGTAATAATATAAGCACAGTCAATATTTGGTGTAAAAACTCTTTGCTTGAAAATAATCAGAAAACAGCTTTTAGTTATTACTGAATGTGCTGGAGAACATGGCAGAGTTCTTCTGGTACATTCTTTCTTCTGGTACAGTTCCTTTCTATTTTCACGCAGCTGCAAACAGTGTTCTGGATTATTATGATCATTTGTGAAGAAGTGGCTTCTTCCTTGCTGAGTAGGCTTTCAGGTTACATCAATATCATTCTCATGTTACTGTGGATATAAATATTTTTGTACCTATTTCCTCCAGTTTTTTTACAAGGTGATTTGCTGTTGCTCTGGGATTGATTTGTATTTTGTGTACCAAAGTCTGCATCTCCTTCCTGAGTGGTCTGATGGCTGTATGGCTCCATGGTGTTTATACTTGTGTAGTATTGTTGGTAAAGATGACCATGGCACCTTCAGGAATTTGGAAAGGAATCTCAGGGATGAACCAGACAACCTTGTATGTCAAAGAATTATAATTTGCAAAAATGAGAAAAAGTGCCTGTTGCTATTTGTTGCATTCTGCTGTTAAATACAAGGGGTATTCAAGTCAAACTGAGACTCAACATTTTTAATGAGCTTTCTGGTGAATTTAGGGCGTAAAAACAATTGACATTTAGAGAAGATGTCATGCACAGTACGGTGATGAGACTCATAGCTGCAGGAAAACATTCAGAGAGTGGAATGCCGGATCACTGAAAATCAATGGATACCTTGTCGCCAACTTGAGTAAGAGTTGCATCTGTCTTGTGTGAACTGTACCCACACTTATTTACCAACACATTACTTGCACATTATAGGAACTGAGCTAGGAGTTATTGCCACATCCCCCTGTATAGTCCTGACCTCACTCCAAGCCATTTCCTACAGTACAGTACAGTAGCATAAGCATTGTAGTTAAGCAGAGAAATAAAATCACGGAACTATTTACAAACAATTTGTGTACAAGGGACATGAGGTGAAGTACTGTGTGTGGAAAGTTGCTGCATACACTGCATGTGTTCTATTATCCGTTCTTTCAAGCCTTGTAATCTGTGGAACAGCATGGCAATGGTTTGCTTCTTACCTAAAATATTCACACGTGGACAAAATTGTTGATACCCTTCGGTCAATTAAAGAAAAACTCACAATGGTCACATAAATAACTTTAATCTGACAAAAGTAATCATTTAAAAAAATTCTATGAATGTTAACCAATGAAAGTCAGACATTGCTTTTCAACCATGCTTCAACAAAATTATTTGAATAATAAACTCATGGAACAGGCCTGGACAAAAATGATGGTACCCCTAGAAAATCCTGAAAATAATGTGACCAAAGGGACATGTTAATTCAGGGTGTGTCCACTAATTAGCATCACAGGTGTCTACAATCTTGTAATCAGTCAGTGGGCCTATATATAGGGCTCCAGGTCGTCCTAGTGATGTTTGGTGACATGGTATGTACCACACTCAACATGGACCAGAGGAAGCGAAGGAAAGAGTTGTCTCAGGAGATTCGAAAGAAAACTATAGACAAGCATGTTAAAGGTAAAGGCTATAAGACCATTTCCAAGCAGCTCGATGTTCCTGTGACTACAGTTGCACATATTATTCAGAAATTTAAGATCCATGGGACTGTAGCCAACCTCCCTGGACGTGGCTGCAGGAGGAAAATTCATGACAAATCAAAGAGACGGATAATCCGAATGGTAACAAAAGAGCCCAGAAAGACTTCTAAAGAGATCCAAGGTGAACTTCATGCTCAAGGACCATCAGTGTCAGATCGCACCATCCGTCGTTGTTTGAGCCAAAGTGGACTACATGGGAGACGACCAAGGAGGACACCATTGTTGAAAACAAATCATAAAAAAGCCAGACTGGAATATGCGAAACTACATGTTGACAAGCCACAAAGCTTCTGGGAGAATGTCCTATGGACAGATGAGACAAATGGAACATTTGCCAAGGCACATCAGCTCTATGTTCACAGACGGAAGAATGAAGCATATCAAGAAAAGAACACTGTCCCTACTGTGAAACATGGAGGAGGCTTTGTTACGTTCTGGGGCTGCTTTGCTACATCTGGCACAGGGTGTCTTGAATCTGTGCAGGGTACAATGAAATTTCAAGACTATCAAGGGATTCTAGAGAGAAATGTGCTGGCCAGTGTCAGAAAGCTGGGTCTCAGTCGCAGGTCATGGGTCTTGCAACAGGACAATGACCCAAAATACACAGCTAAAAACACCCAAGAATGGCTAAGAGGAAAACATTGGACTATTCTAAAGTGGCCTTCTATGAGCCCTGACCTCAATCCTATTGAGCATCTTTGGCAGGAGCTGAAACATGCTGTCTGGAAAAGGCGCCCTTCAAACCGGAAACAACTGGAGCAGCTTGCTCATGAGGAGTGGGCCAAAATACCTGCAGAGAGGTGCAGAAGTCTCATTGACAGTTACAGGAATCGTTTGATTGCAGTGATTGCCTCAAAAGGTTGTGCAACAAACTATTAAGTTAGGGGTACCATCATTTTTGTCCAGGCCTGTTCCATGAGTTCATTTTTTTTTTATAATTCCGTTGAAGCATGGTTGAAAATCAATGTCTGACTTTCATTGGTTAACATTCATAGAATTCTTATTGATTATTACTTTTGTCAGATTAAAGTTAATTCTGTGACCATTGTGAGTTTTTCTTTCATTGACCGAAGGGTACCGACAATTTTGTCCACGTGTGTAGATTGTATGAGGTGACACGGAGGGGATCCACATCTCCCCATGCGAATCTCTACTGGTGGCCCACAGGGCTCTGTACTGGGTCCACTTCTGTTCTCGTTCTAATTTAATGTTTGGGCCTTTAACGGAGTTCCTGAGAGGCCAATGTATTATACATGAAGGAGGCAGTCTGAGGAAACTTTCTGCCTTGATGATATCCCAGCACTAGTAAAACACGTGGATAAGTGCATTAGTTGAGAAGAGGATTATAGTTTATAGAGAAATTACACATAGAAGATTTTTTTTTTGCTCTCATAGCTGTGTTCTGTTATTCTGCACAATCAAAGGTCCCGGGTTTACTTGAACACCCTTCATATTATCATATAGCCTTAAATTTCTGTTAAATATATTAAGAGACGGCCGAGGAAACATGATAGGAAAGTTACATGATTGACATGTATAATTAACATGTGATCTCTAAACAGTTCATAGGTTATGTTTCACACATTCTTCACACCCTTTATTTATTTCAAACAAATGTTGCACATTTTCATCTCTTCATTTTATCTCTTCACTTAAAATGCACCTTCATATAGTTTTCACAGTACATTTGACTAATATATTAATAAAAAAAGTATTATAAAAAAAAAAAAACTTTGAGCTTGGCATTGACAGTAAATTTTTAATTTTTATGGACCTTTTATCCAAGACTGTGAGGAGTGTTTTTGTTTAATGTTTTAAATTGTACACAAACAAAATGAAATTGAAACAAAAGTCAAGGTTTAATTTATACAAACAAAGTTTAACACAATTCCTTCATATTAGACCTTTCGCTGAGTTGAGCAACGTTCTGAAAGTGTTAGGGAATCTTTCTGAATCATTTTAGTAGGAGCGGTTTATACATTTGACCTTATAAAGGTTAAAAAATTAATGCATATATTATTTTTTGCTTGCAAATGTTTAAAAGAGAATTATTTGAGAAAAGTGGTTGTGAGACTAAAACCCACAGTGGCATCATATAAAGTCGAACGATTTTAGGAGCCAATCAGTGACAGACTCAGAGTACACAGAGCATGTTTGCTTTTATCTTCTCTTAACTCGACTGGTCCGTTTTCTCACTAACATCTGTGGAGCCAAGAGCTGTGAATCAGAGCTAGACTGTTGGTTCGGTTCGATTCGATTCGATTTTTGGGGGTTGTGATTTTCAATTCGATTCAGTGCTTTAATGTTTACTGTCTGGTTTGTCTCAAGCAGCTCTGTTTCTTACAGGATAAAGGAGTTGTGTTCATTTTGCCTGTATAAATAAAACTTAATTTTGTTCAAAACTACTCAAAGTATTTAATATGCTTAATTTGAAATGCTGTGCAACCAGTGCTAATGATTTTTCAAATGATAAAGTGATAATCTTTTTTATTTTCTCTGCCAATCTTCTGTGCCACACCCCGGTCGAGTTGTTGGCATCCTCAGGTGCACCAATCTCATATAAACTCAAAAGAGTGATAATTTTCCAAAATACAGAAAATGGAAGCTGTTGTCTGCAGAGAATGTGGTATATTTTTAAGGAACGTTAGAGTATTTGCCATTTGAAAGTTTATTTTAATGACATAAAGAATTGTGAATAGATTCTGCATCAATATCTGACCTGTCAATCCAATTAATTCAATCGATCAACACATGATTGATTAAATTGTGTAATAGATTAAACTGCACAGTTCTAGGGGAGAGAATCTACTACTGTAACTTAGATACCTTACAATCAGCCATAGCACCACCAGGTGAATTGAATAAAATTGATTATCACTTTTATATGATTTTTTTTTTTTTTTCATTTTAGCTAATGTAGCACAAACCACCAAAAAAAGTCACTACTACACTGCCAAGATAGAAAGGTAACAGGACACCCAGCATGTTAGAAGCCTGCACTACATGGGGCATAGAAACAAGGAGCCCAAGGCTGCTGACCCAGCTTCCAAACTCCCCAGATACCAATCCGATCAAGCACCCATGAAATGCACCAGTCAAACAAGTCAGATAAACAAAAGTTTATCCGCTGCCAACCTCCTGGTGCCAGACACCACAGCATACCCTTCGAGAGGCCAGCGCTGACCTGGTGGAACAAGGGGAACCCAAAACCAAGATGCTTCTAATGTTAATGGATTTAAATGAATGATTGATTGGTATTTCTGGTCATTTCAATATTTTTAATGTTTACATTTTTTTGTGTGCTGTCTCTGTATTCTGCCAAGATTATCTGAGTCTCTATTTTGATGATTATTCAATTTGCATATACTCCAGAATGTTATGAAGAGTGATCAGATGTATTGCATAGTCCTTCTTTGCCATGAAAATTAACTTAATCCCGAAAAAAAAACTTTCCACTGCATTTCATTGCTGCCCTTAAAGGGGCTGCTGAGATCATTTCAGTAATCGTCTTGTTAACTCAGGTGAGAATGTTGACGAGCACAAGGCTGGAGATCATCATGTCAGGCTGATTGGGTTAGAATGGCAGACTTGACATGTTAAAAGGAGGGTGATGCTTGAAATCATTGTTCTGACGATGATGATGATGATGTAGGAGCACAGCAGACATTTTAACCCCCTGCATCTGATTACAAAAGAAAAAAAAGATTTCAATTATGTACTGTACATATATCCTGTATCCTAAACAAACCTTGTCCAGAACTTCAGCTTCTGAAGTGTGTGTGTGTGTGTGTGTGTGTGTGTGTGTGTGTGTGCGCTTTATTTCTCCTATCTCTACGAGTTAATGACGTAGCAGTGTTCGAGACAATCTGGAGCTGAAACACATAATTGTGGTTGATTAAAGTGACATTTAGTCTGGGTGGCATCTGTTCAGAGGATTAGTGGAAGAGCTCGTGTGTTTTGTCTGACCCGGATTGAAGGCTCGAGATCCTCAGAGCACTCGTTCGCTTTGCCTCCATGATGAAACCTTTGAAGTTTTGAAATCTTTAATTTCCTCGTCAGCGTTATCCCTTTTTTAATCTCCATTCTTTTTTAGAATTCATATTCCAGTGCTGTTTTCATCCTCGGCCATCAAAGCCTCTGGCTATGTTACTGCGGTGCCAGTTTAACTTTACACCCATTTGATGTTTTTTTTTTTTGTTTTTTTTTTGTCTCCTCTACAATTCATCTGAGTTATTTAGATATTTTTCTAAAATCTAGAACTTAATAGGAAGAATCAATTCACATTATCCCCCCATCATGGAAATGAATTTGATACTCAGAACTGTTGTAGGAAAGATTTAACAGTCGACCCAAAGCCCAGAATACCATTTCATACCAACTGCACTCATCGATGCGATGCCGCACTTCAATCTCTCATCCCTCCATCATCCCATAGAAACCCATTGATTTTGCTCTACACATTGAATTTTAAAGCTATTAGCGCAGAATCTGATAGTGTCGACCCAAAGGAACGCTGCTGCCTTTCGGACTGAGATTACTCCTCTATCTAACCGTGTTATCCTCTCGTACATCCCTCCATCATCCCGAGTCTTTACAGCCGGGTTATTTTTAGCTTCATCTGCCAAATCTGGTGGATTAAACCGCTGACACAAACGGCATACAATAACCCATATGTCATGCTAATATTCTTTCTTTCATCATCCAATAAACACCCAAATGTTGTCATTCACTCAATTTGTCAGCAATAAACGACAAATCTGTTTTAAGTGCTGAAATTATTTTTCTTTATAGAGGTGAAATCTGGACGACCTCAGTGTAGGTGTATCTATGTAGATCCCTGATCCCGAGTGTTTGTCTAGCCAAAAGCTTTCAAGTTAAACTCTTTTGGAAAGTTTAAGAGTTGAGGACACCTCCCAACCTGCGCAGCACTAGCTCACTAGTCTGGGTGGGAACATTTCAAACGGATGTGTACTGCACTCCTGGGCTGACGCAGGCAGTTTTTCGGTGATGGCTTCTGACTGCAGTCATTCAATAGTTTAGGGCTGAAATTACCACAAATAGTTTTGTACCCGAGACTCCATCAGTGAAAGTGGACTCTATATTAACTCAAACACTTTTCCTGTATATGACTGAACTTCCAGCCAAACAGCACACAGATACAGCAGAGACTGATTTATGGTCGCACTATCTGATATCACCCAAATGAAGGTGGCTTCCTGTTGAGTCTGTTCTTCCTGACGTTTTCCTCCGATTGCCATCTCAGGGGGTTTTTCCTCACCACCATCACCTTGACTTGACAAACTGTCATATAAAATATAAAATAAAACATATAATCTTTTCCCTTTTTTCTAATTTAGTTCCATTTTTTTAAATTATGTAAAGCTGGAGAATATTCAGTAAAAGGTGCATTATAAATAAATGTCAATTAAACTGACTCGAATTGAACAGCTCTCTCTCTCTCTCTCTCTCTCTCTCTCTCTCACACACACACACACACACACACACACAGTCGTGGCCAAAAGTTTAGAGAATTACATAAATATTGGAAATTGGAAAAGTTTCTGCTTAAGTTTTTATAACAGCAATTTGCATATAGTCCAGAATGTTATGAAGAGTGATCAGATGAATTGCATAGTCCTTCTTTGCCATCAAAATTAACGTAATCCTGAAAAAAAACTTTCCACTGCATTTCATTGCTGCCATTAAAGGACCTGCTGAGATCATTTCAGTAATCGTCTGGTTAACTCAGGTGAGAATGTTGACGAGCACAAGGCTGGAGATCATTATGTCAGGCTGATTGGGTTAGAATGGCAGACTTGACATGTTAAAAGGAGGGTGATGCTTGAAATCATTGTTCTTTCATTGTTAACCATGGTGACCTGCAAAGAAACGCGTGCAGCCATCATTGCGTTCCATAAAAATGGCTTCACAGGCAAGGATCTTGTGGCTACTAAGATTGCACCTAAATCAACAATTTATAGGATCATCAAGAACTTCAAGGAAAGAGGTTCAATTCTTGTTAAGAAGGCTTCAGGGCGTCCAAGAAAGTCCAGCAAGCGCCAGGATCGTCTCCTAAAGAGGATTCAGCTGCGGGATCGGAGTGCCACCAGTGCAGAGCTGCTCAGGAATGGCAGCAGGCAGGTGTGAGCGCATCTGCACGCACAGTGAGGCCAAGACTTTTGGAAGATGGCCTGGTGTCAAGAAGGGCAGCAAAGAAGCCACTTCTCTCCAAAAAAAACATCAGGGACAGATTGATCTTCTGCAAAAAGTATGGCGAATGGACTGCTGAGGACTGGGGCAAAGTCATATTCTCGGATGAAGCCTCTTTCCGATTGTTTGGGGCATCTGGAAAAAGGCTTGTCCGGAGAAGAAAAGGTGAGCGCTACCATCAGTCCTGTGTCATGCCAACAGTAAAGCATCCTGAGACCATTCATGTGTGGGGTTGCTTCTCATCCAAGGGAGTGGGCTCACTCACAATTTTGCCCCAAAACACAGCCATGAATAAAGAATGGTACCAAAACACCCTCCAACAGCAACTTCTTCCAACAATCCAACAACAGTTTGGTGAAGAACAATGCATTTTCCAGCACGATGGAGCACCGTGCCATAAGGCAAAAGTGATAACTAAGTGGCTCGGGGACCAAAACGTTGAAATTTTGGGTCCATGGCCTGGAAACTCCCCAGATCTTAATCCCATTGAGGACTTGTGGTCAGTCCTCATGGGGCGGGTGGACAAACAAAAACCCACTAATTCTGACAAACTCCAAGAAGTGATTATGAAAGAATGGGTTGCTATCAGTCAGGATTTGGCCCAGAAGTTGATTGAGTGCAGCCCAGTCGAATTGCAGAGGTCCTGAAAAAGAAGCGCCAACACTGCAAATACTGACTCTTTGCTTAAATGTCTTGTAATTGTCGATAAAAGCCTTTGAAACGTATGAAGTGCTTGTAATTATATTTCAGTACATCACAGAAACAACTGAAACAAAGATCTAAAAGCAGATTAGCAGCAAACTTTGTGAAAACTAATATTTGTGTCATTCTCAAAACTTTTTGACTTTATATACATGTACACATACTGTATATACACGACTGTATATACATATATCATATATCTAATCATCTTGTGTACCCACACTAATATATACTCTAGTATACAGTATGTACAGAATATATAAAACTTTGGACCCCCTCTCATTTTTCCAATCCCATGGCCTGATTTTTATTTATTTCCACGCTGTAAAACAATACTGAAGGCGCTTTCTCCAAAACACACAATAATCTCCTCTGAACAGTTGATATTGTGATGTATATCTGCTACTTCTGCTCTGTAAAGCTTCATAACGGCTCTAATCTCAGGTGCTGCTTGTTAATTGATGATTTCTTGTCTTGCTTTCCTGGGAAGGTCTTCATGAGAGACAGTTTCATCATGGAGCTTGATGGGTTTTGCAAATGCACTCGACACAATACTGTTCTTGCTGTTCCAGAAATGCTGACGTTCGATATCAAAAAATATCAACTGGCTGCTGTTGTTGTTACTTAATATTTGTTATTTCATAGTTTGGAAAAAAAAATCCAGGGTTGTTCTGTAATGTAGTAGATAAATCCAAAATCGTGTCCAAACTTTTGACCGGTCCTGTATATTACATTACGTATATATATATGTATATATACATTACATTTTAATGTGGGGAAATGCCATTAGAATGCAAGTTAACTCCAGTATAAGACTTATTTAATGGTGGACCATAACAAAAACAAATATGGCTCATTAAAAAACTTTTCTTTTTTCATTTTATCCAGCAAATCAAAGGAGTAAAAGCAGAGTGTTCATTTTTGATGATTTTCCCAAACTGTTGTGAAATGTTGCATTAATTAATAGTGAAGACCTGCTTGGAAATGAAATTTTGATTCATACAATTTAGAAAGACTTAGCTTTAGACTATTAGAAATTTCTTGAAGAAATGATTGCATACTCCTGCTGGCTTTTAAACCAGCTTCTTGAGGGCTTTGTTTCACACTGGCTGAACTGCTGTTTTTTTTTTCTGTAAACTCCCCCCCCCACCCCACACACACACACACACCCCACCCCACCCCCACCCCCACATGTCAGCAGAACGCTTGTGCTCCAGTTGCTCAGATGTTCTCCTGGCAGGTGTGAAATTGGCCTTGAGGTCTGACATGGTTTATCAGAGCTCACTGTGGTCTCCTCCATCCTGGGCTTGAGGGCAGGTGTTTAATATCGACCTTAATCTACAGATACACAGTAGAAGATCATAAGAGGAACTGTTCAGGTTTTATGTAGCACTCAAAATCGTTTGAGGAGAAACTGAAGATAAGATAGATCTCAAAGGAATCATTGAGAAGGGAAACCATTATTTAAAGATTGAATAAAAGGAAGCACTTTGGTATAATTAAACATTTTAATATAATGTTCACTTGCATCAGGATGATGGAGTTGAAGATGTCTTTAAGTTCATAATCTTTAAGAGTAATATCTAACACTGCTCCACTATGACAGGGCTGAGACGAAAAGGTTGGAATAAGGCACTTTGTGATCATTCACCTGTCAGGATCACAAGCAGCGTGCGTCCGTAATGAGGCCGGAGACACGGGAGGCTTGGAACATGCGGTCATCATGTCAGAACATCGACTGTGATCTCTCATTACACGTATGAGTCCGAGACAAGGGCAGGAAACAGAATTCCATTTTAAAAAGAAGAGAAAGAAGGAATCCAGCGCTCTATATATTCAAGTGCTGCAGGAGATTGAGTTGTAAGCTTCAGGCATATTGGAGTCTTTGTATTTTTTTTTTTTTTTACTTTTTTTTTTTTCGCCCCCATGGCAGATCAGGGATTTGATCCTCGCTCTGCGTCTGACCTCCAGACTGACTCGTATGCCCTCCGCACGCCAACACGCCGCCTCAAACCTCTCTGATCAAAAATGCATGATGTCAGAATGAACTTCTTCTCTGCTCAAGAAGGCATTTTTCAGTTCAAACGGTGGAAAAAAGTTTGCATGTCACTAAAATTTCCATCGTCCTATTATCTTCTTCTTCTTTTTTTTTTTTAGTTTCTTTAGTTACATGTTGTTACATCACAACCTGCCAGTGTGTTGATTAATTCCATTGGTTGGAGCACTGTCCAGCTACAAGTTACAGATTACAGGTTTATATTCTCTGAATGTAGAATTATTGAGTAGGTCTGTGTAATTATTGATATGCAGAAGTATCTGTGAAGAAAGTGAGACTGCTGATGAAATTGGAGGGCGGGGGAGGGGGAGTGTTGTATGTTCTTCCCGTGCTTGCTTGCCTATTTCCTCTGGGTTTTCCAGGTTTGTCCCACAGTCCAAAGCCATTCAGATTTGTTAAGTGTGATGGATTGGCAACCTACATTGTACCCAACGTTGTGCCCAAAGTCTCCTGGAATAGGCTTCAGGCCTCTGTAATGCAATGCATACAGTTTCAGTGATCGGGACATGATTTCATGAGGGATCAGTTCATGATCATTTCATCAGCTCACAAGTTCACTGAACAGTCTGTGATCTTTGTCTGCAAATCTCTATTTACAATTTAGAGAAATCTCTGTGAATTCATGACACATCAGTGAAATGCAGCTCACCGACACCAGTATAACTCATGCAGCCCCACAGAAGGACACTGCCACCACCACCATGTAGTTTTCTTTGTGCTTCTCACTTTTGGAACGCCATACAGGTTTGAAGCCATCATTTACAAAAACATTTATCTTGGTCATGAGTCCAGAGTAGTCATCTTTTTCAGCATGGGCCCTGGCAAATTCTATGACAGCCATGCATGCCATTCTTCTGCAGTGTACGCTGTATTGTGTCACCGGAAACAATCACACCAGTTTGGCTTTCTACTTCTTTAGCTAACTGCAGTGAACTTGCATGGCCATTGTCACAAAGTGACCTGTTCGGTTTGCACAGCACTTACACACACACACACACACACACACACACACACACACACAAATACACCACGTCTTACCTCACCCCTCCGTAATCCCCAGGCTGTGGTGATGCGGGTGCATGCGCATGCCATTTGCCTACCGGTTCACATACACGCAAACATATCCACTCCATTTCCATTCCCCCAACAGTAGTCCACGCTATGCATAACAACACATTCACCCACACACATTTAAAGCTGTCATCTTTAAACCAAAGTCATCTTTTTCTTTGGTTTTGTCATGTGTTTTATAGTGTTTGTGTATTTACCGGTGTTCAGTGTTTGTTAGCGTCTGCTTAGTCGGTCTTTCGCGTTGCTTTCAGACCATCGGCCGGCCAACCCGAGCGCCACATGGCGGCCTGGCGATATAGTGCCAGAGTTGCGGCGCGCCGGCGCAGAGCAACCGGAAGCCGACTCGTTCATTGTTTGTTGTAAGGGGGAAGTATGAATTTTGTGTTTAATTTGTAATGTTTCGTTCCGTTATTTGTGTATATGTTTAGTTTGTTTAGGGTAATTAAACAAAGGAGCATGAAGTGGATCACTTTGTTTATTTAACACCTCTGCGAGTATTGCCATCATTTTTGGGATTATTTTTTTCCCTTTTCCTCCTTTTTTTGTGGTGTTGGAGAACCCTTTTTATTTTATGTCGGGCCGCAAAGTCCCGTTGTCTCACATTTGGTGTCAGAAGTGGGATGGCTACTTGCAAGACAGTGATGAGAGGCAGGAAGCCTAGGGTAGGGCTTCGCTCCCAGTCCAAAGCTGTGGCTGAGAAGGATGTGGCCTGGGACACCGTCGACTCTACGGAGGAGGAGAGAGGAGGATCTCTCAACTGTTTATCCCAAGTCCTCATCATCTGAAGACAGACCCGTCTCTCCTGCAGCGTCATCTGGAGGTGGGATATATGCTGTGATGCGTGACTTCCTAAGCGCTCAAGAGCAGAGAGAGCAACGTTACCTTCTGGAGCTACAGAATCTACGAGAGTCAATTCTGCAAGCTGTTCGACCAGCTGAGGGGTCGGGTGATGTCGAGAGCCCGCGGATGGAGCTCCCAACACCAGCTCGGCATAGGAGAACATAGCTTAGAAAATAGCTTACCAGAGAGACAGAGACACACCAACCGACATGGGGCCCAGCAGCCAGACGACGCTACGAACAGAGCCAAAGTTGCCAGTCTTCCAGCAGGGGGAGGACATCGAGAACTTCTTGCATCGCTTCGAGTGTCTGGCTAAAACCTGGAGGTGGCCAGAGGACGAGTGGGGTTATCGTCTTGTTCCACTGTTAACCGGGCAGGCGCGGAAGCATAACTGGCTATGGATGAGGACCAAGCGGAGATCTATGCTGACTTGAAGGAGGCACTCTTGGAAAAGTTTACATCTCCCCAGAGACCTACCGTCAGCGATTCAGTGCTGTTTCCATTCCAGCTGGGGAGTCACCAACTGAAACCTACTATCGGCTGCAGAACTTGTACCATCGTTGGGTGAGGCCTGAGCTGCACACAAAGGAGGAGATCGGTGAGACAATAGTCCTGGAACAACTATTTCATGTTCTTCCCTATGAGATCCAAGTATGGGTGAAGGAACATGAGCCAACAACTGGATTTGATGCTGCTAAACTGGCTCAGCAGTACATCAATACTCACCGTGGTATTCAGCACTCTCAACCCACGAAAGGTAACTTTAAAAGTTCTAGCAGTGGCTCTGATGCACCTCGTGTTGACTTGAATGTTGCTCATGCACAGAAGGTAGCTCGAGAAAAAAGACTTATTTGTTATTATTGCCAACAACCAGGTCACAAAGCAACTGTGTGTCCGGTTCGTAAAAACAAAATTGACTGGGTTTTGCTATGTCCCAAGGGAGGAGGACATTGATTTGAACAATCCATGCAAAACACAATATGTTCAAGTGACTGTAAATGGAAAATGTCTGAATGCCATGTTGGACACTGGTAGCTCATTAACATTGCTCAAAAGAAGTCACATGTCACATGTTTCATTTGCTAATCTGGTCAATGTACAATGTGTTCATGGGGATGTGAAGCAGTACCCTCAAATAGAAGTTAATATGTGTGTACAAGACCAAACTTATTTGTTGAATGTGGCTGTTGATGATCTACCTGCTGATATGATTTTGGGAAGAGACTTGCCAGTGCTTACTGACCTGTTAAATTCTACCAATGACTTAGTAATCGCTTCTGACCATACTGAGGTTGCTTATCCTGTTGTAACACAAGCCAAGGTTAGAGCAGGTCTGCAGCCTTTGCCAGACTTACACCATAATCTGTTGCAAGGCAGGGCCCCAGAAAGACGCGTTGTCAACGACGACTAGAAAAAGGTCTTGGTACCCCAGCCTCTGAGATCCAAACTGATGGTCTTGAAGTTCATGGCTGGAAGGTCCCAGAAAATATTGCAGAACTGCAAAGAGCGGATGAGTCTTTAAAACCACTGTTTTCTGAAGTGTTTGATGAAAAACAAGCTGACTTGTGTGGTGAAAGATATGTTGTCATCAATGATGTGTTGTATATGCAAACTCCTGAATTCACCCATTTGGTTGTCCCTACTTGTTGTCATCCAATTGTTTTACACTTAGCACGCAGTATCCCATGGGCAGGACATATGGCACACCAGAAAACATATGCTCGCATAAGCTCACGGTTTGTTTGGCCCTCCATGTACACTGATGTACAAACTTACTGCACCACATGCCCCACATGCCAAAAAACAAGTGCTGTGTGCCAACAGGATAGGGCACCTTTACTTCCTCTCCCTGTGATCTCTGTCCCCTTTCAGCGTATCGCCATGGAAATTGTGGGATCTCTGGAAAAGAGCAGTGCAGGGCACCAATACATCCTGGTCATCAGCGATTATACAACAAGGTATCCTGAGGCTGTCTATCTCCATTCCACGACTACGCCCAAGATCATCAATGCTCTTGTTCAGCTGTTCTCCAGAGTGGGGATACCAAAGGAAATCCTCACAGACCAGGGGACCAACTTCACATCACGGCTGATGAAGCTACTACATCGACAGCTAGGCATCACCGCGATCAAGACCAGCCCATACCACCCTCAGACTGGTGGAACGTTTTAACCAAATGCTCAAGAACATGCTCTGCAAGTTCGTCTCTTACACTGGAAGGGACTGGGATAAGTGGCTACAATTCTTGTTGTTTGCCTACAGGGAGGTACCACAAGCATCTACAGGCTTTTCTCCATTTGAACTCCTGTATGGATGGCAGGTCCAAGGGCCACTGGATCTCCTGCGAAAGAGCTGGGAGGCCACTTTGTCTCATATGATGGGCAAGTCTGAGAAAGGCATTGTCCAGTACGTCCTGGAGATTATAGACCGCCTAGAGCGCTACAGGGAGATGGCCCAAGAGAACCTCCAACAGGCTCAACAAGCACAAAAGAAATGGTACGACCAGCACGCCAGAACCAGAGAGCTGAAACCTGGACAAAAGGTACTGTTACTGCTCCCTAACTTGACGAACAAACTACTGATGAAGTGGCAAGGGCCCTACTCTGTTGTTCGCAAGATGGGACCAGTGACATTCGAAATTCATCACCCTGATAAAGGCAAGGCAACACAGACTTACCACATTAATCTGCTGAAGGAGTGGAAAGAGCCACCCAGCAAACCGGAAATGGCTCTGCTGATTCGGGAAGTGGAAGAGGATCAAGAGGATGATCAACCAGAGTCAACGCTGAAGAAGCCAGCACAGCCAGCAGGTGTTGATCTTCTTCATCTGGAAGAGCCCAAGCAAGCTGAGCTGCACCATCTTCTGGATCATTACCCTTCATTGTTTTGCCAGAGGCCTGGGCGGACCAACCTGGTATAACATGAAATCCACCTCTTTGATCCAACACCTTCCCGTCAGCGACCATACAGAGTACCTGAAAGGCTGGTGGCACCCCTGAAGGCAGAGATTGGGAGAATGCTGGAGTTGGGAGTTATTGAACCCTCCAAGAGTGAGTGGAGCAGCCCAATTGTTATCGTCCCGAAGAGAGACACCACCTTACGTTTTTGCATTGATTTTAGAAAACTGAATGCCCAATCAAGATTTGATGCTTACCTTATGCCACGCATCAATGATCTTCTGGAGAGGATCACCACCTTGGATCTTTGCAAGGGTTATTAACCAACTACCTTGGATACCACCTGGGAAATGGGGAGCTGAGACCTCAAGTGGACAATGTAGAAGCCGTGCAGCATAGTCCAAGACCGTCTTTCTTGGGGCTGGTGGGATGGTATCGACGCTTCATCCCACACTTCTCCACTACTGCTGTCCCACTAACCAACCTGCTTGGCAAAAGTGTTAAGAACCCCATTACTTGGACGGAAGAGTGTGAAGCAGCCTTGAACATCTTAAAAAAGCAGATGTGTTCAGGCCCAGTCCTCAAGAGTCCAGACTTCATGAAGGGGTTTGTTGTGCAGGTGGATGCTTCTGCTGTGGGGGATTGGTGCAGTCCTGGCCCAGGGAGAGGCAGGTGAAGAAAGACCCATTGCTTACCTGAGCAGGAAGTTGCTGCCAAGAGAGACCCGATACTCCACAGTGGAGAAGGAAGGCCTGGCGATCAAGTGGGCATTGGAGAGCCTCAGGTACTACCTGCTGGGTAGGGAGTTTCTACTTGAGACAGATCACAGAGCCCAGACATGGATCCATACAATAAAGTATCACAACTCACGTGCTAGATGGTATCTTTCCCTCCAACCTTACCAGTTAAAAGTTCGACATTGACCTGGGCCCCAGAACAAGAGAGCCGACTACCTGTCTCGGTACCCAGTCAGTTCGCAGCCTGGAGAGGGGAGAGGTGATGTCACAAAGTGACCTGTTCGGTTTGCACAGCACTTACACACACACACACACACACACACCACGTCTTACCTCACTCCTCCGTAATCCCCAGGCTGTGGTGATGCCGGTGCACACGCATGCCATTTGCCTACCGGTTCACATACACGCAAACATATCCACTCCATTTCCATTCCCCCAACAGTAGTCCACGCTGAGCATAACAACACATTCACCCACACATATTTAAAGCTGTTTGTCATCTTTTCCTTTGGTTTTGTCTTGTGTTTTATAGTGTTTGTGTATTTACCGGTGTTCAGTGTTTGTTAGCGTCTGCTTAGTCGGTCTTTCGCGTTACTTTCAGACCATCAGCCGGCCAACCCGAGCGCCACCTGGCGGCCTGGCGATATAGTGCCAGAGTTGTGGCGTGCCGGCTCAGAGCAACTGGAAGCCGACTCGTTCATTGTTTGTTGTAAGGGGGAAGTATGAATTTTGTGTTTAATTTGTAATGTTTCGTTTCATTATTTGTGTATATGTTTAGTTTGTTTAGGGTAATTAAACAAAGGAGCATGAAGTGGATGCGGGAATATATGTATTTTATGTGTGTGTTTAAGAAGATGCATACACTTAACATTTCATACTTCCCTTTTCAATGTATTTCACTTGTTTTGTTCTGAGGGGGCAGGGTTTGAAACATAAAAGGAAGCCCCAAACCAGTATGCAGGGTTAGTTTACCTGGCGAGCGAGCGTGCAACTGTGGTGCCGTGAGCAATATTCAAATACTTTGTGTGCATATATAGTTATATGTTTGTTTGTTTGTTTTTTTGGTTTTGGATAATGTTTATTTGTTACTTTGTACATAGCTTTGGTGTGGTTTTTTCCACTGGGACTCTTACACCTCTCAAGCACTGTAAATAAACTATCACTTTTTTTATTTAACACCTCTGCGAGTATTGCCATCATTTTGGGGATTTTTTTTCCCTTTTCCCCCTTTTTTTGTGGTGTTGGAGAACCCTTTTTTTTTTTTTACGTCGGGCCGCAAAGACCCGGTGTCTCACAGCCATGTTCTTCAACCCTTCTCTGCCGAGGTCTTAACTTCCGTGTATGGCCTGTGAGATGATTGCATTTCCATCTTTGTTTAGGTTTTGTATCACTTTTGCTACAGATTTCTTCCTAATAAGGAAAGCTTTGCTAAACTTCTTGTAGCCTTCACGTTTTCTTGTGTAAAGTAGTTATTGTCCTTCTGAGATCTTGTGACATTTCTCTTCCATGTGGTGCCATTGTTGACAGAATAAAATGGGAAGGGGTATTCTTAAGTGAAGCCCTTCCATAATCAACTGTCTGCTAGTGAACTGTTTAATGAATAAATAGACTCACATGTAGCTGAATTCTTGTTAATTTTGTTGTCTAAAAGGTAGCTGTTCTCCAAAGACTTTCATTGGGGTGTTTTAATTTCATAAAGGAATTTGTTAGCAAAAATACTTTTTGCTGTGTGCAAATGAACAGATCTTGTTTGCAATCAATGTCTGACATTTGTGAGTATTTTGTAGCATATTGTGTCTCATAGAAAATGTGGATAGTAAAGGAAACCTTGGATTGTGAGCATAAGTTGTTCCGGAAGCAGGCTCGTATATCAAAACACTCGTAAGTTTTCAAAGTTCCCCATAAGAAAATAATGGAAACACAAATTATTCGTTCCACAGCTCAAAAAAAATAAATACATAAAAATAATTAATAAAAAATATAAAGTAAAAATAAAACAAATTACCTTGCACTTTACCTTTGAAAAAAGTGTTAATATATCCCGACAGATGTGTTTCCCTTAGTGTTTGTGCGCTGTGTATGTGTGTGTGTGTGTGTGTGTGTGTGTGTGTGTTTGTGTGTGAAGCTAAAGTAAGAGGAGAGAAGGAATGAGACTCTCCCCTCTCCCTCTTCTCGTCTTACTCAGAAACTCTTCCTCCTCTCTTATTTGAGTTTCACACACACACACACATTAACGGAAACACTGTTATCAGGAAAATTAACAAGGAACATCGCTAATGACACTTGAGTTAGAGCACACTAATGGAATCGCTGCTGTAAAGTAAAAATAAAAAACAAAGTAACCTGCACTTCACCTTTGAAAAGAATCGCGACAGAGCAGTGTTTCCGTTAAGTGTGTGTGTGTTTGTGTGAAGGCGAGAGGAGGAGGGGTGTGTGTGAAGGCGAGAGGAGGAAGGGTGTGTGTGTGTGGCGAGAGGAGGCGGGGAAAGGAGCACATTGTCCAATGATGCACGCACACACACACACACACAAATTGCAGTGCAGACACAGAGAGAGAAAATAGATTATATGCGCAAGCACACGTGTGTTATAATAAACAGTACTCATGCGAGTGAAAGGACGACTTTTACACACACACACAGACAACCAGACACAAAATAAAAGACGTTTTACGCGCATACACGTGATCACTGTGTTATAGTAAACATTACACATGTGCACAGATGTTGATTATACCAGTAAAAGATGAGCACTAAGACCGAGCAGGGGAGACGATTACCCACAATTCCGCAGTGAGCGAGAGAAAAAAAAAACTATTGGGTCAGTTGTGATCACATGACGCTTGGCGTCAAAACAAGAAGCTTGTATGCTACATGATACTTAGTATTCATAAACCAATACTTACTCGTTTTCCAAGTCATAATTTATTTGAAATTTTTGCTCATCTTGAGGAACGCTCGCAAACCACGTTACTCGCAATCTGAGGTTGCACTGTAAAGGCTTTCTGACAAATCATTTGGGGTGAACTTACTCATGCTAAGCACTGTAGTAAAGTTAAAATAAATATGTAGAGTTTCACTGTTGCTATTAAAAACTGACTAAATCATAAAGTTAAAAAACAAATGTATCACCTGTATGTGTGAAAGTTTTTTTTTTTTCATTTAATTTTAACACTTTTAAACAGAAGTTGTAAACACAGATTTAAAGAGTGAAATCTTTGATGTTGATTAAAAAAAAAAAAAGTTAAGAACACCAAATACTGCCTTGTTTGAACATGGTGTTTGTTAGAGACAAACTGCGACCAGCACAGAAGTCCTACAGCTAACCACCACTCAGCTTTCAATCAAGCAGGCCAAGAGTTTGGGGTTTTGTTTTGTTCAAATAAAACACACTCCTAATCAATGTGACCGACTGGTTGTTTATTTAATCTTTATCTTAAATTTGCTTCAATGTGGATGTCCTTGTTCTGAAGGCCTCTTGTTTTTCTCCTGGTCATTTTCAGCAACAGAGCTAGTTGACTTTGTGTCTCATTTTCCTGTTAAAGCCATAAAACAAACCTCCTGAACTGTACATAATGTTAAAAATAACTATTAAACCAAAACCTTGAATATTTTCAGGGTCGCAGATCGTCGGGAATTAACCTTAACAAAACGATGTGATAGATTTTCCTCTTTTCTGGCACGCAGCAAACAGGATTTAACCTTAAAAAGACACAGAAGCAATGGCCTTGAGCTTTTTTGCTTTCCATTTCTTCCCCTTAATGGTTTCGCTGCTATTTCTCCTCCAGCTCGGAGCCGCGGTGCATATTTGGCCTTATCGAACAGAACACTGGTGGAATATTTCAGTGTGGTGATTGTGGAGGAAACGAGCCCTCAGGCTACGCTGTGCCAGGTCTGTCCTCCCTGAACGGCTCATTAAAATCGGAGCCAAATGTCACCACTACGACTTGGCTAATAAAAGTATAAAATAACGCATAAAGTAATGTGAATCCTTTCCAGTGCATTCCTGATTTTGGTGTTCATGCTACCCTGCTGTGGATCTTCCGAGCGCCGTGCTTCAGCTTCACCCCAGTTAACCTGGTGAAGAAAATTCAACACTGTGCGTGAAGGGAGCAAAATCAGTGGAGTTTTTCCACTATACTGTATTACTAAATAAATGTAGATACATTCCTGTGCCAAAAATATGGAATACATCATCAGCACACATGAGGGGTCTGATCACTCACTTGAATCAATTTATTATTAGTAGTAGTAGTAGTAGAAGTAGTGCATTATGCCCTACTTTGACAAACACATACGTTTGCATAAACTTCATGACCAAATATATACAGTGGATATACTGTATATAGTGTACAAGTCTGAAAATATTTAAATAGATTTGAAAATATTAACAAGAAGGCTAGTGTTTAATGGAATTCACAAAAATGCTAGCTAACTTTCTAAAAGTGTCAAAAATGATATATTGTAAACCAAAATGTTACTACAAATTTAGCTCTGGTTAACACTGAGACAGCTATGGTTAACAATGGTTAAATAATGAGAAGCTAGCTCAACGATCAAGCTAGTCTGATAGTAAAAAAAAAAAAAAAAGTGATTATTATATAAAACAGTCACAAATATTACCAACTTAGAAAATACTCAAAGTTGCTTCTGTTTCGGACTGTTTTCAAGTTCAAGCTAGCGAACATTTTTAAATATTTAGAATACTAGCAGTAAAAAACAGTTACAACGACATTAGCTAGTTACCATTTGATAAGGTTATGCATTAGCTTAGGGACATGCAAAAAGTGAGTGAATCATTGTTATAGAGTTTGGCCATACCGATTCTCCACTACTACAACAATAGCCTGTTAATGATTGGTTAAGGAATGGGCATAGGGTTGATGAAACCAACGAATATCTGTTCTATGCTAAACCTTGTTTCTGCATGTTAGCATAACGTCTCACAGATGAAATTCTTGGAGGGTAATTGCAGCCAACACCCGGTAAGCTTTTTTGTAATGGAGCTCAATCAGTCGATGCAGAGTATTTGCTCAGATGCTCAGAACCAAATGGAAGGATCTGGATGGTGACATTTGGGCCACCACATCAGGTTTGATTTCATTATCGCCGAAATGGAAAAGCAAATTTGAGTTATGAGAAGCAATTATGCCAGAGCTGACTGGCACTTTTGCGTGGCAGCGACTGGAGTTAAATGTCGTCTGGGGGTCTTTTTCTTGTTCTATTCGTACCTGTTCTTAGAAAAGATGATGCGTATTACTGACTATTTCCAGGTTACATGTTCTGCGTATTTGGCATTATTTGCATGATGAACAGTGGCGGCTGGTACAAAAAAAAATCTGGGGGGAGTGCAAACAAGATTCAAATTAAACTTTTAATACTCGTCTGTACTGTAAATAGCCATCTATTGGGTGATTAAGCATCATTACTACTAGTTCGTCCACACATGTTTCTTGCACTCACTCTGGACATTCATTGACATTCATCAATATAGAATTTCCACAATTCTATATTTTCTATATTGTACAGCTAGGTTTTTCTTATATTTTTCTTATATTGTATATTTTGTATTGTACAGATATTTTATTCTTTCTTAGTTAAATTTACTTTCCATTCTGTCTTTCATATTTATTTCCTATTAATAGTCTTTATTTTAAAGTCACAGTCGTCTAAGCATTTCACTGCATATCTTATATATGTGTATGACTGTAAGTCTAAGGCACACCTGTGAGGTGGGATGGATTATCTCGGCAAAGGAGAAGTGCTCACTATCACAGATTGACAGATTTGTGGACAATATTTGAGAGATATGGTTATTTTGTGTATGTAGAAAATGTTTCAGATCTTTGAGTTCATCTCGTAAAAAATGGGAGCAAAAACAAAAGTGTTGCACTTACATTTTTGTTCACTGGGTGTCCAGGAAAATATTTGTCAATATACAAAGTCAAAACCTAGGGCTCGACAGTGGGTACGAGGTGTTTCCGCTGAAATGCTATATGGTTTTCCCCAAACATGGTGCTGGACATTAATGCCAAACAACTCCACTTTATTCTCAGTCTATAGGCTGTTGTTCCAGAAGCCTTGTGGTTTGTTCAGACGCTGTTTTGTGAACCTCAATTGTGCTTCCATATTCTGTGACATGAGAAATTTCTCCTTGCACCGTTTCAAGCAATTCAGTCTTCTTCTAATTGTGCTGTCATGGATTTTGACATATAACACGCCCAGTGAGGCCTGCAGGTTCTGAGATGTAGCTCTTGTTTTTTTGTTTTTTTTTTCGTATTTCTTCTAAGCATTCAACTGTCTGACGTTGGGGTGAATGTGCTGGGACGTCCACTCCTGGGAAGATCGCCAATGGTTTTGAATGCTTTTGAAATGGGAATAATCTTTCTCACCATAGAATGTTGAAGCAAATTGTTTGGAAATGGTCTTATAACCCTCTCCAGATGTGCAACAAAAATCGATTCTCTAAAACCATTGGTTATGTCTTTACCTCTTGACATTGTGTAACACACACCTGCATGCTCCAGTCCAAGAAACTGCCAAAATCTTTGCTTTTATAAAGGTCTGCACACCTCCTGATGATCAATTATTCACAGGCTGATGATTAGCAGAACCAGGGTGCAACTTACCCTCTTTAATA